>JASVER010000022.1:11659745-11786917 GCA_030449065.1 Oceanodroma leucorhoa
GGCGGGGAGGGGAGCGAGGGCCGCCTGCCGCGGCTCTCCTCTCTTTATTTTTTATTTTTGTATATATATTTTTTTAATTATTATTTTTTATCTTCACACAAAGAGCGCCCTTCTCGCAGACAAAGCATCCCGCGGCGTTGTCACCGGCGCTGCCCGTCCCTGCGCCCGGGCCCTGGCTTTGCTCCTCCGCGGCCACTTTTCCCCCCGGGAGGGTGGCGAGGGCTCGGGCTCTGGACGCGGTGCGGCTCAGCCGGGCTTTTGGGGCATTTGGTCTCGGCAGCCGTCTGCTGCTGGCGGAGGAAACACAAGGGAGCGTGGCCTGGCAGGTGCCTGGGAGACCGGGATCTCTCTGCTCTTCTCTGTCTCCTCCCAAAAGAGCCGTCCCCGGCAGCGGCCAGCCGCGCTCACAGCTGGAGAACAAAGTACGGCCGGGGCGATCGGCAGGAGAAATGAGCAGGGCAACGTTTTGTCCTGCGTTGGGTTTCACTGCCCCGAAAGCCGGTGGTTTTTTTCCTGCAGGCGAACGGGTACATGACTCAAATATGTCTTTGCTCGCCTACTTGCATCTCCTCTAGTTCTGTTAATGAAAGGATACAGCAGATTACAGACTCGCTAGGCATTTTCATATAACCCCTGCTGAAGACTTAGTAAGATCCTCTGTACTGCAAAATACCGTTTGCATTGTGGGGGCAGAGTAGTGGGGAAAAAGAGATTTTGGGCCATCTGTGTTTCTCAGAAGTCCCGCAGTGCTAACCTTGCACTGAGAACAGTGGAGATGGACCAAAGAGGAGCAAACAGTCCCCACAGCCCTGCTCTCCCAGGCTTTCCCAGGTACAACACCCTACCTTCCTACACCACAAACTAGGACAGCAGTTACTGGGCAACTCACCTTTGGAGCCCATCACCTATGCATAGGCTGCCAGGGGATCAAATTCCAGGGAGCCTCCAGGGAGGTCTCTAGAAAAGGCTGATTTCCTTGGCTGGTTCATGCAAAAGCACAGAGAGCTGCACCCCTTCTGCACACTCCTTGCTGGCAGCACAGTATGCCAAATACAGCGTGCCACAGTCACGCAAGCAATTTTCCCTGACTCCAGTGCACTCTGTGATTTTCCAGTGTCCGAGCTGATTTACAAAGTGAATAGGTTTTTAACTGAAAAATAAATATAGGTATAGGATATATGCAGCTAATTGATGACATATCTCCACTAAACAGCCTGGTTTAAACTAATAACATGATGTAGTGCATGCTGCCACCTACGTCTTCTGATTCAGGTTTCTTGTGTACTGCAGCTTTGGATTCGTAGGCATCCTTTGCTGAAGGCAGCTAGCATTTTGTGAGATTGCACAAGGGACCACAAACACAGGCGGCTCTGGCCGCACTAGGGAACGAAGCAAAACATTTCTCACCAGCGCAGCCACTTGTTCAGTTGCAGTGAGGATGCCTCAATGCAGATTAGGAACCGGCAGTCACATCGGTGAAATGTAAGTAGCGGCTGGAGCCTCATCTGTGCTAAAGATCCTGCCAGCACAGCTGTACCACTGACAGCAGTGGAATATTTTGCTCAAGTTCTCTAGAGGAATCAAAGCCTGTATTTTCTGTCTCTGGCTCTCCCTCGTTCTGTTGCTCCTTACTCATTAAAAGAAAAGTCAGCCACACAAAGCACATGGTTGCTCTCTGTGTTTAAAAAAAAAATGTTTGGGGTAAAAAAACAACAGCCAAAGCTGTTTTGAAGTCAGAGGCATTAAACAGTACCTGGAACTAAGTGGAATAATAATAATAATAATTAGTCCTTTTGTGTCATAAATATGTGCATTGCTGTCTGTTGTTTCATTATGAGACAGCACAACTTCTGAGAATGTGCCTGATGAATATTTGGGGGAACTCTGCCTTCAGCTGCAGCAGCGTACAGCAGCACTAATGCCGCTGGCTCCTCCGGCTCTCTTATATAACCGAAAGCACAAGTTAGAGCCCAAATTACAAAGCATAAGCATGTGTATAATATTAGGCATATAAATGGTGCCTGAAATTACTGTCCTTTTTCCCGTAGGTCTGGCTTTAATCTATTAGTATTTTTACTTCTGCAGTTCTATTGATTCCAATGCRCGCTGGTGCCATTCATAGCGTAATCAAGCCTAACCATTAAAAACCCCACCGTGAAGGCAGTAACCCAAACTTAACTAAGACATGCCAAAATCACTCCAGTTACAGGGAGGTGTAGTTCAGATGACTTGTATACCAGCTCTCGAGTGTACACAGTATTCAGATGCTATAGAAAGCAGAATATAATGTTCCTGTGGCCGCTTTGCAGACCAGGCAGAGCAGCAGGTTTTTGCACCCAGCCTAAGGCACGAGTTAGCAATCACCTTCCATTGCATTTTCCCTCTTTCTTAGAGACTATTTTTGCCATTAACATGCTGAGCTGCTTTCTGGAGTTTTAAGGTGGTGGGTGCTGATACAGTGCGCGCCTCTTGTATCTGTTTAATCCAATAACATAACTCTTTTTTAATCTCCACGTCTGGGTCACAAGGTTTAAAAAAGGCACTGGGCCAAATCCCCAGCTTGGCTACAACGTGTGGAAATCTACCAAGAAGGCACGAAAGTCAGAAGAGATTTGCTGTACTTGCACCCTGTAAAAGAGGACTCGAGGGGCAGGGATGCGAGTGCCTAATTTCGCAGATGGATGCATATTAACACAAGTGTATGGCAGAGTTAGATCAGATTTCTATCAGGTGAGGTGGATGGAGGGAGGGATATCGCACCAGGATCTAAAAATATGCTTATCAGCAAATTCTCATTCATTTTAAAATAGAAATGGATTTAATATTTCTTCCTTTTTCAGGAGAAAAACTTGTTTCTTTTCAGTGTGTGACTGCTAAAGGGAACATGATGTTTCATGGACTGCCCAAGGCAGGGCAAGAACAAGGAGGAGGTTTTGCAGGGATTGGGAAGATTTTACATATAAACATTAATATAAAAAAGGCAAAATTTATTCAGGCACAAAGCCCAGCAGAAATCTAGAGGACAAGTGGACAGCACTGTCTGTAAAGCGAGAGTGGCAAAAAGACTGTCTGAGTAAGTCCATCGCATTAACTATTCTTCAAACACGCAAACCTTCGGGGTTCCCCTGTATAGCRAAGGATCCTGAGCTTGAAAAAGGGAGGCAGATTTTGTAAGGGATTTGCACATCATGCAGTGACTCTGGATTGCAGATTTTAAGCATTACTAAATCGGGAAATAGAATTGTTCCTATTGCTATTACATACCAGGATATCTCACTAATCCACGCAATCCACTAAGTTGCTGTAGTTTTAGTCTGTGTTTATTTTAGATGGCCTGGACAGTTAATTTTTCTTAGTTTATCCATTTAAATCATATATAAATAAGATATCAAACAGAAATCAAAACATGACCTGTGTTTTTGGTACAGTCCCCATCATGTGAACTTGCCGGTGGTGGAGTCCCGCACCCAGTTTACAAGTCAAAGGCAACTAAAAACCACAGGTCTTCTCAAAAAGTAGCCCCATTGGCATTAAATTCTCTGATTTTAATGCTACGGGTGGCCTATTTTGCTTATATTTGAGACTGCCTAGCCGTTACAGGTTTGCCTCCACTGGTCCTTCCCTTACATCAAGCTAATCACATATTAACTTGAGACACTTAGCAAGTCTGAAAGGCTGGAGYGGGTCCTTTCCGAACACCAGCTGAGTTTCGAAATGCCCGTTCCTTTACAGGGGCTGATTCCTAAAGTGAGGGGCAARCCCGGAGGAATCAAACAGCCTGGAACCAAAATGGTCACGCTGGCTTTTGGAAAAAGTGAAGCATCTCAAATTAATTGACAGTCAGCTACCTGGAAATAAAAAMCTCCCATATATCCAAAGGTTTTCACCGGGATTTTCAAGAGCTCCCGAGCAATTTAAAGTCCTTGCAAGGAATGCACTATAGAATGAAAAATATAGGTATTATTAAAGAATGTCTCCAAACTGAAAGCCAGCCAGTTTCATAAAACTGAGCTAAAAAACAGTAACAGGTACTCTGTCTCCTGCTGGATGCTGTATGAACCGTATGTTTTGCATTTTTGAAGTCACTCCTAAACCCATGKTTTTTTCCTTCACTGTTGCTGTTGGGAGAAACAGTAAAAGAACTGTGCATAAATGAGGTTAAAGTAATCTAATTAAAAAAATAAACAGCATGCTTTCATCTTCAATTCATATCCAGTCATTTGGGATCGAACTTTAAAAAGAAATAGATAAAAATTCAGAAAGGATTTTGAAGGATGACTGTTTCCCTTTAAGATTAATGATAAACATACTTGTGTGTTCAAGGGAGAAGAGATCCAGTGTTATGTAACAGGATAAAGAAACAAAATCCTTTTTCCTTAAATTAAAATAACCAGTATGTGTGTGGATTTTAGTCAATCACCGAAAATTCAGGAAACGCATTTTCTTTCACAATTGCATTCCACATGCTAAAATTGACGTCTTGTAACTTTTAGACAGAATCACAACAATTAAAGACAAAAAAGATTTGTTTGTTCTGTTCAACCACGATTTGCCAATAGGGGATTGTTCCCCGAGGAAAATTCTGCAGCACTTGCCTTGTGCAAAAATCCAAATTTGTGCTCATCTTTTTATTTTATGTGGCATTAGTAAATCCAGTTATTGCACTTCCTGTTTTTTTTTTCTTTTTAATCTGCTTACCTAGTACTAGATGTATAGTAACTTATCTCTTTTAATCATTTTTGCCTGAACTATTACATAACAGTTCTTATCAAATCTTACAATGCCTGCCTAAATTTGCCAAAAATAGGACAAGATCAACAGGTAATGGATTTTTTTTTAATGTTGGCATTGTTCTTTGCTGGCTCAATCATATAAAGTTAGCAAAAAAACACAAAATAAAATAATTTTCTACCATATAACCTGCATTTTCCACTTCTGTATTTTACAAAAGCACTCATACCAGAACTTCTGCATCAGAATTTGATACATAAAGTTCCTCTTTATCACATGAATTCAATTTTCCAAAAGAAGGCAAATGATACTATTAATAACCAAGATACAAGCCCTGAAAAGGCTAAGTCTCTGAATGTACTTGCTGCAAAAAAAAGTCATCTTGTTGGATCTAATTCTGGAGTCATTATTTGACACAATGCAGAACAGTTGGAGATTTGCATAGGAAGGCACTGCGGAGTTAAGGTGATACTCACTCTTGCATGAAAGAAGCATGTATGTGCTTCGCTGAGCTATTCAGAGCTTTGTCTGCAGACCAAAGTAAATCCTGCTTATGTTGGCATGTCCTTGCACATGTCCACACTTAATGTTTTCAGTCCTGAAAGTAAAGCTTCAAGTCTGGGCAGTTTAAGTGACRTTCCCTCAGTGGACTAAGTCCTCTGTTAGCGCTACTCCAGCAGCCCAAGGTGTGCTTGGAGACGATGCACATTTTGAACGTGCCTCTTTCCTTGCTAATAACATACCTGCTATGCTGCAGCTAAATATTCTGCTGCTGCATGGCCTGCAGAGAGACTTCCTTGGCCTCACAGCAGAACAGCTCCTGCAGAGCCGAGATGGTTACATGGGTGCTGCAAAGGCAACATGAAAGGTGGGAAGCCATAGGAGGACGTAKGCTAGGAGATGGGGAAGAAGTGGCAGACCCACTCCGAAAGCAAATAAAAGGTCAGCAGGGTCTGAGGCTGCTGTGCAGAATGACTTCCATTTCCATTTGGAGCTGGTCACCGAGCTGGGCAGCCTTGGCCTGACCACATCCCAGGTGACAGTGGGCATCACAGTGGAAAATAGTCCAGAAATTTATGGTGGTGAGCTCACTGATGCAGTCAAGCCCTCTCGACTTATGTGACTGATCCAGAAAAGCCGATGGATTAAACTCATCGAAGAGGAAGAAGACTGATCACTTGAGTGAATTCATACATGCTCATATTTCTTTTTATTTGTTTATGGGTCCCTCTGCTCCCTTCCCTCTCAAAGCGATGGTGAAACACTTATGAAGAGTGTATAAAAAATAATTTTAAAGTACCTAGTTTATTCTGACAAATTACATTGGCAGGTGTAGGCAAACACTAAAAGGAAATACTGTGAGAAACAAAAGCACCATTCCCAAATGCATGCTTTTACCGGTTCACACAGATAGAGTTTCTAGCTAGGTGAATTAATGCACTGCAAGCAGAGAGAGAAAGAGCATTGAATGCTTGAGCGTCCAGAAAAAATAAAAAATTTCACATAAATCCTGCAAGCTATCCAGTAACTGCWCATCCAGTTACACGATTTTAATTAACAAAACTGGAAAGCAAACGTGTAATATAAACTTAAAAACACAGCGCTTCAGTCTTCCAGATTACCAGTCCAAATGCAAACCAAATTGCTTGCATYTGGTGGCAGGGGAGGCAGGGCCGGCATCGGGAGCTCCGCTTTTAACCGGCAGAGCGACGTAGCAGCAACCACATCCACTGTGGCTCAGACGGCTCCGGGCACGGCCGTGCCCACCGCCCTCTGGCACGGCCGGGGCACAGACACTTCAAGCGTTGCCCGCATTCTCCGGGGAGGATGCCTCGGCTTTCACCTCCGCGGCAGCACGTCTCTCCGTAGGGCAGCAATGTCACTGAGGAGCGGCCAGCGGCTCGCGGGCTTGGGTGACCTTGAGCCTCCCTAAGCAGTTACCTTTTCTGGGCCTTTGGCATGCTCTCAAGYGATCTTTCAGCCAGAATCTCCGCTGCCCAAAATAAATTCAGCAATATTCACTGCGGCATCCCTGCACTTCTCTTTCGGGATACCTGACTCTTATCTCCCAACCTGGGCAGATACAGGTTTTGGAAAATTTACCCGGGTGCTTCCTGGGCAGCGAGCTCCTGACCTGGCCCGAGGCCAGGGTGACTCACTTAGTGTTGTTATGAGGAAAGGCAGAATTTTGGGGAGTTTTCTTGCCTGTCCCTATATGCTAATGGTGTGCGTATCTGCCGTGTTGTTTAGAAGCAGCCTTGACAACGGTATTTTTACAAGGCGTTTCCTCCCCGCCTCAGTGACCCATTTAGGAAGCTGGAGTGAGGGGGATTTCTTCTCTGACCTTTTTCAAGCCTTAAGCATGGGGCCTGCGGGAGAAGGGGCTGGCGGCGAGGGACAGAGCTGCAAGGTCGCACACCTCCGGGAGCCACACAGCTACGGAGCAAGCGAACACAAATGCTAAGAGAAAAAAAAATGACCAAAAACCCGTGCGCTGGCAGCCTCACCCTGCCTGGCCAATGCACAGGCATTCCCAGCCTTCATCTTGAAGGCCCAGCATATCACCATCGAGTCTCTCCTCTCTATAAGCCGAGCCAGAAATAAGGAGAGTTGACAGGACTGATGGACACAACCCAGGATTCGGGAGCAGCCACTGCTTTGTATTTGGCTCCTTACTGGTTTTAGAAATACTTCTCTTTCTGAAAATTGTGAGTTATTTACTGTTCCTTAAAAAAATGACATCTGCTCTTCCCTTCATATGTGCCCCGTTGACCCACTTGGCCCCATAGTTATTATGTCAAACACAACRCAAACCGGTAATGACGGGGTCTTTGCCTCCCTGAGATCCTCRGACACAGGAGATCACACAGGGATCCTACCACTCTGGCAGCTACGCACTCAGCTAGGACTGCCCCCATAATGGGCATGTTTTCCCTGCCAGGTACCCACTACTGGTCCCGTGAATCAAGAAAGTGAAGCACTGGATGGGCCCCATGTACGGCCAGGTGGCCTTACCCTTCCCAGCAGTCAATACCAACCCGGCGTCACATCCTTGCAGAGAGTGGCTGCTACCTGTCTTGCCCAGCCAGAGCAATCCCGCTTTGTTGTCTCTACATGAGAGGACACGAAGAAGGGGGGGGGGCGAATGGGCTCAGCACAAAGCACTAGAAATCCAGCTTTGCACCTCTCAATCTCTTTGGCCAATGCTAGTCAGCTATGATTTGTATCCATGCTCCATCTTATCACTTGCTGATTGTTAAATGGGCTACAAACAGTTAATATTTTGTGCATGGTTGGTCACAGGATGCCTGTAGCACCATGCAATTTTCTCTTATTATCTGTGTCAGCCAAAGACCCGAAGTTTTCTTATTTTTACTCCTTCATGTTTGCCTGTTGGGCTCATTAAGTTCATGGAGGGAAGCGTGAAAACTTGTCCCCAGGCTCCCGCATTTCCTTGGGAAGCGCATGCCAGCGACCTGTGGAGCAGCCAAAGCGGGCTCAGGATGCCCTCAGTGCCACAAGGACACCCTTCRTCCGTGTCACCCCGCAGCGAGTGCCGGCGGGGGGGACGTTGTCGGCGTGGCTCGGGGAGCTGGCGGAGGAGCTGCATGGCCAGCCTGGGTTGTAGCAGCGACTGGGCGTCATCCGGAGCAGCGAGGCCCTGGGATTGCCCGATGACAGAGCTGAATAAATCACTGAGCAGAGGCACGCAGTGGAGGGTGTGGTGGACCCCTGGGAGCTCTTCCATCCAATTCCCCCGGAGGTCCTGTGAAGCCATGTGGAGCGGGGTATGGCGTTTATGGAGGCACATCCACTGGCCTGACGGAGCTCAGGGCACAGACACCATCTCCAGCCAGAGCAGAGGGCACTGCCACATGCCCATTCCACCTGGCTTAAACTTAGGTTTTCCCCTCAAGCTGAATTCATGCCACCCCAGAGCTCCTGGMAGCTTTGCAAATGTTGCTGCCTGAATTTCACTTCCCTACTGGGAGACTAAGCCCCCAGTTCTCCCAGTAAGCTACAGGTTTGAATCCAGGTCATATTTCTGCTGTTCTCCACCAGCATCACAGCTGTTTGCTCCAAACATAAAGATATTTTTATAAGAGCAAAAGCATGAATTATTTCAAACTTGCCCCAGGGTGAATTTTCAAGGGTACTGCGGAGACTGTTTCCACAACAAAACGGGAGCTCTTCTCCTGCTGAATTGTTCATGTTGCTTTCACGAATGCTAGAAAAGAGGCTGGCTTTTTTAAAATGTCAGCAGATACCTGGAATGGGAATTTGTTTCCATAAATCCTTGGGAAGCTATTGTTGTTGTTGATGTYGTCGTCTAATCTGACCGAAAGTTCAATTTGGCAGTTTTTATTAGACCTTGCTTTTAGGTATAGGCAATTAGCTTAACAAAATATCAGATAGGATCTCTGCTGTGTTTGCAATGCCTGTTGCTGTGATTCTTACCTGGTGGGAAATGGCTTTGGAGGAGCACAGCCACGTCTTCGTAGCTGTTTACATCACATTTCTGACAGAGCTCCACCCTGCTTTCCCCATTTGTACTTTGTTTTTCATGAATAAAGGTCGTGGCATTGGCATCACAAAAAATATTGTTGCTGTAGAAGGAATTCAGCTGTCCCCTCTGGGTTATAAAACAAATCACATGACAGGACAGTAATGCACTCAAATGTCGGCAGGGCAGAAATCAGAGGTGGAAGAGAAACCTAAGACCCATGGAGATCTTTGCAGACCTCCCGCATCCCACAAGCCGGCTGTCTCCCTGCCTGTGCTGGGCCGCTGCATACTGCAGAGTCTCTAAGGTTCTGCACAACCTAGTTTTAAACGTACCCCAACTGTTAGCAGTGGGTCTGTTGCGGGTACCTGCCTCCCAGCCTAACAGATCACATTGCTGGAATTTGTTTTCTAATAGTCAAAGGGCATTTTCTTTGCATCGATGTCATACCATTAGTCCAGCACCTTCCTGCAACTGTTGTTGGGCCAGGGGACATGGTGACAAGACACCTGCCCCCCCCGTGGCATGCTGTACAAGGCAGTGCCATGGCGAGGGCACCTTGGCGCCAGCAACTCATTTAAGTCACTGGCTTGTGTGGGACTCCGACCTGGTTGTATCCCAGCTACACAACACATCTTTTTGGCCATGTTGTATCTAGATGAGGGGCTAAATGTATAGTAACTACATCCCTTGACTCATCTATAAAGTAAATGAGATCTTTCCCATGTTTCTGTATAAACATCCACACTGACCTTCGTGTTTGTGCTCATGTTAAAATCACCACTTGTCTTTTGGTTCAAAAGCCATTCTTCTCACCTTTCTTTATGGGTGAGTCTCTCAAGCTCTCTGATCTTCCTTTCAGTCTGCCGATTCTTTCTAGCAAGGTGATACTTTAGCTGCAATATTCCAGGAGTAATTTCATCACCAGTGCTCACAGAAACACTGCCCCAAACTTATGGTCCATGTTTTTATGATTCTCTTGGCATATACCAAAATCTGAGTTGTCTGAGAATATGAGGGRAAGTTGCTGTATTATTGTTAGAGCCAAGGACACGTGACAGCCAACGAGCAAAAGCTCAACATCAAAAGCACCGGGAACACTTCTAGCAGGAACACTACTCAAGCAATCCCCAATTCACAGAATTCACTAGGAAGTGTATTGGAAAAGAAACTCCAGGTTAAGCAGATCTTGAACTTTCTTCCCAGGATCACACCAATACAATTGAGTAGTAAATCAAATTCTACAGAAATAGTTGGGGATCTTATTAGTAAACAGCCTAGATGTGAATTCCTTGKTTTTTTTCAGCTAAAGTCTCACGGTAGATATGTTTGAAACTGAGAATTGTTTGAATAATAATGAACGCTAGTTTTTACACAGTATTTTAGTGTAATCCCAGAAATTATAATTTAAGGAGTGCAAATCTTCCCTGTTGCAAAGCCCTCAGGATTCATGTGGCAATAGCCAGTAATCAGATAAAACAGAAGCAATTAATAAAGTATTTCATCATTAGAAAAACTTCCAACACCGGAAGATTTTGCAAATCACCCAGCAGGTTTTGCACATCCTCTGGCATTTGAGATTTTGTCAGTAATGAAAGCTAAATGAATGGTGAATACAAGTCTAAGGCTTAAAACAATGTCACACAGGCTCAGCGTGCACAGAAATAGTATTTTAAGGGAGTTGTTCAAATTTAAACAAAATTGTTTCTTTTCTTTATAAAGCAGTCTCCTCTTGATTATTAACAGAATAAAAGTTGCCTCAAAAATAAAGAGGTTTTTAAATATAAGACCATCACACTCCTATTTTCCCTTAGCATCGACTAAGAAGTGGTTGAAGTTACATCCCCATTTAAGGTTTCCACACTTCTTAGTACTTTGCATTGTATTTCCTCCATGAAGTTTCATAACTTCTGCTAACCTCGTAGGCCTGGGAGGCCTGCAGAGCACATCTACRCTCTATAGGAAGTGGTTTTGGCGTTGCTCTAGCAACCTTAAATCAGTACTGAGTAAGCAGAGGTGCTGCTCAGTAGAGAAATAACATCAAACTCTTGTCTGTACATCCTCATAATTATTAAGAATGGAGGCAGCAGTTACGATGATGAAGCCTAATACCCTTCAAGGAAATTGCAATTCTGTCTCTTTTATTCCTCCCTTACGTTTTAATTGGATAAAATTTCTACTCCTGGGCTGCTTGTTGCAGTGCACCCTCGATGACTGGGAAACCATTCTTTCCTTTGTTCACCGTGTCCCCAGATATGAACGAAGAATGGGTAACAAATCCTTTGTGACTCTGTGCTAATGTAAGGGGATAAGGATCTCACCCACCGGAGAATCCAGGTCCTCTTTTACTTTACTACAGAGCTGACTGCATTTTGGGATAAAGAAATTAATCTACCTTTTTTTTTTTTTTTTTAAGGTTTTTAACATGAAGCTCCTTTAATTCACCCTTGTAAAGCATTTGGGGATCATCTGATGAAAAGTCCTAAAGAAACACAAGGTATCCTTGCTGCTTGGGTTGCAAAGCTAAGGCTCAAGCTCTGAAAAGAGAAGTGTGCTTAGAAGAAAGAGGTTTTGAACAAAAAAACAAATCATGGCAATGCACGCTGACAAACACTTCATCTGCCTGCTGCCATTTACATTTTTCAAATACACATGGAGTATTGTCGAGGACCTTGGCTACCTTTGTCTGTCACTGAGCCAAGTCTATTTAAGCTTTCTTCAAAACTAGTCCCTGCTGCCACTCAGGTATTTCTTGCTGATGCTTTTGTTGCCATTCATCTTTGAACTGTTTCCAGTCTGCAAGCATCTTTCTGGTACCAAAACTGAACAGAAAATTTCAGGCAGTCATCTAAAGGCATTGAAAGAAAGTCTAGAACTCCGTCCTCTGTGACTTTTACACAGTCAACCCATATTTCAGACCTTGTTTTAGGCCTTGCCACTTTGATCAAGTTTGGTTGTTTTTTTCCCCTTTGCTTTTGATTTTTTCCAGTTTTCTGGATAGATTTCACACAGCTTGCCACCACAGCTCTAGTGGACAATAAAAAAATGTATGGGAACTCCTCCAAAGTACGTGTTTGCAAGGAGTGTTATGCCAGGAACATCATTACTGGAGTCCCAGTAACTAATCCAGAACTGATGCCATAACTTTTATGTGTACCAGGGGCACTGAAACCCATGCTGAAATACTTGGCAAGTCTGCCCTTAAATTAGGATATATTCTATTGATATTGGCTACGATCGACCACAACATTCCTTGGTTTTGAGGTAGTATTTCTGAAGGGGGAGGGTTTGCGATGCCAGTTCTTGTCATATGTTTTCCTGTCTCACCCTATCTCCAAGCCCAGCTAATCTGATGATATCCAACTGTCCTAATGAGCTGCATCTACTTCTAGACTGAAGTGTTGACAGCTGCCTGTCCTATTGCCAACAAAAACTTTTGAGACGACTGTATCTCATTCCTGCAAGTACGCAAATTGCTTAGTTTCCAGCCCAAATATGAGACATAATGATACTTCTTTTCATTGATCCAGGTCTAAAAAAAGGTGTGTCAAGAATGTACTCAATCATTTCCTCACGTGCAGTTTAATCCCTCAGCTGGAAATGAGGTTTATGTCTACTAGTTACAGAGGAGAAGTCAAGGGCTCATGTCCCTTACAGCAGAGAAACAGTCACACGGGCTAAGGTCAGTGAGAAGGACACGTTCCTCCAATTAATATTGGCATGTGTTTACTTATATTTTTATACATTGGTAATTCTTCCATTTGCTGCTCTTGGATTCAGAGCACATGGCAAGAGCTTCAGCTTGTTCCTACTCAGGTAGGATTTAATGCCCTTAAATCTTCACCAAGCCCCAGCCCATCTCATGCACACAGGATTCGCTTTCTTCCCCACAGATAAGGCCCAAAGCTGATGGACCCGAAGGCTCATCAGCCTTTCCTTCCCCCCGGCCTGCAAGTCCAGAGCACTGAAACTGGGTAGTAGGGGAACAGATAAGACCAGGCTCCCAACAAGCCATTAAAAACTAGTCACAGCCTTCTAGAGAGAAAGCTATCCAAAACAGAGACTGAATTTGCAGCATAAATTTTGTCTCGGGTGACTTCAGTGTCCACAGGAACAGTATACAACAACCCCCAGACAAAGGCGGAGAAGAGACACAGAGAAACGCTGATCTTGATCCAAATGTGGTTGGAATAAATAGAAGCAACACCTCCACTGACAGCTGATCAGGGCAACTCGTCTCCAAGCAGAAATAATGGTTTTCCTTGTCAAAAGAAAAACCCACGTCTACCCTCTGCCCCTCATAACTTTTACGACTCGCCAGATTCCAGGAATCATGGAAAACACTACCGAGCCAGGGGCCAAGGAGCAGAAAAACTAGGGGAAGCACATCTAGTCCTGGCAGACTCCTGTAGCAGCCCAGGTCACCAGCATGGCCTCTCCCATGCCAGCCTTTCCCACTCTGTTTTCACAGCTGAAGGTGGGACCCATTTCTTCAGTTCAGCTTTTCCTCAGTAAGCTCCTCACACAAATACAAGCACAAAAACTCAAGACTCTTATTAAGATCAAGCTGGGAGGGAAGAAGGAGAGAGTTTGTTATTGTTCTAGGCTTTTTCTTTCTTTTTTTTTTAATTCTTGGGATGTGCTCAAACATTATGATGGTGGAGACCATATAAGTAGCTAGATTAGAGCAACAGACATAACAGTGGTATTGGATACAGAAATAGCAGCCATTGCCAGTTCCATGGAAAGAGAGGACAAATGAATAAACATTGATCATAACATCTGAAACCACCAGGCTTGGAAAAGCCTCTTTATTTTAGGAATAATCCACTGAAAGATGCCAGGGCTAGGTCTGACCAGCTCTGACTTTTTCTCAGGAGTATAATTGCCATTGAGGAAGAAAAGGATGTTTGAGGATGGATAAATCCAGGAAACTTCTATGCCATCGTCTTTTAGTCACTAAGCTCTAGGGACAAATACAAGGGTTTGTTTGTTTGGTAGGGCTTATTTTTGTTTTTATTTTAAACCTGTAGTTTTTCCTAAGCATTTTTTCCAGATGTTTTTCATGCTGAAAAATTGCATGCAGTCCCAGGATGATGTACAATTTGAATGCAAAGGCAAGCAAAAAATCCAAATAGGTCTATCTCTCAATATCTCTTGAGTACAAGATGGTCTCACCTCTACAGGACCTCCTCCCCTGTTAGCAGATCTAACACACCATCAAGAATAAGGCAAGGAAGAATCCAGAAGGAAATGGTAAGCATGTTGACTGAATGTCAGTGTGACTATACTATAAGTCCTATCCCAGCCTATGGGGCTGGAAAGGTATTTTCAGTGTCTGGTGTTATTTAGAAAGAAGTTTCTGAAGGAACGCAGCCTGTGCCATTCTGGGGAGGGAAGAATTGGCTTCTTTAGGATTACTGAAAACATACTAAATAAGAAGCTTTCTGCATTTTCTCACAGCTGGAGACCAATCATTGCAACACAATTAGGAAAGCTGGAGGCTGAAAGAAGAGAAATTCTCTGATTTGACCCAAGTTCCTTACATTACAGCTGGTGTGTGCAAAATGTGTCTGGGTTCTGTGAAGTGCAAGGTACTGAATATCTCTGTCTGCCTCAGCAATATTTTGAGCTTTACATTGAGCTGAGTGCTGAAATCCTGGAAGGTGGCATTAGGAGGCCAATCCCTYGGGACATCCTTGGTGTCAAATTCTTTGAGGATACTTGAGTAGACTATGCAAAGGGATCACTTAATGTGTCACAGGGAGGTGACATTTACCTTCTATAGGGCACCAAGAAGACCATACATTATAAAACTGTGCCCAGTTTTGGTTTCCTCTGCAAAAGACAAATGCTAAAAAATAAATCCAAGCATAATCGCAATGCAGTTTTAAGAGGATTGAGATACTGATTCAAGACGGGGATGCCTAAAACGCACATTAAGGGTGAAATGCGGGCACCATGAAAATCAGCAAGAAAATCTCCCAGTGACAGTGTTGGGACTGTATCCATACAGTTTATCCAGACAAAGACAGTATAAACACCAGAGGCTCAATTGTCCCTGAGCTAACAGTGCTCAGTTGTTTAAGCGCAGGAAACGGCCCACCCTTTTCCCACCTTTGTACACCCAGGCAGGGGTCAGACACAGTGTAGCTGCCATAAGGGCAAGGCTGATCCAAGTTAGCGTCTGGCATAGGGCGACTGAGGCAGGGAGATGGCAGAGCCGCTGCCCTGGAGCTCTCCGAATGATTGCAGAGGCGGCCACAAAAGGGGCAAATGTACGGTCAATCTGTGAAAATGCCCTGTGGCCGAGTAGATACGCTCCACCATTTGTCTTGGAGAAACTGGCTTAAACCACTGCTCAAGACACAGTTTTCTTTCTTAGAGTATAAAGTCAATACTCAGGTGAAAGAAGGGTTTCAACAGTCACCCTTATAAGGGGARGAAGTCCAAGGCAGCAAAAGTACCACTGTCATCAACACAACACATCCCACCTCCTTCCAGTATCTTTTGCCACCATAACAGGAACCTCAAGTAGTTGTTTTTAATTCAGGACTGAGGTGATTTCATCCTTTATGTTCATTATCTGAGTAAGCGAGTACATACTTCTCTCGTTCTTCATATTTGTCTTGATTATTCACCTTTGGTAATGGAACATGTAACAGGAGAGGGAAGGCGTGAGTTCACTGCCAGGGAGTGCCTCCACAGGCAAAAAGAAATGCAGCTACAAAAATCAAAATCCATGGTGGAAGAGAAAACTATCTTTTCATTTTCTCTTAGCTTAAAAACTCAAGGTAAAATAGTTGCCCAGTCCTCTACAGGAGCTCTCCAGAGATCGAGCGTTGTGAAGCCCTCATCTTGGGAGTAGCGGGAGGAGGCATCAGAGCTGAATTTCCATGCTACATAGACATGCACACATTTAATCCGGTTGTGGTTTTCTTAATATGCAAAGATCCTAAAGTCAGCTCTGATTCGACTCATCAGTTCCAGCTAATTTTCAAGCTAAGGGCTCTAATAAGCAGACTCAAGAGCATCTGGGCAAATTTAGCTCCAACCAATTTGCCTCTAGAACATCCTTTGAATACATTTGCATAGTCTGTGCTCACAAAGCTACATAAAACACGCCTTGCCAGCTGCTGGCTGGGCCTCTCAGCCTGGCATGCTGCTGTCACTGCTGAATACCCGCTAAAGCCTTGACAAAGTGCTTACAGTCATTCCCCTTTTCTTTAGTTGATATTAAGTGTACCCCTGTACAATGGTGTGCGACAAATATCTGGAATAATGATGATTTAACCAGTGGACAGGCAGCGTGCAGGCAGGGGGATCATTGCCCCACGTCACTGTGCCGCAACCTTGACTTAACGATAGGATATCTGAGAGTAAGAATGTAGAGCAATCGCTACCACCCGGACTTGGCTTTCCCACCAGAGCATGGTGCCAAATTTGATAGTCTCTTTGGTGATCCAGGCACATGCCCATTAAGACAAGTTTATTTTAAAGAGGTCAGGTAGCAGCTGATGGGTGGTGGGAATCTTTTAGCATTCCCAAAACAGGCAGCCATTGAATGAACAATCTACAGATGCAAACGTCAACAGACGGATTGGCAATACCCTGTAACAGAGTCTTYGTGAACTTTGAGTACCTGCTCTTTGGTGCCTAATTATAGTCCCCATAGCAGTTCATTACTTACAGCACGTTGGGATCTAGGGATCCTGGTCAGATTTGGAGTCCCTTTGTGCCAGGTGCTGCAGAAACACAAATGCCAGTTTTGGTAGATCACACAAGCTAAGGCCCTGCAAACTCTTACCCATCTGCTGAACTTTCTGTACAGCTGTAACTTCACTTGGTTCAGTCTGATCTGTGCAGATATGCAGTTCTATTGTGCTCCAGTTCATTATCTATCTAACACCTATTGAACTCTCTGCAACTGCTTAAAAGCATAAAGTAAATCATGCGCATAAATGTTTGTAGAATGTGGGGCTTAATAAGGACCAGGCAGAGGGAAGTTTGAGAGAGAGGGAAGATAAAAGTAGCCATAAAGGGAACTTGTGATTACATAGACTAGCTACATACATAATTTGTGGGCTTCACGGTTTGGGAATTCTGTTTGTTTGCTTAATGTAAATGAGCAAGAGAAATTAAAGAATCTCTGCCACCTACTGAAGCCAAGAACTGAAATGTTGTAGGCCTCACCCAGTGCATTTATAAGTCCTTCCTTGTTCAGCAAAACACTTGGCCACGTTTTGCACTCTAAGAGGAGAATACCAAATAGCGTTTTTTCTGCAAGAACTGGGGGCCGCTTGCCTGCAGAGTGTAAACCCAAATAAACACGCTGTCCCCCAAATACTCCTGCACAACGAACATAAGGAGGGAGGACTACTGTGAGGTTTGGGGGTGGTTTTTCTTTCAATATTTGTGAACTTTTTTCTGCGTTACTTGACTAGCTCTAACCAAAAGCCACCTTTGGGAATGTTCTGTATTCAGAGTCTAATTTAGATGTACCCAATTTAGATGCAAGTTCTCACCATGCATCACTTTCAGAACAAGTTTCTTTGTAAGCTGTTGACAGAAAATGTTTATAGTCCTATTATACTCGAGTAAAAAATGCGAACTGAGTAATGGATGTAATATCTTTTCCTTTGGTTTACTGGAGTTTATTTCCCTGTTGTGCAAATTTTTGTCCAGATTTTTTAAACAAATTCACTTTGTCTTGACTCACGCTTTTTATTCTCCATGAACAGTTTAACAAGCTGAAGTTTGGAGAGTTTGCAAAGTGCATCTGTTTTGGAGTGACAATATTTCCAGGGAACCAGGATTCCTAAAACCAATGATGTTAATCAGTAATGTGTTGTAACTCCTCTGCTTTGGGAACACTTGAGATAACAGGTCACCTTTAACTTACTGACACACTTTGAATTTTGACTACTGAATACTAGCAACAATCTGCACATCAAGTATCAGCTATTTGTAGCACTCGGCAAATAATAAAAAAGGTGAAACTCTGAATGATTTTTTATCAGCTCTCTGCAGGTCTAAAAGTCTTACTTAACAAAGAGTTTCTATACTTGCTGAAGTTAAGCATACACTGAAGATAAGCATAAGCCTGAAAGCTTTGCTGAATTCATACTCGGTTAGGTACTTTTTTACAGTTTTTGCTTAATCTGGGCCACAGCTAACAGCTGAGTAGTGATACTGAATGTAACAACCGTGACTCCAGGGAGGGTGTGGATGCTATTTTTGACCCACTTAAACTGATTGCTATTCAAGTTTTGTGTCAGTAACAACATGTTACAAAGATACAGAGACTCTACAAACAGGCCCAAGTTACCTTCTTGGTTTAATGACACCTCACTTTCTTAGAGGTCTCCAGAGCCCTTTAGCTTTTTGCCTTGCCTGGTGGTTTTCTTTTCACCCCAGTGTGCCAAGTCGGCTGATCTCATTGAATATTGATATGTGAAAGGAACAAGCCTTCCCTTTATTTAACATGGGTCTTGTTTGCTCTTCCTGGCATTGGATCATTATTACGTCTGCAGGGAGGGTTAGCTTTTAATCTGCGTGTTATTGTAACGTGTCTCCATCAAGATAGRGGCATGCCCCAGCAGGACAAGGTGCTGTGAAAGTTCAGGTTGTTGCTGTTAGCTTCCAGCAAAGGAAATTATTTTTCAGCCACCCATGTTGAATTGCCAGTGGCCAACATGGAAACCTTTTGTTGAACAAAAGCTGCCGGACCATTGATATTTACAACGCCTAAGATACAGCCCAGCCAGACCAGCAAATCAAAGGCCAAATCTTGAATTTCCTACTGAAGGCTTGATCTTGTTAAGCTTGACTTACCTTAGAAATCTTCCTTCGTGATACTAATCCTACTGATTTGAACACAAACCCAATCCTTTTCCTACTGAAATTCCCCCTGAACAGAGGGAGGAGAAGCCAAAACTTGTGGATTACACCAGTGAAAGAATATGCTATGAGTGGGCATTACGGGCTTTGGGAGGAACAGAACAGAACACAGTACACGATTATAAATCACGGGATCATGCTCTTAAACCAAACACAGGGTCCTTACAAGCTTTCCTCTGAAACGAGTGGGAGGGAGGCTGTCAAGGCTAAGTCAATGCTGTATTGCAACACACCTTTGCCATAACTTTGGTTGACGGTTCTCCCAGCGTACCTGCCTGTGGACAAACCACACTTTCCAAAAGCTTTTATGACCTTCACATACAGACCTTGCTCTTTCCAACAAAAGCAAATGAAGCTCCCAGCTCACAAGGAAAGAGACTTAGAATATGACAACCTGCTGACACATGATAGAAGTGTTTTTTTCAACTCAAGATAGCCAGAATACCCCTATGAAATATTCTTTCTCACACAACATGCTGTTTTCTCATTATGTGTGTTGACATTTTTCAGACTGACCTCAGCTAGATATTTTGTTCCGGAGTCCCCATTTAGTGGAACATTTAAACAATAACACTTTGAAGCATGCTCAGTCTCTCTTTTGAAGTCCATTCAGGCTCTGCCCTAGGGTCAGCAGGCGCATTCCAGCAATGATGCACGGGCCATCTGCTGTACAAGTTTAAATCCCACTGGTCCTATACCTAGAGGTACTAACATGTTGCATAACTCGCACTGAAAAACAGCCTGTCAGTTCAGACGGGGTTTGGATTTATTCCTATAGTTCTCTCATCCTCCCGCTGGAGGGCCTGTGCGCAGTAACCTTTGAGTGTGGTTTCTGGGGACTACACATTTATGAGATAAATTATAAGAAATGACATTAAGTTCTTGCATTYAAAACCTTTATTTTCCTTTGCCCACCTACACCCTGGCTCTGTGATTCCCAGAGCTCACTGTCTGGCATCTCATTTAGGTGCCTTCCTATTCCAGACTTTTCACTTAGGTGGGTTCTGGCTAAGTTACCCTAAATAGAAGTCCATGGCTTAGTGTCAATTGCTGAACAAAGGAAAACCAGGATGGTGCAATATGAAGGGTGAGTTTTCCAAGACAATGTCAATGATTCAGATGACCAGTGACCGTTTACTTGGGTAGGGATCTAGCATCAAAAACGTGACAAAAATCTCTGCCAAAATATGTCTTTGTCTATATATTTTATCCATTGTGCTTTAATGTTGACTAGTCATTATTAAACTTAACAATGCATTGGCTAAGGTTAATGTATTTCAGACCCAAGCACTGTTGGTCTTATTGATGCTATGTAAACATAGAGGAAGGAGTGGTCCCTGCCCTTGGGAGTTTAAAATCTAAACTTGGACAATGCACTTCAAACATATGGTATATCCTGCAGGCTGAATTACCAAACTTCAATCAGCATTAGCCTTAACAATTAATTTATGTTGCACATATGTTTTGCATTTGGGGGCATTAGCCCTGATGGGCCCCTTGAAGGAAATGTGAGTGTATGTACATGCTGACCTTTTAATGATGGCAGAAGGACACGGCAACAAGCAGGAGGAGGCCAGCTGAGGCCTGTGGGATGGAGCATGGCAAGAGGGTAAGCATGGCAGAGGGACATAAATAGGGTACAAAAGAGAGAGATTCGGAAGTCTTGTGGCATAAGCGAAGGAGAACAGCCATAGCAGAGCAAGTTTTTCAAAGCAGCTCTAGCACTAGTTGAGCACCAAAATAAGTGGGCACATTTCSACTTCTGAGTATCTGTCACTTATTTAGATGCCTCCTTGGAAACTGAGCTCTCTGCAAAATCTGTCCTCAATGGTGGGTGCTGAGCACTAGACAATCTGGCCTGTTCGTTTTCTCAGTGTGTGGTTCATCTGTTCTAAGGAACAAGTCCTTCTGGAAACGTAAAAAAAAAGGCAGAAAGAAGTGTTGGATACAGAAAAGCACGCAAGCTGCCTCGTGGGCTAATGATCAAGAAAGGCAGAACACGCAAAATTTCATAAACTAGATGAAGTCAAATATCTAGCCACCAGGACCCCTTACAAACATTGCAGTAGTCCAGGAAAGATGGTTGACATGGGTTAAAGCACTGAGAAGGAGTCAGAAGATATGAATTGGCTGATTTGCTTCATCTCCCTGTTCAAAATGTTCTTATCTGTCCAAAAAAAGAAGTGGAACAGGAATATCTGCCCCACTACCCTACAGGAGAAAACTGTAAATGTTAGTTAGGATCAAAATATGGCCTCTGATGGAAGAAGCAGCCCATGGGGTTGAAGGGAGATCCTCTGAGGCTTTCTGCCTCCACAAAACAGAGTTGAAAACAGCATAACGGAGCATGAAGGGACACAAAGTTGAAGAGCATAATGTGGGACATGCTCCCATGTATGCAGAAATCCAGCCCCCAGTGGTGGAGGGACATAAATCCCCTGTTCATTAGCCATGTCTCACGATGGAGTATGATGTAGCACTAGTGGTGGCCAGTCAACCTTTTAGTTAGACCTCCTCRGACCTGGCTGTCACCTCTGATCCCTGTGAACCAAAGCCGTTGCCTTTTGCATAATGCACCTCACTCTCTGCGTCACCTCCGAACTTGTCCTTGAGTCTCCCTGGAGATCCTGTAAGAGGATTGGGTGGGCCAGGAGGGAGCAACTCCATTGTTTGAGCACAAAAMCCCACGTTCATTAGTAGGCGGGCATCTTAGAACCAGTCATGGAAAAAAAAAAGTGTGGATTTGCCATTAAATCGGATATTCTTGGAGGTTTTTCTAAGCACAACTCCCTCTTTTAAGCTAACAGAAGCAATTGAGAGACCTGCCCAGTAATTCTTGAGTTCCAGTCCCAGCTCTGACATTAACTCTGAAGCCAATATAATCCTCTTGTTCCCCACAATAAGGCCTCAATCCTCCACTGCCATAAATCTGCCTAACTCCTTTCACATAAGTTAGTGTTACCCCCTTTGAAGATTTGGTTCCGAAATTAGGGCACCACGGGGTGGGGTCCTGCAGAAATACCTAGGAAAATCTGGTTCCCAGAGAAGTTTACACTCCAAAACAGCAAGACGTGTACTTGTGAGCTGTTCTCATGACATTTTAGGCCACAGAGCAGTTACCTCCTGACAGGACATGTTCCTCTGAGATCCAGGCTTACGAGTGATGGATATCTCTCAGGATAATTAACTGTCTTCAGTTGCTGCTGCCAGAGAAGGGAGGGAGCTTTGCAGTGCCCACTGCACAGCATTAGATTAACTCTATGGAGGAGCTGCCAGAGACTTGCTTGGTTCTTGATCCAGTTCAACGGGGCCAGGTCAGGACCTGGTAATTACCCAAAATTTAAACAAGGTTCCTAGTTCACAGCCATTGCCATTTTCTAGTTACATTTGCCCTCATCTTGGTAAACAGCAAACATTTTCTTGGAAGCAGTCTCATTTCTTATGCCAGTGGCAAAATAAACCCCAGCTCATCATGGATGTGTCCTTTCCAAAGAATTACCACAAAAATGTCTGAAACCCTATAAAGGCTGTTAATGACTCTAAATCTCCATAGTGCTTTTTTCCCCCTTCCTCTTCCCTCTTTTTTCCTTGCTCTGACGAGCTGGTGAGTTGGGAATGGTTTAAAATACCACAATAGCCATGGCAGGACATCAAGAAAGAAAAAGGAACAGGGTTTTGAAATACTTTGTGTAAGGTTCCAAGCACTTGAGTTGGTGCTTAACTGACTGGACTTTACCACACAGCAGTCAGATGATCTCTGCAGCTTTGGGAAATAGGAGAAACTCTGGAGAAGGGTGGGGGGGAAACGGTCTCTGCCACATTGGTCTTTATTGTCTTATGGATTTTATCACAGTATTGTTCTTTATTTCCTGCTATTTATAGGCTCTCATGTTTTGTGCTGCTTTCATGTTTGTGTTATCTGCCTTCCCACGACATGTTTCACCCCAGTCCTTGCCTACAGCTGGATCCATAAAGACCAGACCAATGGTTTTGAATGGCACATCAGGGCTCATCTTATTTCTCTGGGCGATGCATGCAAACTGCCCTTTTCTGGAGCACTAAGCAACCCAAGATGGGTGATTTAAATGATGGTGGTTGCTCTGCACACTCTTGCATAAAGGCGCCAAGCAGTTTGCCACTGGGCTTTTGGGTATCAAGCAGTGACATTCTTTAAGAGCCCCAGCCAGTGATGCTGGGGCTGTTTCCTCTGAAGTCCATACTTTACAACGGATTTAAACCATCAGCCTATCAGTGCATGACTTGATGATAACCACTCCAAAACTTCACTTGAATTATTTTATAACTCTCATCTTTGTGCAAGCTACTGCAGAAAGAACGTGCTACAGGGGCTATTCTCATCCTCATTCCCCATGATTTAGGTATGTAACTCCGCTGAACTGAACTAGCAAAAGTGAAGTTAGGTCTGGTATGAAACAAACAAACGATGAGGTTTGTAAAAGTCAGGTCCCTGCCCTAGTAAACTTACTGCCTAAAAGGTGGCTCCAATAGGCCGTGGGGCTAGAAATAAAAATGGGAGAGGTGCAAAGTAATGCTGAAATCACTGAAGTAGGTGATTTAATCCTATCAGCATCCTTGTACCTCACCCCACAGCAGTTTCCAGGCAGCCAAAACACCAACTCCAGGCACAAAGCAGAAACCAGGCTGCTGGTTAGGTGGGCTGGAACTGAGGGATTTACCCCCAACAACGGTCCCTTTGCTGTACTTAGCGAGCGACAGCCAGCCTCTCACATCGGTCCACAGCTTGCATCACTTCTCCTCGTGTACAGGGCAGCCTGCCTTGCAAGTGACCACACAACTCAATGCCAGTAACAACAGGGAAAAACCCTTCACCTAAACAGAGAGGAACAGCAAGCCCTGCTTTGGGACCCTTTCACAATACGTATCCAGCAGCAGCACCTGCTATGGGCTGCTGGAGAATTACAAAGAAAATGAAACACTTGCTTAGAGATGGAGTCAGGCTTGGCCAGCTTTTGCTGATGGGATTTTTGGGCAAGTTACTCTCACTGTTTTACCTGTGAGTGCATGTGAAAGGGCTGCAGAACATCGTTCTTCAGTGCTGCAAAGCAGCATAAAGGCACCTGGTTGCCAATGAGAGTCATTCTGTTTTGCCTCAAATTGTGCCTATTCTGGGAACATCCCTTGAAAAAAGAAGTGTTTTTTTCTGTAAGCAGTGTGAAGTGCAGCTTTCTTATTCAGATGGTTTGACACAGGTTTCTGTAGTTATCTTTCACTCCCTATAGCAGCCAGACTGAAAGAGGAGACATGATGGAAATAGAAAGCATCTATGATGCACCAGACTAAGCAAAAATAAAGCACCGTGCAAGGAGAATTAAGAGGTGGCAAAATGTATGCTCACGTTGGTGAGCCCTGGGATTCTTTCTAAGGTGRTGCTAAGAAGCAAATTTATGTCAAACCATGAACATTGCTAAAGCAAATGCCTTGTCTCCCAGGCACCAGTGAGTCCTGAAAGCTGCCATTTAAAAGTTTTAGCGGCCATTACAGTGAAATCATCCATTTCGCCACACGCAAACAATGTGGGGAAAGCTGTGTGGCAATCCTTTTTCAGGGTGGGAGAAAAAAATTCACCACTAGGAACTCCACAACACTGGAAACCAAAGACTGGACCAACTCTCATCCCATCTGAGAAACAATTAAAAGTGTGAAACCAAAGGTTTCCAGCAGAGACTGCTGCAGGGGCTTAAAAGATAGTGGCTCTGGAGCAACCGCTGTGAAAACATAACCCCAGCCCTCCCAAAAAGTGCCGAGTGCCTTGGTGTCTATGGGGATCAGCGTGGATGGGGGGTGTCACCTCTCCCAAGCCCAGCAGTTACATTCTCCTTCTACCCTTTGTTTCGGTTGATGAAAATCCCACTGTTTTCAGCTCGGTGTCTGGTACGAGCCAACTTCTGTTTATCTCCTGAGATGCACTTTTCAGTGTGTCATCAGATGCTCTCTCGGCCACCATCTAAGGCGCATTGACAGGCTGCGGTAGTTTTYCAGTCAGACTCTGAAATGGTTATTCACACTTTTACCGTGGCAAGATTAGATTATTGTAATTCTTTATTGGCTGGCTTCCCAAAGCGGGCTCTGCACAAACTCCAGATGGTGTGAAATGTTGCTGGGAGGATTTGAGTTAAGAAGGGACAGTATCATCCATTCTGTTAAAACCTCTACCTTGGCAACTGCTTAGATAGCAAATTGATTTCAAAACCGTCCTTTTCCCCTCTGTGTACAGCTGAGGTCAGGTCTCTGTCAGCAATCTTATGATTCGTTATGGTCCGGAGTATGTTACCTGGGCTCACACTGGTAAATAATTCTCTGAGGAGTGATTTCGAGGAGGTGAGGGTACTTTAAACCTGATTTCTATCTGCATGTTCTCCTCTAAAGCCTGTGCAAAAGCTGGGCGGGATACTGCAATTACACCCTTTGCAAACATTAGATGAGGGTGTCAGGGAGCGACGGGCTCTTCTGCTCTTATTGCACCAAAACTGCAGCCTGAAGAACCCCCCCTCCACGAGCAACTGTCTCCAGGCATAAGGCAGCAAACCATAGCCCTCCCCTGGGCCTGGCTGGGGAGAAATCGCGATGCCAGCCTGATCCCACAGAGGCAGCCATCGAAATGCAGCACATCCCTAAAGCTCTCCTAAATTGCAGGTGGCTGATCTCGTCCCTTCTAAGCCCAGCGTGAGCCACCACGGGGACACCTGGACAGCGTCCAGGCTCCCCACTCCCGCTTCTAGCATTGCGGGGCCTCAGCAGAAAACACAGGCTGCTGGTACGTGTTCTTATGTGCCATCTTTCACTTGTGTAAACAGTGGCTACACAAACAATTGATAGGATAATAACTGGCTTCATACAGACCAGTACAAATAAAACCTTCCGGTGTTTTGGGCTTTTGTCTCCTTAGAACTTTCTTTTTCTGGAAGAGCACAATACAAAAAGTGTATTCCTTCATATTTGATTTTTTTTTTATATTGAGACGAAGAATTAAGACCTTCCCTGATTTAGCTCATGGTGGCTAAATTCCTACAGTCCTTCTGTGCAAGGTAAAAGTCTGGGGCAGACTGTAATGAGAGTCTAGTAAAGAGCGATCATTTAGCTTGTTTTTATTAACTGCTATTTACAAAGCAGCGTGTGATTTGCTGTGTAAGAGGGAGAAAGGCTGGGGACAGCTTTTGCTGTGCAGTGGAATGGCATGGCAAACACGGCATGCTCYGAGCTGTTTACCTTCCCCGTCACTTCTGCAGGGAACCTGTGACCTGCCACTCATGGACGTGGATATAAAAGCTCATGCTGTTTTGGTTGGTTTGTTGTTTTTTTTTTTGTTAGTGTGAGACAGCTGACACAGACTGTTTGCTTTGGGAAAACAACCAAACCCTTTTGTTTTGCATGAAGGGGGTGAAAAAAACCCTGCATATAAAGAATTGCACTGACTCTGCAAACAGCTACCGCATAAGGAAGAGAGTGTGGCGGTCAGCTCTGGGGTCACGCTGACTGTCATTTTAAACCTACAGTGCCACCATCATTTTAGCAATTCAGAAGCCTGGGGAAGCTGTTGAAGACAGAAAATATTTGGATAAAAATACATTACTAAGAAAAAATAGCAGTGTGAGAGAACAGGCGAAGTCAGGATGGTTTACCTGAAACCATAAGAATTTGGAGTTCAGATAAAATAAGATACAGGTTGGCCTCTGATCCTTGAGCTTAGCCTATCTGCATTTGCCCTGGGACCGGGAAGTATACAGGGACCTTTTGTATCACTTTTACACACCCACCACGTCATGCTGGACCAGATGTCTGGCCACCTTAACACAAGAGAGCTAGCAGGAATGGCTTCAGGATTACTGCAGCTTGTACCACCCTGAGAACAGCATCCAGGGCAGGGGTTACTGCAGTCTAAAAACAACACTTTAATGCACACCTGCCTCAGTGCTACCTCAGGCACGATGCCACCTGTGAGAGGTGCTGACACACACCCATCAGTCACAGGTATCCATCCATCCCATTCCCAAGTTTCCCTGAACCAGGAGGCCACTCAGCTGCTGAGTGAAGGTGCCAGCCCATCTCCCACCAGTACTGAGCACTAATCTGGAATGAAAACGCTACTAATTTTACAAAGGATCTTTTGGTTTCCCAACATCTCATTTTAAAGACAAATTTTATCAGTATTTGTTCAGCTGAATCACTTCACCAGTGGGTAAGCCTCAGGTGTCTGAATATAGGCATCTAGATCTACTTTAAAAGCTTGTGATCACCTAAGACACCTGCATGGGGCTGGCAAGTAAAATGCAGAATCTACAGGAGACCCACATCCTCTTTTAGGGACAGACAGAGCTCATGTGGGACACATGGAGGCACTGAGTATATCACAGGATCTTACATACTGCCAGATGCATATGGATAGGCAACTCACTGCCTCCTGTGTGAATCAACCAGATGTTTGCAGAGAATCTGCTCCCAGCTTCTTTCACTGCTGAGAACTGAGCCACAAATGCATTTCGTGCATTTCAGAAAACGGTCCAGCAGGAGTGCTGGGAAAGGTAATGCCTGCTTATTTTACGTAGAAAATCACAGACAGCCTACTTGTATCTCTGCACGTGGGCCTTATTCTAGTGGGAGGTCACTAGAAAGGTCTCTATGACTCCAGCTACCATGGCCTTGAGCAGCTGAGCAACCTGAGCCATGATCTATCTGCTCAAGCTTCCACGCACCCAAACATCAATCCATTCAGCACATGCATGTGATGGTGATAACCATCTGATGKGCCACATGATAGACTGGAGAATCAGACAGCAAACCTCACCCCACTGTGTGTCACATAGCCCACCAGCCCAAACACATGCCATTTCAAGCCAAGTTCTTTACCAGATGAAAGGAAGGCTCTCTTGATCAGATAAGCRGCATAATAAGTGCTGTGGCCCTCAGCTGTGAACATTAACGCTCAATATGCCAGGTGGCTTACGCTGCAAGCATGTAATCTCCTGTCGCTGTGTAGCTTTCAGGCATCCTTCCATGTTCTTAATTCTCCTGATAAATTTGGAGAGATTTGTTTCCAAAGAACACATTTTCCAGCAATTTATAACATAAAACATCACACATTATGAACTCTATCTACTCGACAACAGCCAAAAGTGAAAGAGCTCAGATATCCCTATAGAGCTGCTTTTGAATAGCTGGAGAAAAGCACATTTAAAAGTTGCATGCTATATTCTYTATATACCACCACTGTGACCATAAGTGTAAATGACTACTCGAACCTCAGGTTATTTGCAAACCTCGCTGACGAGCAAGTAGGAAAATAAATAGATCGTGAGCATTCATACAGAGCCTTTAATTAGAGAGAAGAACGTSGCTGTCTGCGTAGGAAGGCCATATCTTCACATTGTGCAAATCAATGCAGCTCCATTACGGAATTGCATCAGTTTGTGCCAATGAGGATTCGGTCCAGGTATACGAGGCATACGAGGATGTCTGCCTTTACCATGGAAACACAACACCTAAGCGAGGGACCACACGAGCAGCTTAACAGCAACTGTATTAATACGTGACAGGGCAGGAAAGAAAAATGAAAACAATTGCTCTAATTGAAACTACGGGGGGTGTGTAAGTAGGGCAGAATGCACAGTAATTACCTGAGTTGGAGTTGAGCCAGAACACCAACACTAACACTCCTGCTCTATGGGACTGCAAAGGAGCCTAAGTAAACAGGATTTTGGTTTTCCATCTTTGGCTAAAATGGTTGTTTACACAGAAACAGAGAACTGTGTAAAAAGACATGGTGCATGCTCAAGTCTGAGGAAAGAAGCGGGGTTGCAAGCTGAGGAGCTGAATTTCCACCCACGCTTGCACCGAATGGCAAAGAGAGGTGGTGTTCCCTGGGAGAAATGCTTCCTGCCTGGATGGCGGATCTGTGCATGGGCACAGCTTTGTCCAGCTACGGAAAGGAAACGCCAGGTTACTGCAAATGAAATCAAGGCTCTGTTTACCTGAGCGTTAACACGAACCTTCTGGATATCCTCAGGCTGGAGGTGCTACCAGCTCCCAGCTCCCTCTCCCGCAGCTCTGCAGGACTCGTGTCCCCAACCATATCTGCCTCGCTCACCTCCCTGCAGTCCACTTGCCACGTGCCCACCCCTACACCTTCCTCACAGCCCTCACCAGCAGCCCCTGGGCCCTGCTCCTCACTCCCCACCACATCCTCTCCATATCACCTGCAAAGAGAGGCAAACCTGCACAGAAAGCTGTCCAGAGACCAGTTCCTAGAAAGGTCACTTCCCACACTGCGGTGGTTTCCCAGCCACGGGGTGCGTGAGAAGCACAAAGACCACGGTTAAGACCAAAATGAGGCTCCACTGGTAGCACAGGTGGGGGATAACCTGGCCTGGTGTGACCTAGGAGTCATCTGAAGTATATCAGTTGAGAAGCAGCTTTAGCATCTACGGGAAAGACTAGATGAAGGCCTGAAGGAACAAAGCTCCTTTTCTGAGGAAAAGCCGATGGGCGATGGCTTACCCAGCGATCCCCGTCCGTGGTCCAACAAGCATGTCTTGGTCATACAACAGAGGAACAACTTCAAGCATCTGCCCCATCATCAGTCATTGCTTCATGACTGTGCCAGCTCTGCCAGCAAGTAGCAACTGCAGCCAGCTCCCAAGCCGGCATTACAGAGCTACAAGTCCTGCACGCTACCAACACACGCGTCTGAACCTGTGACCCATAGGTTCTGCAGACCATCACAAATCCCCTGAGACATACAGTTCTCCACAGCCTTGCAGGTTGTTTTTAGTTAGACAGATTCAGATGGCTGCCACAAAAGCTTAATCTCTTTCCAGCCACACTCACGCTGAGTGTCAATAGGAAAAAGTCCCATGAATACGCTTGATAATTACAGAGCCGTGGCTGTAGCAAAGAACAAAGTATAATGCAGGCTTGAATACTCAGGAAATTGACTGCTGATATGTTTCCATTCATTGTTTTGTTCTCTGTTCTCAGTGTTATATTAAAATCTCCTACTAAGAATGAGCTTTCTTGTTTAATGGAACTTGTCAGTTAGAGGAAATCTGCTCAAGCTGTTTGATCTATTCTTTAAAATGATATTAATTGCAAATTCAGCACACGTCCCTATCTTAGTTAGCAAATAGTTTGAAAACTAAAGCTGATATTTTTCAAACTTTATTTGTTACCCACAAAAACTCATGGCCCATCACTTTCTAACTCTAAGGCATTCACCATCCCTTTGCTCCGACTATTCAGTCCTGGGTATTCRTTAGATATGTTGATTGATCGTACCAGTCACCTGATATTGTTTTCCTTACTCTATTAGTGAAAAGCGACAGTAGAGAATAGCAAATAGTAAACACGACGTGAATCTCYGGTCATGAGAAAATTCACGAAACTTTGCAGTTTGTGAGCATTTTCATAACACCCTGACAACCATATCAACTTATTCAAGTGTGACCTCACATCTATAGGAAATCACTCTCCGTGCTTCTGTCTGCCTCTCCATTAATGGAACTAGCTGTCTATTTTGATTTCATGTGACTTGTAATTAAATACTGAATTTGCATGTTTGCTATTCATCCTAATTCCCAGCATGTGCACTCACAATAATAAATCTTAACTTCAGGCTCTGAAGCTGACGTACAGCTGAATCTGGATTTCCGAAGTCCTACAGTTCAATGATATTTAAATCTGGAGGTTTCACTTGGTTCCTTGCAGACATAAAAGAACCATTTAGAAAAATCAGAGGCAGTGGCCAGTTTAGACTCTATGTAAGTCTGTTGGATTATTTCAATTTGCTGGTTCTGAACCTTCAGCGAWAATCTGCAAAAATGGGTTGCATTGGGTGGCTCACAGAGACAATATTTCTTTTGTGAATGTCTTCCTGCTTCCAATTATATCAGAATGATGGAAGAAAGGGGAAATAGCCGATTCCAGGGTTCATATAATTAGATATAATACACTCTATCATCATCAGTACTTGATGCTTTTCTTTAGACAATCTCAAAGACTTTTGGAAATGCTCMGAAACCACTGTTCATGTCAGCATGATCACAAATGCTGTCACTTTTCGGAATTTGACTTTACAGACGGAAGCGGTGGCGTAAGCCCCCTCCCCAAGAAGCAGCAACAGCTCTGCACACAGATCCCGAGCATCCTCCTTTCCCCTCCATCTTAACAACCCTGCCCCGCGCCGGGAGATGCCTCCCTTCCCTGGTGACAGCAGGTTTGATGATRCTTGTGCTCATTCATGTAATTTGCTTCACCTTGGCCTTGCTAAAAACACTGGCCCAGTGCTGTGCACCTCCATCAGTCCTGCAACACCGTTTGCTGACACAGAAGAGCCGACGGCGGATTAGGGGCAGCGAGACACCCCTACAAAGGTACCTTAATGGCGGGACGTGCCTCAGCCACGACTGCCCGTGCTGTCGGGGGAGCCTGAGCTCCCTGCCTGCGTACCGTTTCTGGACAGGTACTGTCCTCCTCTGCTCCMTCTCCCCCACCTCTGACTAATTCAGGCAGCTCAAGTCACAGGGAATTCCTCTAAAATAAAACTATTCCTCCCCCGCCCTGATCCTTTCTTAAAAGAAGGGCAGAATTGTTCAAAACAACCCAAGGGAWGAAATCCAAATAGGAGGTGACCTCCTTCCAACCCTCGGCGCTGGGGGGCTGAGGTGTGGCCCCCCGCAAGCTCCCAGGGTCATTCCAGCACCTTTGTCTCATTCCCTCCTGGAGCAACGCCCTCCCGCGCCGCCTCCCACGCAGCTCGTGTTTTCCCGCGGCCCATGAAGAGCCCTCTGTTCCCCCGCGTGAGTCATGCCCGCGGGCTGCGGGCCGCTGACATCAGCCCCTCGGCGGGGCCGAGCACGCCGGCTGCCCCTCGGCATTTGTTTGGAGCTTTGTGCCGAGTATAACGGCCGGGACTGTTTGTCAGGGAGAGCGAGGAGCCGAGAGCACGGCCCGGCACAGGCCGGCAGCTGCAGCAAGCGATCTGTTGTGGGGGATGCCATCCGGCGAGTCGGAGGAGGAGCAGCCACAACAGCCCCGTTTTTCACGCCTGCTAGCAGGCAACCCCTCTCCCGGCATCCCCGGAGCGATGCCGCACGCTAAAGGCTTTGCCRGCTGTCGCTACCTGCGCCAGCCGCCCTGGGACACCGGCACATGCTGCAAACGCCTCTTTATTTGGCGGTGTTGGCACTTCATCTGAGGCTGGGACAGAGAGGGTGCGGCTGGTTTTCAAGACTGCTTTACGACTACAATAAGAGCTCTTTCTGAGTATAAAATTACCATTCTGCAATACTGGCAAACCATTCCCTTTTCCAGGAAAGCTGCTTTGTAGTACCGCGGGAAAGTTATCGCTCTGGTGTTGCAAGCTACACCAGCAGCAATGCAGTCCTGTAGCTCTGACCAGAGGCTACTACAGGTGTTTCAGTCAAGGGATTGAATGACTTTCTGACCTTGATGGATGCAGAGTCAGCTCAAGAGTGCTCAGCTGTGCAAACAAAATGCTGCCACCTCAGTGATAAGAGAGGAGGGTGCCCGTGCCAGGGCAGAGGAGGGGAGATGGAAGGATGCAGCAGATAATGATGACTTGTGGAGACCGCTCCAGCTCTGGGCTTGCCGTTTTGAGGAGATAGGCACCCCATGTGCTTCAAGTCAGTCCCCTTCCCTCTGTGGCAGGGGCAGCCAGCCTGGTTTGCCAGGGCTTTGCTATAAGCAAAATGTGCAATGAAGCATTTTTGTACCCGTTTGCTTCTGCTAGCATTGCTGGAGATTAGAGCCATCCCAGAGTGGTTTGCTCATGTATGGACTTGGTTTAAGCCACACCAGCAAAGCCCTCTCCATGTCTAGTAGGGAAGGGTGCTGGGTGAGCTCCCCCAGTCTAACATTGCTTTAAGACACCAATAAGGCAATTACACATAGARAGGCACAAACCAAACTTCTCTGTTCCAGTGCGGGGAGAGTTCTGCTTTTGCTCTGAATCATTGATCTGAGCTCACTATTTTCGTCCTGTTTGAGGGTTAGACTACAACTCTGAGCTGCAGTTCTGCTTTAGGTTTGACTGAACCTCCATGACAAGGTCCAATACGTTTATGAGATTTCAGCACAAGAGATGGGAAACACCTGATGGCTGCTATTGCTTTCTGAGGCCTTTTTTGTCCATGAGACTTCAGTACCCTGCACCCAAATCCTTCCCCCAGTTTGTCCTCCAACCCTGGCAAAGACACACTCTGTAGCCAAACAACATCCCCTTTTTTTTTTTTTTCCTTCTGGAGGCACAGCAGCTGTTCTGTTTTGCTGCTGAATGAAGCAATGTTTTACCAGCTACAGTTTACCAATTTGCAGATTTTGGTGGCAACGCTGTCACAGAGTTCCCACCATCAGCCCCTGCCAGCGTTTCCCTTCTGCCACACAACACTTGGGCTTTTCAGCTGGGCCAACGCAGTTGTGCCGGGGGGGGGGCATGCTGATCGGGGAACTGATATAGTTGAAATAAATTGCAAAAAACAAACAAAAAAAAAAGGAAGAAAACAAAATCCTTCCTATTTTAGAGGGCATTTTGTTCACGATTTTGAACCCCCATCAGTTCCCGATGCAGCTTGCTGCAGAGTCACACGAGGAGTTATTTGAGCACAACTGGGAGAGGGTTGTGCTGGAGCAAAACGGTGGGAAAAAACTCTGGGATGGGAATACTTCAAGGTAGTATTTCTACTAAAGCTTCCTTGTCCTCAAACCATGGTCAGGGTTTCTTATCTCAGACTGACATTATCCACGAGATCACCATAACTTTCCAGTAAACAGCCAATTCATTTCACAATTTATACATCGTTACACATCCCCCACATACCAGAGAATTAGCTCTACTAATTCAGACTCCTTTAGGGCCTTAAAAGGATCCTTAGGCTGCAGTTTTCATTTTTAAATGAATACAAGCATTCAACCAAGCTGTAGACTATTAAAGCAAGACACCTCTTTGGTGATAAACAAAATATTTTCCTAATAATTCACTTAATTGTCCCAGCCATGGACCTGTGCCTTTGGAATGGGACATGCTTTGGGATTCCAAATAACACAAATAATAACAACAATAATAACAGCACATTCCATTTTACTGAACAAACCAGTGATATACCGAAAGCCTCGTGATACATTATCACCGTCTGTGCAGGAGTGTGGGTGGGAAGCAGGAGGCTGCAAGAAGAGACAGATAGAACTGTTCCTACATGCGGCTTTTTCCTCTGTGCTGCTATTTAACTTTTGCTCAAGAATTGCAGCAAATATATTAACACATGCGTGAAAAATGAGCTGAGGTAATTCCATCTATGAGCATGTGATCGGTCCTGCTGCCACAAATGTTTTCCCTCTAGGTCCGTATCTGAATCTCACATAGACTGACTCACGCTGCAGCCGCATACGTCACTACTACCCGGCAGCGTCAGACTGTCATTTGTTTCCTTTTGGAACGGGATGTTCTATAATAGCTCCAACTCCCACTCGACAGTTTATGAAACTGCAGTTCTTTCACATACCTTCTTTGTTCCTGAGAAGCAAGGAGTTTGCAATTTGTTTCTAAGGTGCAAAAACAGGACCAGAGAGTGGTCTGAGCTCAGGGATGCCTCACCTGAAACTCTAATGGGATGCGTCTTTTAATAGGATGGAGGTGTGATGGTTCTCAGTGTGCTGTAGCATTCATTCTTCAGGAAGACAAAACGAGGCACAGTGCAGAACTGTTGCTTCCAGGGTTGCAGCTTGAAATACAGCCCCACGTCTCATTCACAAGGCTCTTTCTCCCGCAGGCAGGGAGACTGCCACATAAATGGAAGCTGAAGCTCTGAACATGCTGATGGAGCCATCAAAGCAGAACCAGCTCTGCTTCAGGGTGCCTTGCCATGATGGTCAAATATGCAACACTCATTTTTCAGCACTGGCTAGTTTGATCCTCTGCTCCTAAAATGCTAATCTACATCTGTGTCTTACTCTGGATCAGCAGTGTGCTTCAGAAGTGAATCCCTGACTTACTATGCTTCGGTTCATACTGCGGCACAATTTCAGAGCTCAATCTATAGGACTAAGCTARTGCTAGCCTCAGGTTAAAAACCCCAAGTGTCAATAGTATATTGACATGGAGTCCTCAGCACCAACCGGTTTGTTCTGCTGKTTTGGTGCTCCTGTTACACCAAACTACCAGCTACTACTGCTTGCTACTTGCCTTTTGGAGCCAAAAGTCCTGGAGTTGTTGGATCCCAGCACACGACCGCAAAAGGAGGAATGTGATGTGGTTCCAGGGGTGCAGCAGAAGGGAGGAGGCTACAGTCCCCGGGGGATCCCTGCCCATGAAAAGACCAAGTTCATCAGGATACACTCGTAATGCTGCCAAGTTTCCTGCTGGGAACATCCTGACAGGCAGCTGATGCAAAAGGACAGAACCAAGGGAGCAGAGGGCCAAAGAACAAAAGGGCGCAAAAGATGATGGCATTTCTCCTGCTTACTTTCGGGATGCTGCTATGATTCAAGGCAGGCTAAAATGGATTTGTCTTCACACTGGGTGCACAGTAAAATGGATGCATTGCTATGCAGAATCCAGTGTCTCCTGCTCCAACTGCTGCTCCCCTCTTTATCAAAGAGCTTTAACCAAGTGGAGATCTTAAATTACTTCCTACAGGTGCAGCCGTTCCTAAGAGGAGGTCAACGCCAGCTTCAAGTGTGGTAGAACCAGTATTCCTAGCATTCTTCAGAGAAAAATTATCACTTATTATCTGCTACTTGGAATAAAATGGGAAGCTTAAAGRTGATCTGGAGAGAATTTGGAAAAGYGAGGCTTGTATMTGCAAACTGCGCATAGCCTTTCTCTGAGAAACAGAAAAGTTCCTGAGGCTAGTCTCTGCAAGAGGATGCCCTAAGAGTCTCTGAAGACATTTATTCTGACCTCCTGGACCTTTGTCCAATGTACATTCATTGGGGTTGAAAAAATAAGCATTAACAAACCCAAAGCTCCAGACCTTCCGCTGTCCTGCATTGAGCCAAGACTTAAGAGGCTTAAGTCACATTTATATTTCCTTTGACCTAAAGACCAAGCACAGCTCAGTCCATCCGAATTATTGAGTGAAAAGACTTTTATAACTGCACTACCTTGCATTCAGYTGCCCGAGAAATCTTTAGAAACCACTGCAAAGGCAGATCATCACAGCCTGGCGTTCCCTGCTCGCCGCAGACACCTTCACATGCAGCACAGGCTGGGGAGAGCAGTCAGCGCCCCAGCCCCGGCTTGTTTTCATGAGAGCCCTCAGGAATCCTCCTGGTACTGCCTGGCCAGCCATAGGTAATGCTGCACTGCAGGAATAACATTGCTCAGGCTCTCGGTGCCGGCCCTCAAGCTTTGGCAGCCGTCGGGACAAAAGACAAGCTGTAAATGCAAGTCATTATAATCTTACAGACATCACCTATACCTTTACCTGGACTTACCTGGATTGATGTGGAGGGCAGTGTTTCTCTTGACATTCAAAACAAATGCGCGCACTAAAGAATACGAGGCTTCTTGTACACAGGGTATTGTTCTGGATTTCGTATTTCTTCGGGGTTGTCTTGGCAACGAAGAGGGTTTGCCGCTAGAGGTGTGTGAAACACTGGGCAACAAAAAGCAAAACGACTCCCACTTGTTTCATTCCATCACCCAGTTAAACCAGACTCCTTACCAACCTGCTGGGACGTTATTAGTGTGCTGTGTGTCAGGAGGGACAGCACTAATCAGCACTGACTCCTCCGCCCCCCTTGAAACACTGATTTTGAAAATAGCAAAAAATGATATCCTTCATTGGGAAATGATGTCTATCCAGACACGCTGACCCCCTCTGTTCACTTTCTCCTTCCAGCTACCTCTTTCAGGAGTAGTTTCCTGGAAGGCAATGGAAGTGATTGTGGGTGGTTTCAAGTAAAACTAGCTTAGTTTTTTTTTTTTTAGTTTCAATTATGGAAATTTTAAGTGACTTCAGTAAGGTCAATGGGGTTATTGTGGACTGATTCCAATATAACCGAGTTTGCCAATTTGCCCCGATGTGAGTGAGTCTTTCCTACGTGAAGAGAAGAGATGCTGGACAGCTAAGGCTATACCTGGTCAGCAAGTGAGTGGAAATGCCCACTTGCCCTTGTGGCTCAGCTCCTTCCACGGACAACAGACCTTTATTTGCTGTGGATGAGGTCCAGGAATTATTCTGGAAAGTTTTTAAAGCATCTTTGGAGGCAGTTTCACATCGCTTATTCATGTCATTTGCCTTTATTTTAGTTACTGAAGGCATTAAAAAAATTAACCCAAGCAGCTGTTCAGATTCCTCTATTTTTATGTAGCAAAGGGAAAAAAAAGTCTGAACAGCTGTGTCAGTAAAACACAAGCCAGGTGGCCTCCCTAAGGCAAAGTTTGTATGAAATCTATAAGATAATGTTTTTATTATATGAGTTATTGTATTTCTTTTTTATTACTTTGCTCTTGTGGATTCTTAAAGAGGTATTGGCCACTTATTTCTTATCTTCATCCTCTTCCCTCAGTGTTTGAGCTGTACCATAATTCAACACAGATGTTACAGTGATTCAGCCACCAAGGGTGAAAATCGCCCTTTCAGCACAATCCTCCTGAATCTATTTTGAGGACTTGAATGGGATTTAAGGCTGGGTAAGGAGCAGTTTTACAGATCTGGCCTTTCTACATGGAGAAACTTAGGCCGTGGCACCAAACGTCTCCCTAGGGATGTGCTCACGAAATGCTGGCGGAGGGAATTTCTTTTCCATGTTGTATAACTAAGTCACCTGAGATGCACAGTTTTGTTCCAGTTCCTTGACAAGGTAGCTGGATCATCCTCAGGCAGAGGCTAATGACTCACGATTACACAATAGTCTGAAAGAACAGTTGTTTTGTACTCCAATGTGTGAAACATTGGGGATTTGTGAGCTGCTAGCCAAATTCTCAGCCGGGCGGCGCTGAAATCTATATAGCCAGATGGATTTACACCACAGTTGCCCCACTGCTGTCATCTCAGAGCATATCCCTGCTGACAAAGGCTCATGAAGAACTTCCCCTACTGAGGTTTTGAATTCCTCAATCAGCCTCCCATCCTGCACGGAGCAAATTTTAGCTTTCGACGCTCTGGTGCTCCTTCCGCGCACTTGCTATCACGGTCTCGCCTTGAGAGGCTGCCGGTCGCCTGCTCCGAGCCCCATCTTTCATGGCACCACGGCCCAAACCCTAAGCCCTGTCCAGCCACCCAGTGCTCACCTGCTAAGTCCCTTCTGTAGAATCCCTCCTAAGAGCATGCTTCTATTGATATAAGGGAGCTTGCTGATTTATGGATATGTTTTCCATAAATTGCTTATTGATATTTTCTTCCACAACTTCTGCCCTTGGATTATGAACTCTGTAGAACAAAGTGAAAGCACTGAAGTGTCTGAAAATCACCAGCCACATTGCAGGTGTTACAGAAAATTATATTTATAATAAGTACAGCGATGATAATTGTAGTAATAATTAAATCATTTGTTGCTGTTATTATTCCTTCTCCTATTCCTACAATATTTGACAAATATGGGCTCCAAACAGTTCCTGAGCCTGAAGAAACATTTTCAGGTGACACAGAGTGGAAAGAAAAGAGGAAACAGTTTTCTATTATTACAAACATATATAGCTGATATTGTTACATATTTTTATATAGTGATTTTATATCAAATTATTTTGCTGAACTTCCTAATTTTTAAAGTTGCTTTTCAGCTTATAGCATAATGATAGTGTATAGCTAAATACCTGAAATTTGTTTATATACCAGTAGGATTTTTTTCTTCCTTTTTTTTTTTTGGCTCAAGAAAGAAAATTTCTAAAAATGTTTTACATGAGAAGGACCATCTTCCCAGGGAAAACACAGCAGAATCATCACTGAGTCTAAAGGAGAATTTCATTCTCCTCTAAATCATTCCCTTTTGGTACCTTTTCTTCATATTTAGTAGCTGGATGCAATTCCCTCTATATGCACTAAGCCTGTGTTATTACAATTCCAACATGATATATGTTTATTTGGAGTCTAACAAGATCATGAATCAGGAAATAGCATTGTAGTTCATATTATGTATTTATTTATTGTGTTAGGATGAAATTTACCTGGGTCCAGAGAACAAAATTAGGCTGTTACAGCCCTTGGTTTCATATAAGTTATTTTCCTCTCGATGCCTATGCCCTCTGGACAGAAATTTATTTCAGCGGTACTGAATGAGAATTCTCCCATTCTCTCACTGCCTCCAGGTATGATTTCTATACCTTTCCTCCTGCTTCCAATTTTGTATCCATTACTCGAATGCTTGAAAACATGAAATATAATACCAACAATCACAGAGCGAGAAAGTCTGCAGTGTGCAGGGAATATTTTTTGTTCCTGTTCAATCCTTTTGTAATTAAAGAAATCCTACTCAGTAATTTGATGTCTTCAGTGACATTATCATACTTCTGATCTTAACCTTTCAGTTGAATTTTACGGGCTGGTTGGCCATTAGAAAGCAGGACTATTTTGCAGACAGTTTACGGGATGCAGATTTGGAAGATCTCCGTTCTTCTCTGAAGTATGTCACATACTGAACAATGAAAGATGACTTTAAATGGAATGTGTACAAATAAATGTAAATATGAAAGTGGAAAATTACATCACAGAATATAGGAGAGCTCAGTGTATTTAATAATACAACAGTAATTATCTTTAATAATACTAAAAATATCAGTGAAAAACATTACGAGAACTTTGTTAAGTGTCCAAACGTGTTCTGATTGCTGTACTTGATAACTTTGCAAGAACTTAAGTCTCAAAGACTTGGAGTCTCCATGAGATTAGATAGTATTCGTACACAAAATGTCGGAGAGAAGTTAAATGAACAAATGGCAAGTTTATCTCACATAGAAGAGTTATAAAATCATTAAGCAAGTAAAAGTTTATTCAGTTAATTGGCTAAGACCCAGCAAGGATTTCACAACACTATCAGCAGGGTGTTGAAATATTAAAAAAAAAAAAAAACACCACAACAACCCAGCAACCAAATGCTCAGTTTCAGAGAAGCACTCTCATTGAAGAAACACTCTCTTAAGTATTTCTTAGATAAGGAGCTGTTTATCAGCATGTGTGTATGTTCTTCCTGGAATCAAGGTCCGTGCAAGTGTTTTCATGTACACCAACATTCTCAGTGTTTTGCGATTTCTCCTCACTCAAGCACCAGGAACACAGGAAAAGTGGGAGTAACAAGCATATACAGTTACAAAGAGGTATGACATATAAATATTATTTATATTTACTCAGTGATTTGAGCTAAGATAGAGAGCATCAGAGTGTAATGAGTTAACCAACAGTAACTTCTGTCACTTTTTCTTGTGCACAGAGAAAAAAAATCTCTTAAGATCATGGATGGATAGGAGTATGTCAAAGCAGGAGCACAAGGAAAGGTAGCTCATGCAACTGCTGATACAAGAGAAAATTGGAAATCTCTGAAATAAAACATAAACAAAATTGAGGTGTAACCTATGTAAAGACAATGAAAGATGTGCTCCGGACATGCAGTAAAATTGTATTGATCATGTAGCATCCTTCGAAACAGGATGTTTCGGAATTTCTGCTCCGTGATATATCTTTTCTTAGGAATAGTCTTGGCCATCTAGGAAATATTTTACCCTACCTTCCAGCATACACAGAAGTTTAAAAACAATGTAAATGTAAATGCTTGCTGATGCCAAACACTTTATTTGCCAAGAAGAAATGATGCATTTTGTACCAGGATTACCAAGATTAATTTTTGTATTGTCTCTGGCAATTCTTTAACAACACCACCTCCTGATGAAACGCAACGTGTAACTCTCAGGTTTTGTATGTTCAGGGAAACTTCTCTCAACAGCTGGCTTATAAATGTTCATACAAAACCAGCTGCACTGTAACCTGCTTTTAATCTAACTGCCAGATACTACAGAGGTAATGCCTTGGGAGATGGCACCAGGTTTTTGAAGAAGGAACTACCCAGTGATAAAGATCTTATGGAAAACCAGAACTATTCAACAAAACCAATCAATGACTATACCCCAGATTCTCTCAGGAGAAGGGAAACATCTCACCATCGTAACATAAGGCAACCACCATCCAGCAGGAACTCAGGCCAAGCCTCAAGTGGTGCATCACAGCATGAGTTATATTATGAGGTCGCTTGGAGCAACTGCACAGATTGACTGATCACAAACATGCCTGCAACTTCTGTATCCAGGTCTGCCCTCTTGCTTAGTAAAAGAAATCAACTCCCATAAAAAAGCAACCACTTTATATATCTACATTTGTATATGCAGATTCATCAATATTCAAAACCATCTACTATAAATTCAAAGATTAGTTCTGGGAACAAAACAGGCATCATCAAAACACAAAACCAAGAAGAAATAGAAGGGAATAGATGAAAAGAAGGGACAGTTGACAAGTGGTAAAGAAATAATGAGAAAATATTTGTGAATATGTTGGATCATTATCAGATGGATCTTCCCTTGCATCAAATTTTAGTTACTTTTGAGAATAGCCATGTGACTGAAAATTTGCTCATGGCTGTCATTCTCAAAAAAACATACGCTAYGTGTAAGATTCAGCCCTGGAAAGCAAACGAGAAGTATTATGCACCGTTTGAACCTTGTTGAATCCTACCATGACAAAACTTTTTGATTAGAAGCAACTTTCATTGACTTTGAGTAATGCAGCAGACTCTCCTTCCAACAACCAAATGACACTTCTCTGAGTCAAATGTAGTTTATAAGGCTTAAGTCATTAAGCATGACTGAGCTGACCAATCATGCCACGCGAACACGGACTCATCACCACTAAGTGATGTCAAAAAAATAACCACATCAAGAAAACCAAAAGCTTAAAATTTGGAACAGCACAGAGACTGAAAAATTTCAGTTTCTACAAAAGCAATTTGTCAAAAAAAACACCCTAAACTTGACAAAGAAATTCTTTTGCTGAAAATTACATGCTCGGTTATACGATTACATTGCTGGTGTTTCCCTGCTCTTCTTCCTCCTGAGTTTCTATCTAGGAAATATTTCCAGAACTTGCTGGTTCAGTTACCTCTTTCAAAGTCTTGGCATTCAGAGGTTCCAGCAACAAAGCCTTATTATTATAAATACTTCAGCTATAACTTCTAAGGAAATTAGACTGAGTATCATATTCTCCTGCTGACTCTTACCTAGCAATTTTAAATCCGCTACTGTAGGAGAAGGTTCTGAGGTCAAAAAGCTAATTTTGTTATTTCATTAAAAGCAAAAGAGGAAAATTAGGATAAAAATTCCAAAGCCTGGGAAGGGAAGTCAGGAAACAACGAGACAAGAAATGATGAAAACCAGCACTACATCAATGACTCTGGAAAATCGCAAGTCAAAGTACATCACAAATTTTGTTTTGGTACAACAAGATGATAAACAGTACACTTAGGTTGCACAGGCTTTTTTAAAGTTTTTTTAAATCTTTCTCATTCATCCTTGCACTTGAATAACAGCCCATTCCTGARCTTACAGTCATGCAAATTCTCCTCACTCACACATAAACTTACATTGGCTTCCAGAAGATTACTTTTTGACCACAGACATCACCCCTGAASATTACCTTCTGGCCTTCAAACTTGTCACGTAATATCTAGTATTTAGATATTAGCTGCTATCTAGAAACGAGCACAGTTTTGACGTGACTGAGGCATTTCATCACCTAGCAGAAGCACACGCAATGAATCAGCGGTAGCACGAGAGATGCTCTGTCACTCTCTCTTGCACTCGGCATTGCTTTACAGAATGATATAGTATCAAAGATAATATCCAGCCTCGGGAACAAGCAAATCACAGACTAACTAATACAGAACATTAAAGCCAAAAGTAATTTTCCCTGCACCCCCAGAGAATTGTAACCAACGCTATAGAAAATGCTGAATGAAATCTTGCTGAGTCCTGCGTGGAGCCCAGTTGCAAACCAGCAGTGATGTAAGATTTGCCTGGAGTTTGAACTCGGCCCTCTGCATTGTTCTGAGAGCTCGCCGTCACAAGAAGAATAAATATTAGCAATAAAAAGTCCAAGAGGATGAACATCTGAGACCCTAGTCTAAAGATCTGCAAGGGGCATAAATATATAGTAAACATCCTCACTGATGGATTCCCCAGAGGAGAAAAATTCTACATTACCCACAAAGCACATTTTTTACAGACCGCTTCTTTCTGTCCAGATACAAAGAAGTGAAGCAGAGCATTTAACATATAACTTGTAAAATTCAATGTTTAAAACCACGGAAAACAACCAAAATTAGAGCTGATCAGCAAAATCATATCTCCCTTCACATAGTTTCTTTTTATTCTTATAATTTGTTGACGAACCAGCAAATGAGACTTTAACTGTCAGTACTGTTAGATATCATGGATTTGGGTGCACAAAGATAAATTAAACAGTATGGGCTCGAAGCATGTCAACACTACAGGCAACTGCTGTGGGTTTTGCCACCCAATGTGTTGGTAAGGGATTAGGGTGTTTGCTGTCGATGCGTACCCTGGTGCCCTAAGCTTTGACGAATGCAGTAGGTCCTGGCAATTTTTGTTGGCTCAGGTCCCTCATACATGGGCCGTGTGTGACCCAGAGTAGCTTCTCATGAAGAACACAGCAGAAAGTYGAGTGTGCTCTGCCAAAAAGCCCCCGGGAAGCAGGGTTTGTTGGCACATCCCTACCTTCAAGCAAGCAGCCAGCGGGGGTGCATCTCAGAGTTATTCAGCTCCAGGCAAAAATGGTATGTCTTTTCTAAGGCAGACTCTGAAAGCAAAATTACAGAGGATATGACTGGTAAATACAAAAAGGGGAGACAGGAGAAACACGTACCAAAGAATATGCACAGACAGAACGGGAATTTCACTCTGTTACCAACAGCATTCACACATATAGGATACACACATATAGGATTCTGTTTCTCCTCCTGGCATTCAGCCCTGGGTGGTGAAGCAGCTGATGCTTGAGGCTACAGCGGTCCATCGTTTTTCCAGCTGGTCAGATACCAGTTGAGGGACCCCGTGAACAGCACATAGCTCTGGCAACAGGGACTTGCAAGTGGAGATGCCTGCCTGCACAGAGGTGCTCAAGGAGGCCTTCAGCTGCTGAAATTCCTACTGCCCTCACATCTGCTCCTTGTCCTCCCCTAGGCCACAGCAGAAAAGGACATGGATGAAACACAGCTAGCCTGGTCATGGACTACCTCTTGGGGTCCATCACGTTAAGACCCTATATTCTGGAGCTGAAGTGAGATAATATTTCAGAAAAGGAAAAGAAAACATGCAGTTAAGAGAAAAAATCTGGCATAAAACACATAGAACAGCTAAAGAAAAAGWAGTGACAACAAACAAGCTCTGCAGTCAAGGAAAGGGTAAAATCTTGGCCCTACTGAAGTCAGTGGGATGTTTGCCAGAAAGCTGTAGGCAGCTTGTTTTATCCAGGATTTTTAATTAGTGATTAAATGATTCAATGGCAAGTTGGCTGTTTTAAGAAGGAAAAAATCATAGAATAGCTCCAGCATGCCTCTCCCTGCCCCACCTACCCCTTGGGAGGTACAGATCATACACAGCTTTTTATGGGAGACTTGACAGGTATTTCATTGAACCTTAGTTGAAATCTGTAGTTTCCCAGGCCCTGCCTCCTTCCCCAGTTTGGGGATGAAGATAGGAAACACCTGCTAATGACACCAGAGACATAGCAAACAGCAAAAGTCATGCATCAGCAGAAAGCACACTGGAAGCCTGGCCTCTCTGGTGCAGACACAGTCTATCTGATGGTGGATAGCATATATAAAGAAATAGGATGCTGCATTCATTTCATTGACATACATTTGAATGGATTTGAATTATTSTGGTGTGATATACCCACGAATAAATAAGGCATCTCTACGCCTTAACAAAGCGTAAGGCACTTTGTTAAAAGCYCCACAACCCAAATGATCTATTCACACCGCACGCTTCTCTTTTTCTGCTTGATTTTCCTGCTTTTCTCAATCTCCTTCTGCTTTTCCCTCTCCAAAGTACATTGGTTTCTATGGAAACAAAACACGTCATCGGAATGGACAGAACTTGGTGACATCCCCAAGTGCAGACAGAAAATGCAATTTAAATAAGCATTTTGCAATTTCTAACATGAGCTGAGAAAGGCGACGGCCGATTATCCTGCGCACGTGTGTGTACACGTGTTTGCGTGGGCGGCCGCCCGTGCACGCACACACTCCCTCTCGCCACGCGATTTACACACATGCAACACCGCCGCCTTCCCGGGACAGCACGCAGCAGAATCCGTCCCATCCTATTTTGTTTGAATATAGCTGAAAATTGCTTTGACAGCTGAATAGCTTCTTTGTTTATAACTCGTTCTTAGCTGACTCTGCTACATTATGTAGCTTTATAAAGAGATTACTTTGTCAAGAACTGAACATATATGGTCTGAGCACGAACAATTCAGCACGATGAACTGCATTCATTTTATATGATGTATGGGGCTGCAATCTTGCTGCCTTTAATGTGTCTGTTTTTTTCTGTGGGTTTCGTTTTCTGATCTTAAGTGTTTTTTAAATTTTCTTGGGGTCTTTGGGATTATCTTCTTTACCCTTTCCTGGACAGATCCAGAGAATTTTCAATATGTCAAATCTCAATATGTTGTATCTTGCCCTAAATGCTGTACCGAACCAAGTTTTTGGCAGTGTATAACAGGAGATCATCATTATCCAGTTAGCTAATTATCCACCTGCAAATATCCTATTCCTGCCCTAAATTGCTACAATGTTGTGAGTATTTGAATTAGTATTTCCACACAGTGATGCCCCAGCAAAGGCTTAGAAAATGGACCCCACTATACGGAACACCATAGGGAACATATACAGCTTCTTACCTTGTCCCTTCATCCGCAGCCCTAAAAGCAGTCCTAAGTAGGCAGATCTCCACCTGCAYGGCTTCGGTACAGCTGCACGTGAGCCAGTCCCTTGTCTTTACAAAGCCTAATCAAAAATTTTAAAGCAAAACCAGCCTGCACAGCACTACTGGCACTATCAGGGCCTTGCACCGGGCACTGAACGAGCTTCGCAGGCTCTGCTGGCTACCGCCTTTAATGGTGCTTGAGTGGACTGCACTGGGGGTCTCTTATCACCGTTGCAGTTTCTACTTCTAGCCATGGCTTGTTTAGAAATTACATTATTTCAGATTCACTTTATGCCCTCCCCAGAGGCACAACACAAACTCAGGGCATTTTTCTCTGGTTTCTCCTGGCTTTTTCCTCTCTCCCTCCCTCAATTTTTTAAATAAACACCATTAATTCTGATGGGTAGATGATATGGTCCAGTATAAAGATGACTAAGAACATTAATTGTCCTAACGGCAAAATTCTTATTGACTTTGTAGTAGGCATTACATTGATCTTTTGTGGGCTGGAGACCGAGAGCTTTCCTTAGAGATATCACTGGAGGCTTTTCTTGTGTGGGACAGAGATCTGGGCCTTGACGCATCTTGCATTTAAACGGTTTTTGCTCAGTCCATGAACTGGCAGAACTCCAATTTACACTACGCCCTGCATTTTGCACTCAGTGGTATTTTACCACTTCTGAAAATACCAACCTTCTCTAAAAACAAAGGGGAAGTTTGTCAGACAGACAAATCCSTCCTTATCTCTTAGTCATAACCATGCACTTCAGATGATTTAAAGAGCTTTGTACATATTTACCTTTAAAAAAAAAAAAGAGACAATAAAAAGACTTATTTGCAAATCACTGTTTGAAAACAGAAGGCACAGAAAGATTCCTCACAACCTTATTTGCTCCCACTCATACTCCTAATGTGCACATATTTCACAAGAGTTGGCATGCTATGTGCTAATTTGTTGAATATATATACTTTTTAAATTCACCATCTGTGTGGAAATTCTTTGTACTAGAAACTACTGTCTTGACTAATGAATTCCTTATCTTCCACCCCTTTGGCAAACGATGGACTGTCGTTTATCACTGACAAAAAAAATGCCACTGACCATGCAATATTCAGGTAAATGATGAAAGGCCGCACAGGCGGTTTAGAAACAATTATTCTTCTTGTACTGGGAATTTTCAGATTTAACAAGAAGTCATGAGATCTTGAGAGAGTCAGTAAATTTCCATAGACAGTTTCTGTTCTTCACCCCCCCTTGTGGCAAACCTGGCTGAACCACCAAACATGTCTCAATCGGTCTGCAACCTGCTCTGCCGCAGGAGCCCTCGGAAAATCCCAGGCCAGCAGACAACAGCTGTATCAGGTAATGGCCGGTGCCAGTAAAAGCAGCAGTGATTTGCACCATCACCGACTGTGTGCATTGGTGGGAGAGGGTTGAAGTCAACAGGATGAAATGCACCAAAAGCACTGTGCAAAAAAAGAGCATGAGAGAGAGAAAAGGATAGTCATGGTTTGCAGAGGAGATGTAAATGATTTCCAAGATTGGAGGGCCTCGGTACAGAGAGAAAATGAGAAGTAGAGTGGGGAAGGAAGGTGCGTCATCAGCTCACAGCATGATCTTTCTGGAGTAAATAATACTACAGCTTTGTGTACGCTAAGTGTGCTTCGCACTTTCCTGCAGGGAGAGCTCCATATTGTTAATATCCTAGATGCTGGATTTCCATGTTCATATATCTTCTCATTTYAGTGCTGCTGGCACCTAGAAATCTGAACTTAAGTCTCCAAAACCATCTAAAATCCCTGCCTCCAACTCTAGTCTTAGTTGTTCCCTGCCACTGTACGAACATGACTATCCTTCTATAAGGTAGATTATGGATTATCCTTCCATAATAATGAGCTAAGTATGTCCCACCTAGAGAGGCATCCATGGGTCACTGAGTCTCAGACTACAATCATATAAGAAAACATGAAAGCTTGTTAAAGGTCACTTTTCTAAAAAGCACCTTAAATTTTGGGCTCTGGCAATGGGTCAGTTCATAACTCCTTTTTGACTAAAGGCATGTAACTCAGATTAGGTGCCTCAATTTGGAGAAACACAAACGTTTTGAGCATAATATCAGTCAAGAAATGACAAATAAAATTCAGAGAAACAGTCGGCAATTTAAAGAGGCAAGYAACAATACAGCAGAATCAGGCAAATCCAGCCATCAGTGAAATGATGAATTTACTCCGTTGGGTGTATGGACTGTTTGTGTTTTCCCTCCAGGACTGTGCCAGGGAATACRTTAGACAGTGGACTCCAGGCTCGTGCCACTTCTGACTCCCTGCTGGCTCACCAAGGCTCAGATGATTGACTTGCATCAAGCTCCTCGTGGACTTGAGAATACATTTACCCAGAAAGGAGATCTTGTACGTTCTGATTTCCAGAAAGATGACTAAAAATGCAAGGGCTCATGCTATTAGCAGATGGATATGTTGCTTGTTGAGAGTGCTTTCAGCCTTTCATACTTCTTGGAAAAGTAGGCATGGTGGGAGCAGAACCACAGGCCCAGTTCTCAGTGCCCATACACTGATAAAGGTCAGGGTGCTGGGTGAGCATATGATTGGGATTTGCAGGTCGGACCACTATGGATCAAAGCATTTAAGACTACACCTGCAGAGCTGAATAACTCAAGGAAGTCCAGGGCTATTTCAAATGGATCTTTACTGTCAATGACAAATTTTTCATAAGGATTGGCAAACTTTCTGTGGATCTCAGCCAAACAGTTTCTAAAAGAAACTTCGGAAATCCCAAAACAGAAAGAATCACCCCAAAGGAGCTCTGATGTGGTTTCCTTTGATGAGAAGGGAAAGGGGTAGGTGCAAAATTTCCTCATTCTCTCATCTCAGAGACAGGCAGTGTGATTTTGCACAACTGCAACAGCCTGCCTCAGCCATCCACAGGGCGTTTCAACTTCTCCCTCAGCAGGGCAAAAGTCCACCTGAAAAAGAAGCGATGGGGAAGGAATCCCTGACAGCCACTGCCCTAGCCTGAATGCTACGAGGCTCTTCCAGTCCTGCTCCATAAACAGGAATTGCCTTTGGACCCTTAAAAAACACGCGCTATATCATTCTGGAATGGTGTTAATCTCTCTGTCATGGAGGTCAAAGCAAACTTTCTATTATAAGCTTTGTGAAACACACCTCCTTCCCAGCCACTCGCTTGCAAGGAACAAAATCCAGTCGGCCAAAATGGTCCGTGTGTAACAGGACACCGGAGCAGGCACTTGAGGCAACGTGGGTGAGGCATTTTGGAGCTGTGAGACCTCCGAGCTGGAGGGCAAGCCCTCGGTGAGGCAATACTGGCTCAGTGCCACAGTCAAGGAACCAGAAGAGACAGTTTTCTCTTTGCTTCCTTGCAAAGGACAATGGTCTATGCACGGACAAGACCAGCTGGACAATACCACTGCCTCACCTCCCATCCAAGGTCCAGCAGGGCCTTGCCACGGTGTTCCCCAGCTGCAACTGCGCTCCTTGCCTGCCCCTGCCATGCTTTCATCTTCCCTAGCACCTTTGCAACAGTCCTTTTTCATCCATCTCGATAGCACTTAGGACAGCTAGAACTAAGATTGGGCCTTGTGGTTACAGATGACAACATCCCAGTCTTGGGGTCACATTGGCTGGAGCAATGATTGACACGTCCCAAAGCACGAACACTGATACCCAGGGTGTGGTAAGCTGGGGGTTAGCTGAGGACCCTCAGTTCCTCTTTCTTTAACACATTTTCTGTGTTTTTTTCTAGGGGTCCAGAGTGCACGTTGGCTTTGCTGATAAACTTATCAGTAGCAGAATGAGACATCCGTYTCATTTGTACTGTTTACACAGAGCGTGTTTCTCCAGTTGGTAAGTTGGGATTGAGCGAACAGGGTGACCCTGTGTTTTTTTCCTTCCCCCAGGAAAATCGCTTCTAGCAGTGTGTTACGCATCAGAAGATGGGGCAGAGGTGCTGCGTCAGGAGCCAGCCCTTCCCCACTCCTATTCTGGAGGTCTTCACTGCCCTGCTGGAGGTCTTCTACCCCTATGCATCATTCCCAGTCCCAACCCAACCCCTAGAGATGAGGAAAGGCTGTGGCACAGTATGTGGACGCCGATTACATCTCCAAACAGGAGGAACACACAATCGGTGRGATCCGCCTGCTTTCTAGCCCCTTTGTGCTCAGGGGCAGAAATACAAATAAGCCTCAATGTCTTTTTCCTGCTTATATGAACTGAGATCCGTTTTTCAATAGCAGCCCTGGCAGATAAGTATTCCCTTTGCTTGGTATTTATTTTTTGGGAGGGAAGGGCTTTCACTGGCTCCCATGGCACTCCCCTCCAGCACTTGGGAGRTGCAATGGGGCGGCAGGTAGAGCTGTAATTCAGGGATGCTCCTACACCTGCTGGAAGCTGGTATTGCCACACCAGCCCCACGTAGCCTGCGCACAGGCAGCCCAAGGCACAGCGGGCTGCTACAGGGTCTGTGCTTTTGCAGATATAGTCCCAGGACCCTCCAGAGGAGGATTTGGTTAAAGCTTTGTGCCGTGACTATAGGACAGGTGATGGTGTCCCTGTGCATTCTCAGCTCAGCCGCTCATCTCGCCCCATCTGGCCCATTTGCTTGGGTTGCCTCAGAGGGAATAGAACCATAAACTTTATGAGCGAGTTTTCTTCCTAAATGAATTACATAACACAGCCATTGCTAATAGCTCGTGTTGTTTCAGAAGGACCACAGAGACAGAAGCGGGTAGGAACGGCAACAATCCTCTCAACAAGCCCAGGCACCCCTGGCAGCCGCCGCACCCACCCTTCACCCGCTCCGCATGTAACGTCATGCGCAGCGTGAGACAGCAACCCAGAGCCCATCTAAAGCAGAACACACAGGACAAGAACAATTACCTTTCCTCTGCTTAAACTCACCAAAAGGGATATTTTAAAAAATGTTCTTTCCGAAAAGCACGAAGTGACAAATCCAGCCCCGCAGACAGCTCATAGGATGAAGACTCGGGTTTGAACTTTATTGTCTTATTGCACTTGGAGAACTCCCTGGGTAATTTCCTGGGTATTTTCTAGGTTACTTCCTTATTGCTCTCTGGGTAAACTAGGTCAAAATACTTACCTTGTCTAAACCTCAGTTTGTCAATATATAAAACRAAGGCGATGGGACAAGTTGTCCCCTGTTTTTTCTGCATGGAGTTCAACCTTATGGAAAGGCCATACAATGTCCCTCTCCTTCGTTAGAGCCAGGAAGGCCTTTGAAATCCCCAAATTCACAACAGCTGAGAAGTGCTGCATGTTGCTATAGGCAGCTTAAGAGGAGTGTGTGTGAAATGTGAACAACTAGACTGATTAAAAAAGATGTGCTCAGGGTTGGGTAGCTTTTTCTCTCTAAGGGCAAAAAAGAAGGTGCATCCTATATAACTGTTTTTTCTTGATCAGCTCACCATCTCAAGCAGGAATACCTTTACAAATCACAATATCTGAAATCTCAAGAAGCGCTATAGGAACAAAGAGATTCCACCGCACACTGTCCAGCTATTYCCTCCTGAGATACTGCAGTACATCCCAGCCTCGTTGACTGCCACTCTACACACACTGTTTATTCACCTGTGCCATCCTTCTCCATCAAAAGCTGAGCATTAAAACCACTGTAACATTTGGGGTTCCTGCAGCATGTATAGTGGGATCTGATAAAGGGAAAGCTACTGTGCACAGACAATGCAGACAGACATAGAGGTTGTCAAGTGTCTTTGAGTCTAAATTGACACATGTGGCTATCAGGTTTCCCTTAGCAAAAAGGGGTAGTCTACAGTACCATGGATAGGAAATACAAAGTTTTTTGAAGAAGGAAGGCATTTTTTTTAATGTCTGCCAGCAACAATGTTTTACTGCATTGTTAACATGCAGGGTAAAATATACCAACTAACAGCAACCAAGACGTGAGGCTGTTCTTCACAGAGTTTCTCTATTTCAGTGTCTGCATTAAATATGGCAACAAACGTGGACCAATTTCACTGTACGTTACACTGCATCAGCACTTTTATACTGTCTATAGCTTCCCATCCTCTCTCATATAATAAGGGCCAGCAATCTGGACAGATTTTTTACGTGAGTGACTTCTTACTCCTTTAGTGTTGCAGAATTTGGGGGTAATTTTGTCATGTAATTTTGTCATTCAGGTGTTTTTATTCAGTGTCTGGAAGAGACATGAATACTGGATCAAGTCTCTCTACACGTCTTTAAAAACGTACCAACAGTCTTTTCAGGGGCAGAGATAACCACATTAAAAGTTGTAACTTAGCAAGACCACCACAGGGAGACACAGGAGGAAAGCTGTTGTCACAGCAGTACTGCCAGGACTRCTGTTTCCTACAGCATCTTTTGGATGCCTTCCACTCTCTAAGTGCCCCTTGCCTGGCTCCTCCTTCTCAGTTGTCCCACGTATGAGCTATATATCTTCTGTTTCATGGCCCTGCACGGGCTGTCTCCATTTTATAGTATCTTCACAAGTCATTACTATGACTTATGTAGGCAAGCTCGGTACACAGGTTCAATCGTGCAAGTCCTTTGAACTGCATTCCTCAAGTCCACTTTTCATCCCATTATGATATTGGTACTGAATAAAGGCCAAGTGGAAAATCCCAGTATGAAATGCACTCCTGTGGCTGACGTTAACATAATGGCTATGTGCAGAAAAAGTTTGGTAAGAGACCTCACCGTATACTGGACTATGTGAATTGTTTGGGTTTAGTCTAGTTTGAATGATTTCTGGTATCTCAGGGTCAAAGTCTCACTTTTCATAGGTAAACATTTTAGAGGACTCATATATTAATGACATATCACTAGCCAGAATCAGAACTAGTTCTGCTTAGGCAGTTACCTTGGACAGAAAAACATTCAACCAGTGACTCTGAGACACAAACAGTCTCCAGGCCTTAAAATGATAAACATTCACTACACTGCCTAACTATAGCAATTATACAGCTGAGGTTGGGGATTCAGAACAACAAAGCTACTTGAAGAAGTTAGGAAGGTCCCTCACCGCCTGTTGAGAAAAAAAAAAAACAGCTAAATTTTGACAGTTTTAGAGCTTCTTTGCTTGCTACAGTAGAATAAAAGAAAGCGTCATAGCGATGGCTGTAGTCATCTGATGATAATGACCCTCGGCCACATCAGGTCCTTTAATGCACACGTGTGCCTCGTGCTGCACTGAACAGAGCCTATAGATGCATGCATCCTGGAGCACCCCTGCACATACGGTCCCCAGAGGGGTTTTGAAAACTGTTCATATGAACTGTTGCATTAAATTACATTTARCTTGAGCGATCAGCAGTGCATCGGTTGACCTCTGGCTCTGATTCTCAATACTTAGAAGCATCTGACATAAAGAAAGCCCTTAGAGAAGGCAGAGGGAAAGAAATAACTGTGCTAATTAAGCTGTGCAAAGTGTCTTAGAGAAGAGTGCTCCACTTCAAGGATACCCTGACATTTCTGACCCACTACAAGCAGCAGCAGAAAAATTTCAGRAATTTAATGTGGAGTGTTTAATTGAGACATAGAGGAAAAGAAATCAGTAGAATTTAAAATTGATTTCTCCCTTACAGCTAAAACATGTCAGCTTGGAAGWCTTAGTAAATAATCTTAGCCACTAATGTGTCTTTATTTTGATTACATAGGAGGTAAATCATACTCATAAACATGGTGGAAAACCATGTTGACCTGGCGCATTTATGATGAATTCTTTGCTCACAGTGCAAACGTAAATGCAATAGTCCTATTGCCATACCCTGCTTAGCACTCAAATACCATTTTACTAATTTACTTCCATCATTTGAACTTAAGGGCACAGAGGAATGTTTTGAATTTTACATATGATAAATATTTCTTTCTGAGAGTGAACCTGTAAAAATGCAGCCCATTTAATAATAAACTAAGCATCTTTCACATCTAAAAAACCTAACTTCTACAATATCCTCAYGGGAAACATATATTGATTTATCCATTTTAAAAACATGGTTAAACTGAGGCCTGAAAAAAACAGAAAGTGACTTATCAAGGTCAAAATGCATGTTAGGTGCAGAGCTGGGGAGAGAAATCCTGATTCAGATTCCTAATTGTCTGCTCTACCAGTTTGACAGTATTCCTCTCCTTGYCTATATTCAGGAACAGATTGTGTGGATGTCCCATTCAAATAGAAGGTGTTGAATGGGAGACACCTCTTCTTCCTAGGATGATTTGGAGCCCTCCAGAAGATTTTCTAGTTGTTCTTCAAATGAAAATGTGTGAATTATTACCTAATTTGGGTAATAATTTCACTAGTGGACAAAATTCAAGACTCTTGCATTGTAAATAGCTCTCATWTTTAATTTGCCCTATAATCTGCTACCTGGCATCTGTGTCTTCATCCAGATTCACCACATCATTGAAGAGAACCTGTCAGAGTCTCTTTTTTTATAGCTATAAAGATGAGCTCAGAGCACAGCCCAAGCTCTGAATATTTGGGAATTTGGATTTTAGTTCATATTCATCACAGGTGTCAAACTGGGATAGCCTTTCCATACTTCTCCATGTTTCTGAAGATTAAATTAATTGGTTGTGATTAATACAGGAGGGTCACAACTAATAGAAGTCCTTTCCATTCAGGTGTTTTTATTCAGTGTCTGGAAGAGACACGAATACTGGATCAAGTCTCTCTACACACATTTCTCAGTTTTTCCTGTTAGTGGGAACACAGAGGACTGGATATACRATCTCCTAACACTCTGGTTTGTGCCTCCAGCTATATTTAATCCATATACAAGGGCAACAGCTTGCTACTACTACTAGCTAAAAGAATTACAGTGGAAGTGACTGATGAACCTGAGAAGAATCAGAATAAAGACAGCCTACAGTTACAGCATTTTCTCCCTCTGACCGCCTAACCAGAGTAGTATCCTGCAGAGAGACAAATCCGGATCCCATTGAATGGGAGAAAGTTGACTGGAAAAGGCAGCAGCATCCCTTTGATGGCAGAACCAAGGAAGAAAACTATCTAACTCTTCCACTTCAAAGTTTCCACTKGACCAAAAACAAAGCAAGCAGTCAGTTTGGTTATGCTTGAAACTGGCTTTTTAAATACTTATCAGGGCCTCCTATTCTTTCTCCACTTCTGGACACTGCATGCTAGTGCACTGCRCTGCACTCCCCTCCTGCGGCCATGCAGCCTGGCTTGGGGAAATCTGTGCTGAGACTGGTGCTGCTCTGCATTTCCTAATGGTCTCATGTGCTAGCCTAAGCTGCCTTATAGGGTAATAAACTATTTGCAGGTTTAATACAATAAGGAACAAGAAAGACTATATTTCTGTTGTTTTATTTACATAAAGAGCAACGTAACTGGCTCTCCCGGTCTCAGTCTTGTGCTATTAATAAAGTCCATGTGAGGAATATACAAATTTACACCACGTGTGGAACCTGTCAACATAACTAGTCTCTAGCTARAATATTTTCCATGCCGTGTATCTCCATATAGCACATCGTTCTGGGACATGTGACCCAGAAATGTGTCATCGGGACACATGTAGTCACTGGACTGATGAAAGGAATTCAAGGGAAACAGAAGGAACAATGCTGCCAACCTCCACTCAGCTTGTTGCTACTGCTCTCAGAAAAAGTTAGCGAGACATGAAAAAGATGTCATCGTCCCAAACTTGGCCCTGGTTTTACCTTTCATATGCAATGCCATATTTTCCCAGAGATTATTAAGAAAAAGGAACCAAAAATCCACAGATGTCAGTTTTTAAAAGCAAATAATCACTCCCATGCAATGGCTGAAAGGCAAACTTGTACCTAAAGACTTGCAACAGGCATCACTGACATTTTTCATTGTCCAATCAAAATGTTAAAAATAAAAATAAACAGAGCCCACAAAGAGAAAAATACGCTGGATTTTAACATTCTTTCACAATTCATAACCAAAGCTGCGGTCAGCAACATGGAGCAAGAAAGACATTTGGTTATAAGTCATGACTTTAATCAGACAGTCTCACTGGCGTCTCGTGGAAACCTTCCAAATTAAATGGATGTCCAAATTAGAGACATTCAGACTAAAGATGAAACATCACAAACAAGCTCTTTTGTCTAGAATAAATAGAACCAAAACAGTCAAATGCTCAGGAAGATAACTGATACAACATTGTTCCCTTGGGCATCTTTGTTAGTGATTAACCCAGTGTGTTTTAAATGCCTAAAACAATGAAACTAGTGGACAAGCTATTCTAGTGCTCTGGGCACGAACTGTCCTCCTAATCTCTGCTCACCAGGTCTCCCCACAGCCACATCCTTCTAACGCCCCGCTTCTTCCTTCCAGCCTCCAGCTGGTGACTCACTCTATTTAATCAGTGCAGCCATCAGGATATTCACCTACCAAATCAGCGCAACCCTTGATCTCGCTGCCGTGACCTCTGCTGTGCCTATTCCCAACTTTTGTTTATTACTTTCACTCATTGCGCCAAATCTAAACTTAGACTGTCGGCACTTTGGGGCAAAGCTCCCGTCATGCGTGGCACCGAAGCCCCCCCCGCCCCGTCGCACGGTCTCTGCACACCTTACGTAAGCATCTTAGCTGCCCAAAGGGATGAAGGAAAGAAAGGACCACAGTCCTCAGGCTTGATTGGGTTTGAAATCAAGGGTGAAACTTCCACCTTCCTTCAACAGTGCTGGATCAGGCAGAAAGGGACTGATCCGGAAGGTACTGCTGAGTGCCTCTTGAAGGGTTTGCATCTTCTCCATGGTGAGGGATTTCATCTTGCAGGTTAAAGTCCTAAAGCCAACAAACCATTTTAACAAGAACCGTGAAACTCCTCCAGCAACACTTGTTAGAAAGTTACCTGTCATGAAAGACACASAGCATTAAGGACTCTTGAGATGTACAGGTCACCAGAGGGTATTTTATCTTTCTCTATATATTTTCTCCAGAAAGAATAAAGGAGACGAAAGATAAAAAGTGAGATTATGTCACAGCAGAGGAATGTCTCTACTCATAGGAAGATAAGCCTTTTCCACCGAAGTTAAGTAATCTTCAATGAGCTGCATTGCCCATGCACTGTACAGAGTTTTGTACTCTCTTCACTTCCTCATCAATGGTATCCTTGTATTTTGTATAAAAAACTACATTATATACTACATTATACAGCTCGGCTGATCTTAAGATCACCTCCAAGTCCAGTTACTAACTAGAATGGGAAGAACATCAATGTAAGTGGCAGGACTTTTGATTATGTCAGATTGACAATGGACACTAATGGAGAAAACGGCCAAATCATGCCTTGGACATAGCATTTGATAATCCATGGATGGATTATCTGGGCCATGGATTGGCCCACTCCATCTTGCCTTGGCTGCATCACAGCCAGGACACAGACTCACACCTGCAGGCAGTTTCCTGGTGCCTAAGGTTATCCCTGTGCTCTAAGGAGATGCACTTACCACATTTTAAAAAATAAACACACCGAATAGTCACTGTCTCACTGGCACATGTTTTGTATTAGCTGTGGGTAATCTCCCCCTTCCCTCTCCCTGCCCTTCTTCATTATCTGGATAACTGGATGCAGACCTCTGAAGGAGTGGTTTTGGTAGTCATCACAGGGGTGTATTATAAAAGAGGGAGCTCAACTGTACTAATATCTGAATTACAAGAACAGAAAGGCCTCATCACACAAAGTTTCTGCCTTCCAAACCCCTGTATTTCAGATCTCGTTCTGCATCCGCAGTCAATGCTGACACTTCTACACAGGCCAGGCTCCCTCCTCTGCAGAGTTCATCAGCCTGAGGTTTGTCTGGAGGAAATCTGCACTTCAAACATGGATTTTGRTGAAGTTTGATGGTACAGAAATATATCAAAGCAGCAGCCTGAGAAAAGCAGGGTATAGGCATCAGTGACCCCAAGTTCTCTTTGCAAACRTCCTGTTGCAAAGGTGCCCTATTTGCATTTATGTTGATAAGCAACAGAAAGGTTCCAGGGTGCTAAGGCACTTTTTGGGCTCTATAGCAGCAAGAACTCCTTGCTCAGTGGGGTGSAGCTGGGAGCCTCAGGCTAAAAAAGCTGGCTCGTCACTATCCAGACCACAAGGATTTCAAAACATATGGTACCCATGGGCTGGATCTACCCACTTGCAACACATTGCTTTCTCCCTATGCCATCTGCTCCCTTCCAAAAATCCCACAATTGGTTTCATTGTGACTTAGCTCACCTCCCTTCTCTGAAGGGAAAACRCACGGCACTTTTGGACCATATCTGATGTAATGATTCTGTTCACAGTTTCYGAACTCCCCTTTAACCATAGCCCAGGGAGTCAGCAAAGGGATAAGTCACACTGAACTCCACAAACACCTTCTCCACACTGCATTCATAGGTATYCAGAGAGAAAGAGCACACACACCTCAGGACGCAAGATCTGACTCAGTGGWATCTAGGAAGAGTCAGATGAGGTACCGGGAACATCTCAGACCTGGGGAATTAACCTGTTTCATTGGAGCTGAGCAAGGACCTCAGCCCATCCAGGCAAGATTAACAACAACAGCAGCATATTTTTGCATTATTTATCCAACAACATATATCAAATTATTTCAGGATATCTCTTCTTAGCTATACTATCCTCTATGGGAGATGGAGGAAGCAAGGCTTGTAGTCCTTTGGGAATAACAGGAGGTGACAAGTTGGTAGAAAATGCACATCTAAGAGTTATTAGCTAACAGCAGACCCTTCCTTTCCTAGATCCTACTTTCCTGATTCTGATAAAGTTCCTCCTTCTGTTACACTGTTATTTGCCTGAGATTTGCTTATTTACTTAGCTATTAACAGTCAGGTACACAAGGGGTTGTACTTTTCTTTCTACTAGATACAGTCACTGTGAGCTTCCAAAGAAAAGTCCCCCCTGTATCAGCCACTGCACATTCAGTTTGGGACTGTGACTTCTCYGAAATATCTAGTGATATAAATTCTTGGAACAAAGAGGGAAGGAGCCTTATGCCATACATATGGTAGCATGGCTACACAGAGATAATACATGTCAGCTTCAGAAGACTTGTAACAGCAAGGTTTTTTTCATTGCTTTCATCATCTAAATATCTACATATGGGGTGTTACTGGAAATCATGTGACTTCCTGAAGTTCAGCTTTCCCTGCTTGTAAACATGTGTAAGAATTTCACTTTCTGATTGCTGGAAACTAAAAGCGAGGTACTTCTCAGTAAAGTTTTGCTCTACAAAAAAATTTATGTTCACAAAAATAATTYTCTTAACTTATGCTCATCTTCTAAAACGGCAATATTCAGCCATAACCTTCCTTTACAGAGCTTGGATGCACTGACATGAAGGTATGAAGTTTCATAAATTTCATTATTTATGGTGACATTGTCATCAACAACAAAAAATACCTAAATGAAATGATAATAATTAACTGCACTCAGCTGCATTGTCTCTGAGAATTTCAGCATGCTCAGAGTGTGGGAGAACTGACTCATTCTTTATGAGGAGAACGCAGTATAAATCCTGCTAATTATTTGTGCTGAGAGTGGTATCTACAATTCATTTATTATATGAGAGTTACAGGGTTCTGGTACTTTTTCAGTGACGTGGCAGTAATATTGCAGCTGGCTATGCTACAGACACTCTGCAAGATCTTGAGAAATCATGTTTCAGATTGGGTGGAAATACTTTAAATATACTTTTGTTCAACATATTTTAGTATTTCTTCTTTGAACATACTYCCCCGTCAAATGAAACAATCTCAGCAACTCCAGCAGGACAAAAAAGAAAGCCTTAGCTGCAGCTGGAATTCAGAAATAGATATTATGCAGCACCAAGAAATATTGTGCATCGTTAAAGGATTCTTTGAAGGAGTGCAGGACTGAAAGTGACTCCCCTGCCATTTATCAGTCCCCTATTATTAAAGGCCACATTCCAGAATAATCCTCAGGACTACCTAACAGGTGTTAATTAGTAGTCAATATTATATAAAATTAGAAACAAGGGAATAACAATGCAACAGAATCCATGACACATTAGACTCCACCTAGACGATTTCACAGATGGTCTCTGTGTCGAGAATACTGTCCATGCCTGGATCTGCCATGAGTCTGCCCAGTTCCACCACTGGGCCAGCCACAGCAAAAAAAAAAAAAAAAAATCTATACATAGCAGCATGTGTTTTTATAAACTAAGAAAAGATGGCAATATACAGGGAAGAGGAAAAGAGGGAGATGAGGAAAGCAACAAATGAGATGACGCAAATTACATGAAGCTTGAAAGAACTTGTCAAGGCCTTATCCTGCTATAGATCAGTTGCTGTAGTTAGCTGCACTGCTCCACCTTTCCGATAAACTAAAATGAATTCCACTTAATTTCAGTGTCATTCGTATCCAGACTTAGTGTGTGTGTCTGGCTGTCTCTAGGATATAGATTAGGAAACAAATGGAAAGCACCYGATAGCATCAGTCAGATAAGATGGCTGATGTTCCCTCCACAGCCCAAAATGTTGTAGAAATACAAAATAATATTTTGGGCTGGGATGACTCAGAAATCAGCATCAACTTGCCGACTTGGAAGGCCCTAAGATGTTTGCTTCAAATAGTATCTTGGTAACAAACTCGTATATCACATTCACATACACAAATCCATACATAATGAGATTAAAGGTCACAGCTCCTTAGGAGAAGCCCTGTTAATATGGAAATACAAAAAAAGTCTGCTGTCTACAAACAGAAAACTTACACTCCAAAGGCACTTCATGAAGTGAATTGATCTGTTTCTACAGCTACGCTATGTAGTAGCCTGTAGCAAAAAGAGCCCTGTTTTTTCTTTTTTTTTCCATGTTTTTTTATCTGTCATTTTATCATGCCTGGCTTTCAACTGGGAGCATTACATTTTGGGTAAAGGACCTGTTCTGAAGACTTACAGATTTTTGATAGGCTGAAAACAGGGTGGTTTTTTTTTTTGTCCAGGAAAAGTTCCCTTTGCTATCTAGGAGCTTCGTTAGGAGGGTAGGAACGAGTCCTTACATCACGTATCGACAACCAACATGTGAACCTGATAACAATTTATTTTAAGGGTGTCATCACAGTGATGAGCTCTATAATCAGCAATAACAGGAAGAATTAAGAATGGGAATAGTTAGACTGCATGTGAGAATCAAAAATTCCTGCCAGTCCTCTAGAAAAATTTCCCTGCAAAGAGGATGCCATATACCTCGAGATGTTTACAGATAGTATCAAAGAAAAAACCAAACAAATCTACTAACAGAAATGCATTGGAGGTAAAGCGAACCTAAAGCGATGGACTGGGTCAGCTATAGGGCTACATTATTACTGTACTAAAGCCAACAATCACTTGAGTCATGGCACAAGCTGGCCATGAATATCCTGTAACATGTCCCTAGACCCTTTCTTTACCTTGCATGGTCCCTAGTTGCATGTGAAAAATATGACAATTTCAAGCATCACGATGAGATCTGTACTTTTTTCCCCATGGGTTATTTTGCAGACTGGAAAAAGGTATTTGGGGAAATGTTTGGGAAATTAAAGTCACATGCTTTGATGTGAAAAACTAGCCTGCCTGAAATGATATATTCTGAGCTCAGCATTAAACAGAAGTCACCAGTTTCTTTAAAGAAAACACAGTATGCTTTGGAAGTTAAAACAAACTTCCACATGATTGAAGCAGAAACCTCATACTTGATTTCTGTGCATTTGACATGAAATACAGAAACCTCTGATTTAGAGTTCACACGTTTCAATGGATTCCAAATAGCCTTAAGGGCAGCTCCAAAACTAAAGGTAATTATGAAAATAAAACCTTGAATTTCTCAAACAAACTGAAGACTTGGTTTAAACCCTGAAAAGAAACTTGTGGAGACTGGTCCAGACTGGGTCACYAGAACTGGAGATAAGGGCTGGTTCTGCACCAATCTGGTCTCGTCTGAAGCATGCCTGTAACTTTATACGTGAATGATCTCTGTGGCTTCATTAAAATTATTTCTGCACTTAAGAGACATGCACATAAAAGTCTTAATTAAGTCTTACCTACAAATTCAGTCTGGAGCATCCTGCAAAATTAGGTGCCTTCAAGAGCAAAGCTGCCAGGGCCCTTGACATAGAGGTCTGAAGATTAGTCACCACTTGCTTGACCAACTAGCTCCTATTTGAAGCTATACAGCCTTGGCATAAATTCATTTATTCATAAAAAGACTCACAAAGTCTTTATTTTGCCAGAAACAAGCAGCAGTAGAGAGTTTCCTTGCTCAGAAGTCCTTAGGTCTGCCCCACCAGTGGGTTTAAGGCTCAAGAAACCCTACCTCTACTTGCTCTCAGGGTCTCACTCACACCACCATCTCCTGGCTTCCACTCTCTCTAGCACCTATGGYGCCGGGTCAATATTTTAGTCCCTGTAATAGTAATTGGGGTGACCAGGCAACTTGTTTTCACCTTGTCCTGTGGCCTAGTACCTCCAAGCGCTGGCTCACAGCACCTTGCTCAGCACTGGAGCGCGACCAGTCCCTCCATCTTTGAGCCTGAAAGAGASCACTCGGGAAACCCACCGGCTGCAGCTTGCTGCAAAAACCTCCCTATCCACGAATACCTCTCAACATAACACTATTAAATAAATACCACACAATAGTATTGACTTTACCTCTGCRTTGTACCTAGCACGTAGCCACAGCTAGGTATTGCACCACACAGACCTAATGTTTGCTTTTCAAYGATGGTCTGTGTTGGCTTATCAACCTCCAGGCCCATTTCCCACCCCTGACTTGAACCTGTGCTATTGTTATACTCCCTCCTAATTGCCCAAAATCTATTGCTTGTCTCGTCCATGCCCCAGGATTGTTCAAGATATCCATTTCATGGTGCTGATGCTCCTCTTGTACTGACGCTAGTTTGGTATTATAAAAGCCCACCTGACTTACCGGCACTTTGTTTATTTTCTGTGATTTCCAGAGGAGGGTTCAGCAGTTTTCCATAAACCTCGAAGGCTTAGCTACAAGGAGACTTGTACTGCAGAGACCCTGACATGGGARGTGTGACAGCAATCCGATGCTCACAAGGTGGTTCTGCGGGGCTTTCTGAGAAATCAGGCTCTCATCAGCAACTGAGGCACTGTGAGTCCCTGGTCTGGGCTGAACATTCACACCACTAACAACTGCTTATTACTGCTGACATGAAAAATCTCCAATATTCAACATTTAGAGACCTTTGCCAAACATTCCTAAAACTTAAAAAGTTTTTCTTAATAATGACGAGATACAGAATTAGTAGTGTAAGCTACACTAATTTTTTGGTCTGCTTGTATTTTCTACTTTTTTCATAGAATGAGTATTATAAAGTAAACCACTGACGTTCGAAGTAACAGTGGTTTACTCTTAACACCCATAAATTCAGGACCTAGCTTTAGTAGCTTTTGAAACACGAGGACAGTGAAGGAGGCCATTTGGAGATTCACTCAAAGACAACTACTTTATTTCTGCATATGTGTTAGCTGTACAGACCTCACTCTGGCCATACATTAATTCCACCAAAACCTAGGTTAGCTTCCACACTAAGGTATCTGGCTCAGCACCAGGGGCTTCTCACAGAAGAGGAGTGCAAGTACATCCCTCAAACCTCTTGGGATTGGAATCTGACCTTCCAAGTTAGACTCTAAAGCTTCACTACAACCTTAAAAAGCCTCTATCTCTTCCCATCGATACTGTTGAAACTTATTTTTGCTTGGCAGATCCTGTTTCCCACAGACCTGCCTCTCCTCCCCTTCTCTTTGTCCCACATCCTTCCCTCCAGAGCTTTCCTTGCTCCCATCGCCCTAATCATCTTGGGCTCATTTCCAGATATCTACTTTTAAAAGTTCAGCAGCGTGCTATAAACAGGCTAGGCTTGTCAGCTTTAAAACTTGCTCAAGTTACTGTTTCCGAGGCAGGAGAGGGGAAAAAGGATATTCCAAGGGGACTCCCTTGACGTGACCATTCATCTGTCTACATCAGCAGTTCCCAAGCTTTTCGGCTYGCAACCTCATTTCCAGGCTCATGACCTCTCTTCCATCAGTGCTCCTCAGGGTCGCRACCCTAACTTTGGAAACTTCTCATCTGGATCAGTCAAAAGTGACGCCTCAAGAATAATTTTCCAGTCAGTGCCATGTTTGTTTATGCTACTGAGTGGCACGATTACCCTGAAGTTCAGGTTCAAACTTGTCTCTTTGCTTGTTTATAAGTCTGGAAAGAATTTCTGGGTGTCACACAGCCAGCAGATAGTGAACTCTATAACTTTTGACTGTTCTGGTTAGAGACAATCATATCCCAAATGACCTGGTATGGCATTAAGCACTTGGCTGCAAAGTTTAGCTGTGCCTGGGTGAAGCAGGGATTTTGCTTCTCTGCAGAGTCTGGAAACATAATTTTCGCTACTTGCATGTCATGATCATTCAGATATAAYGGTTACTATACCCATAATATACTATGGGTATAGTATATACTATATATATMATATATATTATATACGGTACATACAGTAACATGGTTTCATATACCATACCATGTATCCTCACTGCCTCACAGGCATGCTATTGCATGAACTCTAATAACCGCTTCTCTTCACATCAGTTTGTCTTTCTTTTTACAGTCATTGAGAATGTGTGGTTAGTGAAAATTTTAATATTCAGATTTCTAACTCTGCTTTGACATCTTTGCTCACTGGTAAAAGGGTTGGGGAAAAAAACAACGGCAAAGTGGTTTGAACAGATACTGAAAACACTACTAAAAATGCTAAACTTCCAGAACATTTGGAGCTTGGATGTGCTACAGCTAGTCCTGCTTTGGAATTTCCCTGGAATTAAAGTTATTGGGAATTTTTCAACCCCCTGTTTCTCCTATTTTCACATCATACCCCTGCTCAAGTCTCTGTGCCTCTATGGAGGTGGTTCCACTACTGCATTAACGGCCAGTTCCTTCAGCTTTGCTGCTCACAGAATGTCTCTCACCTGGTACTCTCTTACTCTAAGCCTAAAGTAGTTGCTTGACTTTCTATTTGACCTCAGTGTATTTCAGTGTTACTGTTTTTCAATTTAAACAGCCAAGAGATATCTGCCTAGACACACCAGGCTGGAATTCGGGGAATGTAAAGTGGAARCTTAGCAGTAGTGGCAGCACCTGGGAGCAGCCAGCCTTCATACCTGCCTTTGGAAAACACAGAATATAAATCTCGAGTCCAAGGGGAACCAGTTAATATGAGTGTATGAAAGGACCTACTATCTTCCCTGCAGTTGAGGGGATCAAGTTACTGAAGACCAGTAGAGGAGACAGAAAGACATTTGGGGTCTGTGTCTTTGCACTACTTGGGCACGTGTGAGTACACGAGGCAGTCGGGTACAACCCCTTTTCGCAATTATTAGTCTCCATATGAGGTTTAAGCATCTGACTTTGGTTGCTGCCAATAAAAGAGATTAGGCTGAAAACGTTTCAGCATGAAAGGCAACCACTGAAGCCAACATCAGGGCTTCTCTTTCCCTCAAGTATGAGGGCAAAGCCCCGCGCTGGCAGTGCAGGCCAGCAAACGAGGAAAACGAAGTCATGCTTTGTTAGAATGAAACTTGGTGAGCGCCAGAACACATCATCAGCAAGGAGAAGTTCCTGTTTGAGCCTGTAATGATTTGCATGAGACCATCACTTGTTTGCTACCGTACAGCATTTTCAGAAGGGTTGCTGATCCCTACTGAATTGCAAATGGTTTTCTCTTTCTTCCTGTCTTTTGTTGACACACTGTGCTTATAAGAGTGCACCAAGGTCAGGTTTGCCTTCCGCCTTCCCCTGCACCGTTATGAAATGGAAAACTGGTGGAGATGTCAAAGCAAACAGGCTCGAGAAGCTGGTGTGGTTATTGCTACAGAGTTGAGCATACTCTGAAAAATTTCTGCCCAAGACACCTCCAATTTCAGCCAAGGAGTTCAGATGGACAGGAGATTTCAGGTTCGTGGGGAATTTTGTCTGGTTGTGGTTGGATTTTGCCTTTAAAAAAAAAAATAATTGGATTTGCTTCAACTAGGATGGAATTAAAAATTTTGCCAGAGAGGATGGAGCATTGGACAGATCCCAAATCTGCAGATACTAATCCAGTCTCATGATCAGAAAACGTGCATCTCCATGAATAATGTTCTACATATATAATATTCTACATAAAGGAAAAACTGTACTGTTAAATGGAAAAGAGATACCAATATCAAAATAATCCTATTTATCCTGGTAATGCACATTAAAGAAGGATTGGTAGTCCCCAATTCTGCATAGACTAAATGGAATTTAGTAAAAAAAAAAAAAAAAAAAACAAACAAACAAAAACCGGTGGACAACTAAAAAAATTTTGACCAGTATAGGAGATAAACCTTCCTTTTGAAGAAAAGGCCCACTATCAAAGGTTCATGGCTGAAAAATTAATTGCATCATAGCCATTGTAGCTACGCAGCGTCTGTATAATTAGGTTAGACTCCCATCTGATTTACCAAATGCACAGGCTCTTGCTTCGGTGGTGTATGGAAGCACACTTTGAAATATAAATTTCATATCTGGATGAAGTTCTCATGTACAGGTGCAACATTTGTAAAACGTCCAAGAAAATACAAAGGGGCCTTTTAAGAAAGAGACTCTCCCAGCTTGGAACAGAGGTTCTTCTCTTGAAGATTACAAGACCATTCAGCTAATGTTTGGGCTTCTCCTGCTGATCCAAAGAAATCAAACAGCATGTGGAAGTGTTGGAAGGTGGTAGATTCAACCTCCTCAAAGATACATTCAGGATTTTTTTTTTTCTAGTAGCAAGGTCATATGCTTTATTGATCCACTAGAACATGACACTAGCAAATATTTTTTAGAAAAGGTAGATGTCAAAGAATAAGGGAGTGGAGTTCAGCYTGATCTCCATCATAGCTTTTAAAGACACACATAATCATAGTGGTTCATATTAAATGTCCACAGGTCTCTCCTACCACTGCCAGCACAGACAAGACTCCAGCAGATATCTTCAATGTGTGTGTTTTAGACTTCAGGGTACCAGAAGGCCTACCCTAACCAAGAATAATTTGGGGAAGGGTGAGAAGGTATGTAAAGCTGAAAGTGCTTTTGAAAAAAAAAGAAACCTTGCATGCAATCACATAGCAGCTGCAAAGCAAGGGATGGAGAGAAAGTCTAAAGTGAACTCTGCTGGCCACTCTGACAGCCCTCCCAGAGGAATGAGAGTTGAGCTGGCATGTCTTGGTAAGGCTCCCACTGCCAAGGACTGTGTACAAAATGATGCTAAGGGACCCATTCTGCTCAATTTATTACAGGAAAGATAATCATGTTTGTTCATTTTACTCATATATCAGTTCTGAATCTGTGCCCATCAACCATATAAACTATATAGAGGGGAAAAAACAGCTGGTGAAAGAATCTTGCAAAGTGGCAAGGGAATTCAACAAAAATCTGTAATTCTGAGTAAGAATGACTGTCAGAAAGTTCACGGGGCCTCCCGTGTGATCCTGTACCTGTGAAAGGGAAAGGATCTAGACAGAATAAGATCTTATTTGTGAAACTGAAAAATCTATGTAGTCCTTGAAAGGAGGGGATGAACTCTTTGAAATAACAACAAGTATGCAAAAGGAATAATTCACCACAGTTTGTTACTTCTTGCCTTTCATTGGCATATTATTCCCTAAACCAGCCTAGCAGAAAACAGAGACATGGAAAACGAGTGCAACTAGGCATCAACGTGAGAGCAGTGAGTCTTACTCCAGTTCTCAAAGTAAGAAGCTTAACTATATGATGATTACAGATCGCATCTGAGACACCAAATCTTCAATCCCAAAGTTAGAAACATTTTATCCACATCTGGAAAATGACTATGCTCCTACAAACTTGGAGGCTGATGAAATTAAGACAACTTTCTTTGAAGGTGCTGAAAGGCACGAATGCCAAAACAAGACCAGGGAACCTGAAACCAGTAGTGCACAAGACTATATGAATCAACAGAACAGCCCAGTGATGCTGGTGTCAAGCAGCCAGGGGGAAAAAAAAAAGAGACCACAGGCGATGGGTATTTGAACCTGCATCTGAACACATTTACAGTCAGCGTAGCATTATCCATGTGTCATGCACAAGAGCAGAACCTATTTCTGTGCGCTACCCTTGAGGAACGCTGCAATATTGCCTTATGACATAATACTCACTCACGAGATAGGCACTTCTCTAAATTAAGTGCTTTCTAATACCAGATAGTCTTTCAGACTTGCTTTTTTAAATAGCTTGCTGTCCAGTGACTTGGAGTCACATGCTTGTGCCATTGATCATTCAGAGACTATTTCCCAAATTCTTTGGGAAGATACTCAGACTTGCCTAGATAAATAACGGAGCTATGCCTGTCACAGAAACTCCTTTCTCTGCCTGGAATAAACTGAAGACAGGGGGAGATGTTTCCACAGTCAGCATCAGAGCTAAGACTAAGGAGTGAAAGGTGCTCACCTGTAAGTTTGAACTCCAGGGCTATTGCTAACAAGCAGAACAACCAGAATAAATGGTCAGTGGATTGACACAAGTAGAAACATTTACCATGCGAGGGTGCAGAATTGGAAAGGAAGGCTGGGATTATATCTGGCCAGCTCCTGTTGTTTCAAGAAATGCATCTCTGCAGAAGAAGCAACGGAGACTGGTCAGGGGATGCAGACTGACCACGCAGACAGGGACAGGCACAGCCAGAGCTAAACCCAAGAGGGTGGCAGAGACTGCCGGGTGGGCTCAGTCACCCCTCAGGGAAGAGCAGCAGGGTCTCCCCTTGCCCCTGGCTAGTGCCAGGCTGTGCACGGTGGGTGTGAAAGGAGCTCACAGCAACGGCATTTGAGCGAGTGCGCTGGTGTGCTTTTAGATCTTGTGCTTTATTAATTTCCAGATTTATGTGTCACTGGTCTGGGAGCATCAGTGTATCTGTGGAAAGGCAGTTCCCCATTCCCAGCTATCCCTAGTTGCATATGCATAGAAAGGACAGAAAGGGGGGTACAGTAGTTTTAGAGGGGCAAAGTGATTTTTGGATCCTTGCAGTTCCCTTCCTTTTCTCCGGCATGAACTAGAGCACCTTGAAGCCAGCTCTAAGTTGTGCTCTGCTTCCCAGCGTCCAGAATGGGCCCCGCACTGCCGTACATTTCAGTGTGGCCCATTTGCAATGTCCCCATGCAGTGTTCCATGAGCTGGAAGGAGTACACAAAATGGGTGGTTGTTCTTGCCTCTCCTGCCCCCTTTTTCTACAGCCTCTGAGAGCTGTCAGGACAGCATATGAGAGACTAAGTGCAAGGAGGTGTCAAGTCCTGCCCCAAGAGTGACTGATTAGTTTGTCAAATAAATTGGCTGGTAAAGGTGACTGGAAAGTCTGATGCATTTAAATGTAGATCTTACAGGACAGATCATCCTTGGAAGGAAACTACATGCCTTCAGTTATGTCTGAGATCACCACAGACTTCAGACGAACACTCCAAAAGGCACCAGGAATTCACCAGTATGAACGAAAGCTGCTCTGCTGAATCCTGCAATCCACTGCACAGCAAGTTGCCACAGAACTAAACCCCAAAATGCTTCGGCAGGGCTGACCACACAGCTGTCTGCTGCACACCACCGAGGCCCGGCAGCCTTCATCTCCTCCACCTCAGGCATCACTGCGTAGGTGGCCTGACGCATTCTCTTCGGCGTACCTGGTGGACTTAAAAGAGGATTTAGGCACCCAGAATTAGGCCTCAAGACTGCACTGAAGTTATAGGGCACAGAGAAGTGGTGCAAACAGCCCTTCTCCTTGCTGTCCAAATGCGAGAGAGGATGCAACGGAGGGCAGAGAGTTCTAATGCATAACCAGAAGCTGCTGTAAAATTCCTTGCGGAAACAAGAGATCTATTTTATTTATCACGAATTTGCTAAGCAAGGTTAATACCCTGGCATTGACCCTGCCTCGTATGTCCTTAGTAATACTACCATGCTTTGTCCCGTTAAGATTTTACAGCAGAAGAGGTAACATGCGGTTGATAACCCATTATAAGCAGGTACTTTTCTTCTTCTCCCCCTCCCTGTTGTAGCAGGGAAGATAACACTCCAGCCAGAGAACTTGTTTCCAATGTCAGCCTGTAACCAAGCTTATGCCTGAAGGAAAAGAGAYTGATCAGCCATTGTGGTCTTTATCCTGGCAGTTGAATAGCCTGCGTGAATATCAACATTATCATAAATCACTCAATTGCTGCAAGTCATTTTACCCTCAGAAGGAGCTGAATAGCAACCGTTTCTAAATCCTTATGTACATCCATTTACAGCAGCTGAGCTGTGGGAGTATATAGACCTATTTTTCAGCTAGCACAATAATCAAGCCATTCCTCATTTAAGAGTGAATTCATTTGCCTTGGTATTAGTCCCAAATGATAGTTCCAGAAATTGATACGTAATCTCCAACTAAAACTAAGATKAAGCTGAGGCCGCCAAACTCCTTTATTCCTGAAAACACATTTAAAGTCCCCAGCCAGATTCTGATCTTGGTGTGAATCTAAACATACTGAATTAAATTTAAAAGCCACCGCTTTAAACTGGTGTTTCTCAGTAGCCCCAGTGTAGCCATAAAGATCAGAATCTGTCCTTAATATCTCTGCAAACTGGTACTGTGCAGAACTAGCTCCAGACTATTTATAGCTCACACTATATATACACACTGCAGCTTCCAAAAGCATATTTTATCTTTTGGGAGGACAATGCTTTCAGAAATGTAATAAAAGGCAAAGTTTTGTTAAAAAAAAAAAAAAAATCTGCTCAAACCCTTAACCTGGAAGAGTGGCCCCATGCTGCCAATCAGATAATAAGCTTAATTCTTACATCACACTTTATTTGTAGCTCACTGTGTAGTTAATGGTTGCAGCTTATCTAACAGGAGAAATGTGAAACCAGAGTTTTAGAACAATAGAAACAAGGCTGTCACCAGCAGGCTGCCAATGAATCACATCCCCGCAGTCAAGTTCTCCCAGAAGGTCATTTGTAACAGAAATACACCTCAGCCTGGAGCTGGCAAAATGCTGAAAAGTGTTTCTCAGTTATACCCTAATAAAATATCGAGCAGATCAATTACCAGAACAACTTAACCTGGTTGTATTTTTAAGTTCTGTTGATTGCAAGACGTAATAGTAAAGGTTACCAAGTGAGCAGGCCTGGCTTGCTTCTGTGTCTGGGATTCTAGAGGTCGGTTTACCTTCACCCTAAATTCAAGTAAAACCAAGCTTTTACAAACCTTAAAACAAAAGTGATTTACCGTTCTCTTTCATATTTTCAAAAAAGGAAGAAATTATTTTTAAACACACTATAACTTTCTTCCATACCATTCAGAACTGAAAYCCTGAAACCACTGAAAGACAGTGAGCTCTGTAAAAAGGATTTGCCAAGAAACAGAAAGCAGCACTAATACTYTCTCTTTTGTGTCCAGAGAGATATGCAGAAAAAGGACAAAGAAGTGAAAAAAAAMAMCMAMCMAAAAMCMMCMMCSSCMAAAAAAAAWATCACATACTACTTGTGTCATAAATATGGAAGCTGCTTTTGCTCATACATAATTATTTTAAAGTAACTGCTCTGTCTGCAGCTTAAAGAGGAAAAAATCTCTTCTGCTGCACTTGCAAAAGAGCTCCAGGTTTTCTGCAAGAGGGAAAAGAACAGATGTTGGGGGATCTATTCTTTTAAGACAAATATCATTGGCACAAACAGCTGGCAGTTGGTGGCGTATTATTTATACGTGCAGTTGCTCATGTTTTTTAACAGATAAGAAAGCAATATCTCATTTGCAATTCAGGTGAGGAACATGAGTGGCTCTACAGCGCCACCGGCCCCTGGGCCACGTTTCTTATCATATCAGAAACATCTGTCACGGTGCAAATGAATTCATTATAAAAGCACATCAAATATGCAGTTTCAGGATGAGACAGCAATCTGCAAAGAAACCAGAAACCCAGCCTCCCCCTATAAAAGCTGGGATGGTCTGTCCCGTATTCAACTGGGAGGAGGAGGGCAAGCACTGGGAGGGGTAAAGGGGGAGAAAAGAGAGAGAAGCCTTGGAAATGTCATGATTATAAATGACCCCTTCTCTAGGAGTTGACTGTGCCCGAGAATGGGCTTGCTCACGAGGGTCTGGCGGTTCACACGCAGASCGTGCAGACACGCGGCAAAACGATCATCACATCACTCCACGCCGAGTCCTCCGGGCTGCAAACAGACCTGACTGTAATCCTGGCCTTTGTGGTCCAGAGGACTTGACAAAATACCAATAGGCTGGGGTAGAAAAGATACATGGGGAGGTGGTCAGCGTGGGAGTTACCATCAGAAGTGCACAGGCTCAGGGATGAATCCATTTTAAGGGCAGCTGACAATGAGATGATAGGAGCCTCCACTTCCAGGGAAGGCGAGGTGCGTCTTTGATCCGTGTTGAGAAGAAAAACGGGATGCGTTGGAAACCACTCACACGCCCGTGTTCATCCCTGCTGTAATGCTGCACCTGGCACAAATTTAGAATGTAATGATTTGTAATATGGGCCATGTTTGTCTCTGGTGGTGTTCTCCAGGGCTGGGTCTAATACCCCTGTGAGTATGACGACATTTTTGTGCTCCTCTTTAGCAGGAATGAAGACGGCTCAAGGTGACTTCAAAATCCCTTATGCCTAGAAGAGGCCTAGAAATGCCTCTGTGGCTCTGGAAGCAGGCGCTGGATTGAGACCCCCGAGTGACCACTTCCTGCTGTGCCTTTGGGCTTTTATTAAAAAATACAAGAGAAAAAYGACTGTGTCTTTTGCCCTTGCTGAGAAACCCCTCTGAACTTCAGCTGACGCACAGGGGAAAACTACGGACAGGCCCTGGGCTGGACTGTTACTTCTTTAGTCCGTGCCCAGCTGCCAGGCACACACTGCCCTTTCTGTCCCACCAAAGACGGCTTTGGTGAACTTATATGGATGCTGCTGCAATTGTGGATAAAATGTGAAGTGTGAAACATCCTCGTTTTCCCCCCAAGGAGTACTAAAACCAGGCATGCAGCTTAAGAAAAATAGAGGAAAATACCTATTTTAACTTTGCTTCTAATCACAAAACATATATTCTTAAATATGCGTACTTCAGCAGAAACAGTGGGTAAGGGCTCCCATTCTAAACCAAACAGAAACATGCACTTTGAGCCCTCATATGAAATGGCAGTAAAAGCCCAACCCAATAATTATTTTCCTTGATTTTCAGCCAGACGAGGCACAAGACAAATAAGTCATCGAGGACAAATAAAAAGAGGTTCATTCATCGCATTCAGGGCTGGAATCTTTAATGGTCACCAAATGAACTAAGATAACTAAGTAACCATTGTAAATATTAATCTTTAAAGGAAAACAATACTCCCAACAACAGGAAGCCTGATAAGACATTGGATGTTGCCATCAGTGTTATGGAGTCTCTCTAATTTCCTTAGTTTTTTCTTATGCCTGTAGAGGGATCAGGAAGGGGAACATATGGTATCTCTCAAAGGAAGTAAATTAACATTATTAATAGCTAATGTGGGAGAGGTGAAACAGTGATTGTTCGTGGTGGTTGTTATTGTGCTTTTGTTGGGGGGGAAGCCTGCCTGCTAGCGAGTTTAAGCACTCAAGCCAAATTCAAAATCTGTATTTATAAGCAGAGATCTGATAACAGTTGCCTAAACATCCAYGATGCTTTGCCAGCGCACGCACGTCAAGCTGATCTGAAGGGACCGTATCTTGGGGTTTGTCCCAGGAGTCAGCTAACRCAGATGAGAACTTATGGCGTGGTCCCTGTTCCTGAGTAACTCCTCACGTGGACCCTCACATTCTTCTTTGCATTAGTTTAGTATGAAGCAGAAGGAACAAGGATGGGTAAACCTGCACTTCTGAGGAACAAAAGCTGTCCTCTGGCAGCCACTGAGGCAGCTGATCAAGGGGCCATTGAGGAGGTGGGTTCTCGCAGGCGGTGGTCCCTGATGTGGGACATCAAGCGCACAGTGATGGCACCAGCAGGTTTCTGACCACTGCGCAGCAGTGTGGTGTGCAAGTGGCAGAATTATTTTGTGGGAAGCGATGATAACAAAGTGCTGTGTCAGGATGGATTGAATTGGTGACCTGGAAGGGTGTCTCAGAGTCCTGGGATTCCTTGCAATTTTCCTGCACTAAGAGAAGTATTTACCTTTCTTAGGCCTCTGCTTTCATCCCTCTCCCAAATACTTACAAGATGGTATTTATTTACTCTAAACAACATTGATACTTGCAGAACATAATGCTATAAGCTGTGGCTACTCAAAAGGGTGGGACCCTGATCCCAGCCTCAGCTCTGTTTATCCCAGAGCACCTGAAAGCATAAAATGCATTCCTCATTTCTTCAGGAGATCCTATACTTCCTACTTTCTTCTCGATTGTGAAAGCCTGAGGCAATTCCTAGCTGGCCTGACAGAGATGGACTTCATGACACCTTTTATGCTGAGACAATCTGCAAAATAAATTTGGCGGATCTTAGTACAAACGAGAGGACTTGATTAAAATTATCCAGTGAGCTTGGTAGATATAAGCAAGTTTTGGGGAAATTGTTCAATAAACTCTTTAGAAAGAAAACAGTGGATTTTGGTATAATTAACTCACTGGATCTTAATAAAAATTGAGTAGCCTAGTAAGAAAACCTTATGCTTCAGGGCACATGGTGATTGCTTTATAGAGACAAAGGAATTCCCTCTGCCCTTGAAAGCTTATATTTCAATTGCAAGTTGACAGCTGGATTTTGGTTTCTAGGCCTGAAAAGGACTACTTGAATATCGTAAGACAGTGCAGATGTTACTTAAACTTAGACAGGTGCAACTGCTCTGTAAGGAAACCATTTCCCTACCATACAACTCTACTTGAAGAGATAACTCAGTAAACTGATTAAGTTTGTGTCTTAAAGCTGGTCTAAAATACCTCTTCCTGGGTGATGATGGGATATTTTATTTCTTAAGAAACTCATCAYGTTGACCAAAAAGTTCATGAAAGGCTGACAGAGCTGTGCATTGTTTGCTGGCGCTGTGGAGTTACATGACAAGGATAAATTGTTCTCTGTGCTGAAGCCCGGGTGGTTTGTAACGTCGTGAAGTTTTCCACACTGCCAATTTTAGGGCCCTTTAGTATTTCAAGTTATGTAAACTTATAATAAAACTGTTCCTCCTTGGCTCTGAAGAATGRGACTTTCTGCTCAATCAGGACAGGGCTGAATTCCAGACACGAAAGGGAGGATGCTTGCATGATGGCTTAGGAGAGGACATTTCCAAAACATCTATAGCAGTATGAGAAGACAGATGTTTAGTCAGGACAGTTCTACAATGAGGTGAGACACTACCTCAAAGAAATTAAATGCATCAAGCCAGAGTCTGTAGTGACTGAAATACCTTCTGGGAAAGGTAACAAATCKGCATATCTTCATAATCTTAACTACCAGTACGATGATATCACCCTGATGATTACAACTCATTTCACTGTGATCACACATTCGTTTCTTGTTGCCCGTTCTCACCTTCCATCCACATCAGGCACCAAGTGTGGGTGGTTGGTGGTGGCAGATGAACACAATTCTACTCTAAACCCACCACAACCTYAATAAGAAAAGCAAGTTACAGTGCACTTCCAAGGGGATTACAACACCATGTCCAAAAGTTTAGAGATCTCAACAGACAGGTAAGGCCCTGTCTTACCCTGATATCAATGGGGTCTTGGAGGGTGCGAGTCTGTGGCAGCTGGAGAGCACGAGCAGCACTGGGCCATGCAAAGGACACACACACATGGTTAACCCCTGCACAAAGCTATTGCTCACTTCTGACCCATTTTCTATCCTTATCATGTAATTAATCACACTTTGAGAGAGCTTCATGGAAGGAGTGAGTTGTCTGGGGGTGGCTGTGATTACTCAGTTGTAACTTGGACTCTCCACCCAGGCAGGGGTGTATGGGGAAATACAGCACTCCCCCCCTCCCCACGCACCCGCCTGGGACCTTGGGCCAGGGTGCAGGAGCCGTCCCTCTTCCCCCGTGGCACACGAGAGCGAAGGGCAGACTTGGCTTCTGCCCTGCTCTTGACCGGAGCAGCAGGACCCGGAGCAAGACATCAGGTGACGGTAACAGGTTATTTGTGGTAACGCTCAGCAACTTGATTACTAATCTCTGGAAACGAGGGGGAAGCTGAGGAAGGATTTTGACCCCGCGGTGCGTCTCAGCTGGCGCGGGCGCACACTGCCTCCCAGGGCCGCCCCAGGGAAGTGTGCCTCCAGGGCACTCCTCCCCGCACCCCCAGCCAGGGCATGCCTGTAACTGCCACGGGACAATTTATAGGACAAATATTGAGGATAACTAAGGATAATCTCTGCTTTAGGTGCCTCACAAAGAAGGTCAAGTACTCTCTTTCCTTGTCAGATGTGATGAAGTTAGGCAGCTCCCATTAATAGCAGGTACTTGTTTCTCAGAACAAATAATAATAAAACCCTCTATCTAGAGCCTAAAGGTTTCCTAGATTTAATCTTCTCAAAACTCAGACAAGATCATTACAGTGAGTTCTGCCTCTAAAGAGCTGTAACAATGAATTGCATTACCAGCACCAATCTCCTGCTGGTATACGTTTTCCTTACTGTACCCACGCTAACAAATACAGAGAGGTGCTATAATATTTATGTCCTGAGCTCAGACAATAACATCCTTTCAAACAACTTGGCAGGTCAGGGTAGATTAGATAGTCACATGAAAGCAAAGGAGGAATCTGCCCCAGCAACTTCTGCTATTTTTTTGTGGTCTGCTGATTTCATAATGTTTGGTCATAAGATGTTGTTTTCGATATTCACTTMTTATCATGATGGGCTTCTTCCTAAACAGCCTTTGGGTTACAGATATTTGCATTGCCGGCAAAGTGGAGAAGCTGGGACTAACCAATTCCTACTCTTGAAAGATCCCACTACTCCCCACCCAAGGGGACTTGAGAGGGCACGTGTTGCATGATCTCTTCTGCCTATGGATGTGACAGCTGACACAGGACGTCTGGTAAAACAGCATGTTCCAGCCTCTGTTTCACAATCCTTGTGCACCTAAAAGCCCAATTTCCAAGAAATTGGAGCAACAGCAGTTCGCATCCCTGTGAAGAAGAGATATTCCTTGGAAACACCTGTCTTGTGCCAAAGGCAGGATGCTGAAGGTGAAGGAGCAGCAGCCAGAGGAGGCCAGCTGGCCTGTGGTCGAGCCAAGACTGTGCTCAGGCAAGAGGCAAGTTCAGTGATTTCTATGGAAAGGTTGATTCAAAACATAGGAAAAACATGTGGCAACAGACACTGGGAGATCACTGTTACACTGTGCCTTCATGTGTCTATCTCTCCTTTTACATCCAGGCATGTTGCTGCAGTACTTGAGCAGCTTCAGCAACATTTTTAACACATCGGCCTAACTATATTTTAAATTAAGTTTATGGGATTGAGAGCAGCATTTGATACTCAAGGCTGCATGCAGCAATTGAGCTTTTACAAATAACCATGCCCACATAATTATGGAAATAGGAGCTGAAAGGGGCCTTTCCATGCAGTCCAGATAACTCTTCAGTTCTACCTACACCATAACGTTAAACAAACACATGTTATTTTATCTCTGTACTGCTCTGTGCTTTCACGATCCTTTGAAAGCTCAAAGATAAACAAGAGTCCCCTGAAATGACTTGTCTACACTAGATCAAAGAATAGGCAAGGGAAAAACCCTTGCAGTGTTAGGCCACTCAAACTGTCCACAGCTGCAAGAAACTTCTCCCTAAAGCAAGTTCACCCCCACTTATCCTCTTCATGTGATACTTCAGCTCAGGCAGACTAGCCCTAGTTTCTTTACTGTATATTTTCATTAAGCCCCAGACAGCTCTATAAATGAACGTACCAATACAAGCACCAGGGTCTGGCCACTGTCAGGTTAACAGATTAAATGGGCTATTGATCCAGCCTGGCACCTGCCACCTTCCCCGATGACCTTACAGTCTGGTACAGACAGACAGGACTGAGCAGAAATGGCATCCAGCTCCAAACTCCTCTTCACCTGGGGGAAGGGAGGAGGGAAGGAGCCTGGATCTCTGGTTTAGTCCTCTCTAGTGAAGTCAGGCTTAGCAATGCACAGGGCCTACATCATGCATAGGCAGAGCAAACCAAGAAGCTAAGGGGTAAGCTCACCGTTGTGCTAGATACAACAGCAAGGCCGTCGCACACAAAGCAGAGGGAACAGTGTCACCGTCACCATTCGTGATAACGCAAGCTGTCTCTGCTTTGTGATGCTTACTTTTTTTTTTTTTTTTTTTTTTTATACAAGCCAGGCAGCATTCCTCAGCTCTAGCTCAGCTGATCTTGTCACCAGATCAGAGTTCTGTGGAAAGGCGGATGGTGAGTTCACAAGGATGGTCCTAGAAATGAACAGCATCTCACAAGTAAAGCCCAAGGAGCAAAGCTGACTTGCTGCATACTAGTCTCCAGGTTTGTGGTCTTTGTTTTGATGGGTGGTGGGGCTCCCTGGAACTGGAGATRATCCATTACCTAATGCTAAACTCTAGGACGCTGATCTGAAGCTTGCCAGATTTATACTCCAGCTTTTTAATTCAACGTGATGAGCACCTAGTCTTCACGCCAACTGTGCCTCATGGAATAGATGCTTGTGTTTAACAGGCTGCTGTGCCAGACTCACTTCCATTCTGTATCTCCCATGTACCACAACTTAAACCTGCAAACAAAAGGCAGAGAAAGACAAGCTCTGACACCCTGTCCCCAGCTCAGGAGCCCACTTCAGCTCTGTCTACAATAAATTCTGTGTCAGGCAATAAAAGGCACTTGAGCTAGAGAGCAARAGAGTAGGGCTAATTTACTTCTGTCCTGGTTTCAGCTGGGATAGAGTTAATTTTCTTTAGTAGCTGATATAGCGCTGTGTTTTGGATTTAAGATGAGAATAATGTTGATAACACACTGATGTTTTAGTTGTTGCTAAGTAGTGMTTACACTAGTCAAGACCTTTTCAGCTTCTCATGCTCTGCCAGTGAGAAGCTGGGAGGGGGCACAGCCAGGACAGCTGCCCCAAACTRGCCAAAGGGGTATTCCAYACCATATGACATCATGCTCAGTATATAAACTGGGGAAGTTGGCYGGGGGGCARTGACAGCTGCTCGGGAGCTGGCTGGGCATTGGTCAGCAGGTGGTGAGCAATTGCATTGTGCATCACTTATTTTATATATTCTTTTATCATCAGTATTATTTTCCCTTCCTTTTCTGTCCTATTAAACTGTCTTGATCTCAGCCCACGAGTTTTACTTCCCCTCCCCCCCCATCCCACGGCGGGGAGGGGGGAGTGAGCGAGTGGCTGTGTGGTGTTTAGCTTCCTGCTGGGTTAAACCCCAACAACTTTTGAACAACAGGACCACTCAAGGGCKTCTGACTTGCAGTTAGCCTTACTGTTTGGCCAGTAATAATTATAGATCCCCCCAGTACATATACAGACCTTTCAACTCCTATACCTTAAAAGAACTACTTACAAAAATATAGATACCATCATATTACTTTACAGATTGGAAAACACAGGCTTGAGAAAAGCATCAGATAACTTGTCCTGAATCCCATGATAGTAGAGCCCAGWATCACACCTACAGTTCTCCGTTCTCTAACTAATGCCTGACTGTCTGCACAATTTTCAGTCTGGCTCTGCTGAAATTTTTTGTTGTGACAAGAATCTAAACGCTTTATATCACTTTTGACTTATAAACTATGAGATCACATTAGTAAGATGTAAAACTATAAGCAATGCATCCAAATTTAAAGTTTTCTCAAAGCAGAATGGAAACATTTTAGCCTGAAACTGTAAAGATGGGGTGGGCTTACCCAGAAAGAAAAAAGCATTTTGTATTCAATGTAAGGATACWTTCAGCTTGACAATGGATCTGCCAAGTCTGACTTTTGTTCCTCATCCCATATTCATGATGAACCAGACTAAGTACTTTGTGTTGCACCTCTTCCTTACAGGGCACTAGAGATAGCTAATAACCCAATGCTAGTGACAAAGCATGCTCGTACAAATAAGTCAAGTGACTCAGCCTGCAAAAACCATGTGCACCTGCTTGGAAGCACTACTGGAAAATTTGGCTTCTACCATGTTTCATGGCTGTGATTTTTARAAAAGGGCTAAGAGCTGAACACCCAGCAAACATCAACGCACAAGGAACTGCTGACTGCACTTTCTGAAGTCCTTAGAAAATACCAGCCTACAATTGATTTAAAATACCATTCAAAAAGAATAGTTCAATCTGTAATACAATAACGTAGTTATATTAATTAATGTTGGCTTCATACCATTAATCCCAGACTGACAGTGCAGTATATACAGTAGCCTAGAAATGCATCGGGTGCAATATGGCCATGTGGCACAAGTGTGTCTTACCACAGGTGCCTTAGGCACAAAGCTGCATCAGGCTTGGTGCTCTTTGAATAATCTCTCAGCACCATTGCATTTGAAATTTTGGGTTGGAGCCCAAATCCATAACGAGAAAGTCAGACTGATCTCTGTTATTCTATCCTGAGCCCAGCTTGACTTCATTAACTATCAGAACAAGGTCATGCTCTGTTAAGTTTGTACTTTCACATCCCTTCGTAACTTTGAATTATCCTAGCTGTCAACGCACTGACATTTATGGTCTTCTACTATCGCTCCTTTGTTTAYGTTCAAAGTTCATTCATTGCCTTCTTCCATTAGGGCTCTGTAAAACATTCTGTGCCCTAGTACCTCCTGCTACCTACTTCTTACTTCAACCATCAAAAGTTTTTATCTGTCACTGAAGAAGAGGTAGTTTCCATGGAAACTCTGAACAACAGGCTAAGTTAACGAGACAAAATGAAGACAGTGTCCTCAAGCTCACCCATTTTGAAAATCTAGGTCAGCAATGTTTGCTTAAAACATTCCACTCTTCTAAAACCATGTTCACTTGACTGTTAAGGATGCAATAAAAAGAGAGGCTCTAGCATACCCCAAACTTAGCATGTTTAACAYAATCCCGTATGTCCATGTGAATAAACCATTCTTACTATTTGTCCCAGCCTGTTTTCCCTGTTCAATTTCCTTGGATAACGAGTAGGCATTTCGTTTTATCATCCAGGTACTTATCTTCACCAAACATTTACTCTGGCCATCATAATCCGACTTCCAGGTAGTGTTCGAGTAACCTGCTATGATCTCATTGAGGGCAGGAGGTATTAGCTATGTCATCCATTGTAATCTCATTTAGAGGATCTACAGGAACAAAAGGACTGTGCACATGAAAGTCAAATTCAATCTCAACTTGAACAACACACAGGCAGAAGCCAAGGAATGAAACCAGTGCTGAAATTCTGAAATTGAGTTTGCTTACAGTTGAAGCTGACTGATCTCAGCCACCAACTACAAGTAGCAAACGCGGATCTGTTGAAGTGTAATGGATGATGCTACAGTAAATGAATTAATTGCATTCAGTAGGTTTCCTTAGTGAGAATCACAGTTCCTCTCAGSAGAAGAAACAGCCATACCACGTGTTAGTGCTAAAATATGCTGTCAAGTATGTAAGGCTATGGAAGGCTGCCTCAAAAAAAATAACACTGCTGATTTGCTAGTTATTTCCTCTGCTAATTGAAAGCAGATGTAATCAGTTGCAGTCAAATACCTTTTGAGATGCAACTATTTCACCACCAAAGATACCCAAGTTTTCAGGCGTATCTCAGTCTGATCTGCACGATTTATCTCTATAATTTATGCTGACTGGGGGACTTCAGTGCTTTAGGTAACTGACTGATGACCTGTTCCCGTTACAAGGGAAGGTCCCATATAACGGGGAGCTTTGCTTTTTCTGTCCACAGTTGCTGGTGATGGGATTTCAGCTGTTGGTGACAAGCAAGAAACAAAGGTTAAGAAAATACCTATAAGCTTATGACTTCCTGAGAAAGCAAGGTGCACATGATGACAGCTTACAAAAACAATCTGCTGTCCTAGTAAAAACCTATTGCAATCCATACTACATTCCTTGTGTTATTAAATATCAAATCTGAAGTAAATCAAGCATTTTTCTGGCCAATGCCCTTTTCCCTGCCTAAACCCCTACATAATGGGTTGGTTTAGGAGCAATGTATAGCCAGGACACTTTGAACAACTTATCTGAAGCAGAACAGCAGTCCCCAAAACCACTTCGGTGTAATCCAATTACACTAACTAAAATAATTATTTTCACTTAGCTTGTTACTGAACTGCTTGCTTGGCACATCTAGAGTCAGCACATACAAAGGTTGGGTGTAGCCTCTCCAAAATCTAGGGAGGACAAGACGGAAAAAAAAAAAAAAAAAAAAAAAAAAAAAAGGAGTGTTGTAGGTTACAAGTCTCTAGATGTTGGTGGTGGTTTGGTTTTGCCAAGTATGTAAGTTAAGAGCAGGCAGGTGGACAGCCTCTGACTTGTTTCATCTTGTCTACACACATCATGCTTTCCCCCTCAGCTCTTACTCCACTCCTCAGTTGTGCTGAAAACTGAATTCCTGGCCTGGGAAGTTTTCTCCAATGGTAAGTTAGGAAACAAGACATGCTGAAACCTTACAATTTCTCTGCAAATGGGTACTTCGTGGTGCTGATTCTAGAATAAGAATCATAAGGTAGACAGCTTGCCCTCTAAATTTGCAATTGAAGCATCTGCTGTTCATGCCTACATCTTTTGCAGAATCTCTGGAGGAAAAAACAATCCATTTTAGAGAAGAAACAAATAGACACATAACTGTCAAACTTATTTTCTATTTTTTCAGTGAGCCTAAAGGAAAGTTTTCTTCAGCTCACTCCATGTTGCCAGTATAGCTTTGTCTCCATCACTTTACAATTTTCTAGCATGCCTGTCTGCTGCCAAATCCTTCCCTTGACACAACCACAGAATAAAAAAATCCTTTGCTTCCCTCACTTGAACCTCCAACAAGCCACAATGGCTTTCTTAACTACAGCCTTCTACAAAGAAGTACAGAAAGCAGTCCTGTCATTCCCACTGGACAACCATACAAAACAGCCTGACTTAATTTTTTTCCTTGTATCAGCACTGTTGACCTCTAATATTACCTTGAATAATACCTCTAACTGGCTACCTCAGCAAGCACCTAGGTCTTTCGAAGGGCCACCGTTCCTCTTCCCCATACAAGACAGCAAGCCATTTTTCCCCTTTGCTAACCCAGGACCATGGGATTGCTGCCTCACCATCTGTATTTGGCCAAAGCAGGCATAAACAAAACTGGCATTTTGGAGTTCCCAAAACAACAGTGACTTTGGTATAGCAGATGCTTCTGTAAAGAAACCTGGTGGCTACAAAAACTGGGGCATCAGGGTTTTTCTCACATGACCTCATGTTCTCATGCACTGCTCTCATCTCTATCTATCCTATATCAAAAGGACAAGGCCACAATGTGCATATTATCAATATTCCCCTGTGCCTTGGATTTTTATATTCTACTGACACCTGAGTATGCTGCRCTTGTGAGATAACCTCATGTGCCTCCCGATGACTACAGTAAGTGTTATCTGTCAGGGTATGTGTCTTCATTCACAAAAATATATGCCTAGACTTCCAGATGAAAAACAGATGAGCTTGGATTAGCTACTGTTTTAACTCTTGGGTGAAGCTGAAGAAGTTAAATGCATAACACAGCAAAACAAAGTAATACAGTCATCAGTCAGCTCTCTGATTATGATGATGATGGGGAGAAAAAAAATTAGCCTGTTCAGTAGATCAATAGATCTATTGATCTATCTGGGGAGAACATAAATAATGGAACATATGCCAAGCACATGTGAATAGAAGGCACGGAGTAATCCATCTCTGAAAGGCACCTGCTGATTTGCTGAACATATAAAATATGCCCTTGCAATCTATTGATTGTCATGGAATTGGATCAAAATGCTGATCTCTTAGCACTGGCAGTAGTCTGGCCAGGGCCCAAAAGACCAAAATATATGACAAATCCCAGCTAAGAATCTTTTAGGTTCCATCTCTTCTGTCATTCTCATTCAGAGGGTTTTTGGTGCATTCATTTATGTTGCTCCAGAACCTCTGGCTTATCTTCAATCGAGGCTTATGCTTTGATGACAAACTGCATTCCATCATTCAGATGTCCTACTTCTATCCCAGGAATGCAGCTAGATTAGAGTTTGCGTTATCCCAGGGAGATTGTGAGATGCTAATCCATTCTTGTGTTACATCTTGGCTGGGCTCCTCACACTCTTTGCTGACAGCTTTAACAGGCAGGGCCATGAATTTATTGCAGCTTAATCCAAATTTATCTGTAAAAGATGCCACCTGAGACTAAACATTCATGTATCATTTTGCCTGGCTTTAGATCCCATCAACACTCTCCCCAGGAAAGAAGTGTATTGATATTAACAATTTCTCTGTTAATGCTTATTGCTGTTCATTTGTCTGACCCTGTGCATAGGCATACATTGCTCCAGGCTCATCCTATCACTTTGCTCCTCGTGGACTGATTTAATGATCTGAATGAGAGTAGAGAGCATACTAATTAAATTCAGATATTGAATCTAAATCAGGAGATGCTGCAAACACCAGGGGAAGGCAGGGAAAACACAACTCGAAAGGAGCTCATAAACGTAGGGACTAAATGGAAAAAAACTGTGAGATCTGTGAGAACGCAAACAGAAATGTTTGGGAAAAGGGAAATAACATGAAAGATACTTTCATAGCAGAATCCCTGCAAAATGTTAATGTTAAATGGACTGTAGAAAGTAAATGAGATCAAAGCTTGGAGTAAAATATGGCATTAATGAAAACAACACACGGCTAAACAAACTGGAAGTTTCCTTAATCAGAGGCAGGACTCATCTCTATATTCAGTTTACTCCCAGGATGCTATGGGCCAGAAATACAGCCAAAAAAGCCAAAGGGTGAGAGGAAAACCAAAAGTGATTTATAAGGATAGATATAAAGGACTAAATGCGAGTGGCACAGCCAGATGGATGGGGGAGGAGTAGAAAGGCTGGCAAGAGCTTGCTAAGAAAACTACCATGGAAGAGAGGAATTTGCAAAAGCTCAGGGGGTTCAGCTGGAAAAAAATGGAGTCAAGCTTTAGAGGGGAAAAAAAAAAAAAAAAGAGAGTCTAGGGTTACTGTCCAGAAAATGGTGAAGTCTAAAAAATCTGTTGGCCTGAAATATATTCCCCAGGGAAGCAAAACTGATGGCTAATATAAGGCAGGAATGGGCTAAAGGGCAATAAAAAAAAAAAAAATTACTGTATTTTTTGTGCATAAAATTGCTAACTCTTTAAGCACCAAGGGCAAATCCTCAGCTGAACTAGACCACTGCAGCTTCACCAAAGCCTGTGCCAGTTTACACCAGCCAAGGTCTGGCATACCTATCATAACTCATATGCTGAGTTACAAACTGTAATTCACCCTGCCTCCACCCAGCAGAGTTCCCTTGCCCTTTGKATTTGTTACTCAAGACATGTTTTAGGAATACAGGGCTGGAAAGACCTTCTGGATTGTCTGATCTTGTCTTTTGCTGTTACAGTGAGCAATACCCACTCCCGCTGACAGGGATGCTTGCTCCCACTGCTCTTTGTAAAAAAGACCCCTCTATACCTCACATCAGAGGGTTAGAAAACCTAATTTTATACCTAAAATTACTAATTTTAAAAGTTTAAAAGCTCCCTCTTTGCTTTGTAACAAGGTTCTCCTCTTACCCTGGCATTTACCTCTCCATAGTGAAAGAGGGATAAATGCTGCCTCTATTTACAGCTGATAAATTGAAAGGAAGGTGGATTTTGCTAGAGAACTAAAGGTGCTACTATATGGCTTTTTCATTATCATCTCCATAGGTGATGCTTTGAACTAGACAATACTCACATGGCCCCAGAATGGCCATGATTGCCAGGACCAGTCATGACAACATTTTCTTTACTTTTTTCAGAAAGTCAACAGTATTGATCGGCTGGAGATACCAGACTGAAACCCTAATCCAGATTAAGTCAGCATCAGCTCTGCCACCGGCAATTATTTTGTTGCATCTACATGCCTCAAATGCTTGCACCATCTGCCATTGCTCCTCTGCACCAAAAATCCCTCCCCTGTCTGAGGTTCAYACCAGCAAAGAGCTGTTGTCCCCCCCCATTCCAGCCTTCCCATATAATTTCTGAAGGCAAAAATGAACAACCTTTCACCAGGCCAGAATACCATCCTCCATATTCAGTGATGCCTAACTTGCCCTGGGTCATCACCAATAGGTTTTTCACAGGGTTAATGATTTTGGGAAGCTCTGAAAAGCATTAGCGCAGAGAGAGCAATGCAGAACTAAGTTCATGMCAGTGGGAGTCAGAAGCCTCATGAGACTGGCCTGACCGCAGCTGTCCCAGGAAAAGGGCATTCACCCCACCCCAGAGAAGGAGAAAAAAAAAAATAATCAGACCCTGGCTTATGAAAGGTAACAGAAATTTAATTAGAAGAAACATTTTACTTTATATGCAAAGAATTGCGTGGACCAGTGAAAATCTTTATATGGCGGGGCAGAAGTTTACTGTGGTTAAAACTGGGGAGCAAATTCAGCCTTTGACATTGCATCCTACAATGTATAAGGAAATAAAAAGGCCTATTGAAAACCATTTTCCCTGCCAGGTATCTTCAATGACCCAGTTTCAATGAGATTATCAAAACAGGTATTTCACAAGATGCTAGAAATCCAACAGATTTATGGGGAATGATAATAACAGGTCAATTGATACACCTAAAAAGAAAACAAGCTTTGAAATGAGCCCTTCAACTCTGAAGCAGAAGCCACTAACAACACTAAGCAGAGGCTAGGGAAGCTGCTCCAAGCTTACATTTATGCTCAGAAATCCACCTTTTTGAAAGGCCTGTATTCATTTTCTTTTGTAGGGCAACTTCCCGCTCATTTCAAGGCCTAAGCAGCATCACACACTTTCTTCTGCTCAGGCTTCTCCTTCCCCCCCTCTTCTAAAAGGGCAAATCATTGTGAAGAATAGAGTTCAGGCTTTGCTGTTCCTGTCCAACAGCTGAAGATAGGAGAAGCCAAACAGGAGAAGGTTGCTGTGCTATGAGATGTAGATTAGAGAGGAAAACCAGCATCCTTTATCAGGTCATGCAAGTTAAATAGGAAGGAACTGGCTCATGATACTTATTATGCTGCAGGTCCACAAATGGCTTGCAAATATTAACCAACCCTCACAAAACGCTTTGAGATAGGCTAACATAAACCATTTATACGTATGCAAGCAAACAGCGCGAGTGTCCAGAGCCTGCCTGTGTGCTTTGTTAGCGATGCAGGAACTGAAGTAGTTCAGTCAAATACATCTTCTAATGCTCTCCAGTCCATCTGGCTTCAGTGTCAGCAGAAAACATGACCAATATCATGTTGAATGTTCAAACGTGGCCCAACCCTGTCAGACAAGCTGGGACCTAGAATTTCATGGAAATCTGTGCTGGGATTATGGGAGGAGTGCGGTTTTAAAGGATTGGGATGAGAAGCTAAGAAAAAGGCTGGTGATTTCAGCTCAGCTTTGGAATTCTGGGGTTGGTCCAGGTGTGACTCAGTAAAATTTGGGTGTGTGACATTCACATTCACACAGACACCAAAGAAACTGTCCATTTAGAGAATTCTCACCACCAAGACTGACAGGCTAAAAGGCATTTTTCCCATGAAAGGCATGTCCTCCTTGTATGTCTAATCCAGGAATTTAATACAGCACTTCAATAACTAAATTTACACCCTTATGTTCTGTCTCCTCAGCTTTATTTAATTTCCCTGATTACTAAGGAATGGATTTCACTCCTTATTTAATCTGGTGAGCACAGAGAAATGGCTTTTTCTTCCTTTTTGATAAAAAAGGCTTTTATTGGCAACAAGAACCTGGCCAGATTTATCCTATTTTCCTGTCTGAACCATGAGACTGAGAAGTTTAGCCTCCCACCATATGAAATCCAGTCTCTTGTGGCTAGGAGTGAAGAGGGGCAGCAGTGACAGTGGGGACGGTCCAGTGCAGAACTAAGGGAGTCCTCAGCCAGCTGAGATAAAACCAAAAAATTGATCTATACTTGACTTTTAGCTGACAATTCAAATACTTTAAAAGAAGTTATCTTAGCAAGGGGGACGATTGCTCAAAACAAGGGAGGCACATCTAGCACTTTGAAATGGAGATGGGATCCAAGATTCCCAGGGTTTGTTCCCAGCCTTGCCACTGGCCTCCTGYATAACGGCAGGCTAGCAATCATTCAAAAATCTTTTTCCTTAGTTTATTCTTCTCTATAGGGTATTGTAGTACTTAAATGCAGGACTTCACAGAGGATGTGTTCCTACAATTCWTTATATGGGGTGCAACGAACCAGCTTGCTGTTTCGACATCATAGGCTGAATAGTGACTGAATTACTCCATGCCTTGGTTTTCCACTGACATAAAGAGAATATTTACGTGATTGAGAWCTTGGATGGAAAAAGAGATGCAAACACAAAAGTGCTACTCTTCTATTGAGAGGAAGAGACAGGTTAAATTCTACCCTTTGGTTCCCCACTCCATTGGGATTGGCATGAAAACATAAAGATGACAGGCTGGGCCCCATTCTATTAATATTTAAATTTGGCAAGGAACTGGAAAATTACTGGGAGCCTTATGGTCTAACCTCTGCCTCAGTTAGAAGCAAATATGCATAATTCTTGTCCCATAGCTAAATTTGAGTGAATTATCAAATGCCAGGCCAATAAAAGAACTGTCCAATGCAAACGTTATCTGCCCTAGATGCATGTATCTGCCTACAATATCCTTTGTTAGTTAAACAAAACAGAATCATTGTTGCTAAGAAGTTAATATTGTTTAAGATTCACTGGCTAACACACAGAACACTTTCCTGAGTTTCCCCAGGAACTCAGGAAATTCCTTTTCTATTCTCCTAGTTTCTTTTCCCTTTTTTTCTTTCCTTCTGACTAAGGCTGAAGTTTTCTTTAGGTGAACTTGCTTGCAAGGTGATATGAACTTTGAGGCAGGCAAACATTTCAGTTGATGCAGTGAAGGGTAAGCAGCTGTTCAGATCAGAGCAAACAATTAATCTGAAGAGCAGAATATAACTGAYGTAATTCCCCAAGCATTAAACAGGAGCCTATTTACTCTATCTCCTACCAGCTCACCTTTTTCTTGATTATTTCCCTAACCTGCTTGTAGCCTTTTAAACCCATGTTGCCAGTGCCCAAAATTCCTTCGTTCAAACCGTGAGTTACTGCAGAATAAAAMCAACCATAGCGTTCCAATGCTGCTATGAGTAAACACCCTGCAACGCTTTCTGTGATGTATTTTTTAATTTGATCATCTTTTCTAGTGCTGGGACAGTACATGACACAAATATCCACATAAAATGAAAAGAAACACTTTATTACCAGAGCAATATCAGTCAAGATGCCAGATGTAAAACATGTCCCCGGCAGAAGGATATTGCTATGCTGCAGGAGCAGCGCTGCTAATGTCCGTCTGGTGATATCAAAGCTGCACTTCRTATTGATCTGCTAAAACCTCCCCCTCCTCTCCCTACATTTCCATGCCCAGCAGCATTATAAGGCCTACCATTAAAAACACACTTTTGTCAGGATAATTTCACTGCCCTGTAGGTGTCTGCCAACAGAACTCTGCCCACCCGAGAGGTTACCACTTCATGTCTCCGACTGACGTAGYGTACACCAGCAGAAATCCAGAGAGTCGACTGGTCCGTAAGCTGTGACAGCCCTCCGGGATCCTGGGCTGCAGCTATCTTGCAGAAAGCTGTGCCGGGTAAATGAGGTCACGGCGAGCTCCGTGCCACTGTAACTAGACATCCTGAGCATCCCTACATGAGGCTGGAGCCTGCAGCGTTGGCAGGCACAGGTATGCTGAAGGTATGTAGGTGAGACATACTTACAAACCCGTATGTAGGTGAGACATACTTACAAACCCAAGAACATCCTTCTGCTTTCACAAAGACAGCATTGATAAGAGTCACTTTTTACAGAGTGTGCTTCCCTATCAGAGGTAAACATCTCAAATATTTGGCTTTCACTGACTACCAGTTTTTCTAGCCTAAGGATTGATGAAAAACATTTTCACAGTCTGAAAAATGAAGTCTTTCATTTTACACACAAAACAGGCAGAGAATTGGAGGCAGCAGTGGAGGCTGCATGGTCTAGGGATCAGTCCGAGRGTCCATGACAGACCTTTAAAAGGTCTAATTAATTAAAGGGTTTAATTCCAACAGGCTGGCAGGGGTTAAGCCATGAGCRGTCCTTATAACCATACAAACAGCAAACTCCTCTTCAGCAAGTGCAAGGGGACCGAAATCCAACTAAAACTTGTGGCCCATGCACAAATTCACTCTGAATTTCTGCTGGCATCAAGTAGGCCTCATAAGGAGGATAACGTTCAGACCTAAATGTATAASACAGCCAAGCAGTGACAGGTAAAGTGGGCTGTCTCTCGGCACGGAAKGCATTTGACACCATTTGCTAACTCTTCAAGGCAGAAAGGTATGAGATATGCCCCAGCATAGTAGCAATGACTGTCAAAATTAAAATATGATCATCAAATGTGTTGGCTGAGTTTGTCTTGCAAAGGAACTTTAAAGTCTGGCTGTCTGGGGACTCCTGAAATAGCATTTCCCAGAGATTTACAAAAAACTGCAATAAAGTAGTCAGTGAAGAAGCATCATTGCCCCATACTGGGCAGAATTAGAATCTTTCACCRCATGTCATCAACCACTACGGGAAAAAAGCTCATGGTGACTCATCCTGGCTGAGGTGGTAGGGATCTGCGGCTTCAGAACACRAGGAATTCATCTGCTGCACAGTTCTGTCCACTGTGAAATCACACATGGCTGTGATATACAGTACAGACCAATTGTGACGCTCCCACATGACCCTGAATGTTTTTTTTAAATGTATCAACACCGAGAAAGTCTCAATTCAAGCGTGAATTTAAGAGCTAGATGAAGAACATGTTCCTTTTCAGATCAAGGAAGATCGGTCAACAAAATCAGATTAAATGAAACATTAAGTGGAACAGTTCCAAGCCCAAGAAAAGTGATGCCAAGATCAAAAAGAGTATCTCGTTCTCAGAAATACCTCCCTACCCCTCCACAGTTCGATAAAATCACAGAAAAAAAAAAAAAAAAAAAAAAAAAAAGAAAAAGAACAGCGTCCTAGATCTAAATTGCAGAAGGACAATTCCCTCTTGCCTTCAAAACATTTCATAATCTGCAAGTCTGCATTCCTGATCGATCGGGATATCCTTTTTCAAAGCTGCAGAGCACTCACACTCTCTGAAACCAGAAACCAAGATCAACCTCCCAGGAGCTAAGGACTGTCACAAACCTGCCCCTTGCTGATCCAAAACATAACTCTTCCAACAGCTTGCACAGCCATAAGCACAGAGGATTATAGAAATACACATCCCATGCACACATCTAAAAGCTTACAATGACAGGACMCTTCATGGCACAGACAACCCATCCCCGCAAGGAGCGCAAAGGGAGAGCGGGTGATAGGTGACAGCCAGCCGTTACTCCTGTCACATCACTGCAAGGGACAGTGCTACATTGGTGCTTGGGGCAGAGGGAATGGCCAAGCAGGATCAGATAGGAGGTTTCCAACTCCCAGTCCGGGGTGGTATGTACTTCCATGAACCCATTACAAACCCAGACGGGGAGTCTTCCTTTACAAATCCCTTCCTGCCTTACTTCATCTGATGCTGCACTCGTCCACCTCTGCTCTGCGTACAGGTTCATCTGCCATGGACCCTTCCGTGGACATCTGGTCTAGCTCTACAATAACCCCTGTAAGCTTCCCCTTTCCTCCACCTCAGCTTATATAAGCTTCTACCTACCTACTATTTTAGATTATACATAGCAACATGATCAGGAAAACAGAAACGACGAGTTTGGGGTGATTTCCCCCCCTCCCTTCTTTGTTTGGTTTTCTGGAACTACTTCATCCCAAACATTTGTAAATAGTGCCTGGAGTTACATTCCAAGTTCCAGCAGTAAACACTAAACTAGCTAATATATATAGAAGGATGCCTGTTCTTCCAGTGTATCCAGGCAACCTTGCAATACAAAGTTAAAGCACAGCTATTTGTTCAAAAAGTGTTTTCACAGCTATTTCCTCTTCCCCTCCCCCCCCTTGACTTTTTCCACTAGGCACTACTTGTATTTATCATCTGGAGATTCTGTTCCCTTTTTCCTTTTTAAAACCTTTATAACAGCTCATTTTAAGAGCAGCAAAGCACAAACATTTCGCTTATAATAAAGTTTGATTTAGTTTATGAATAATGAAAGAAAAAGAGCAAAAGTTTCACAACAGCACCTGAATAGAACTCCTTCGTAACATGCTGCAGTAACTCTGGAAACAAGATCATTTCCAAATGCTAAGGAAACCGGGATGCTGTAGGAAGACAAAAACATCTACACAAACACTAAAGCAAGCTGAACAGGGGGTTTACTATATCCTACACCTAATACTAGTTGAAGTTTTCAGAATATAACAAGTTCCCTCGGAGAACATAGGTGAGGCTGAACTAAAATTTTCCCAAAGGAAAAATATCAATTTTTATTAATTTTTTATTAAATTTTCCAATTGAGAGCGCTTTGGAGTAAAGCCAACATCTCAATAGGAAGTGTTTTTCATTTCAAAATGTCAATTCAAAATGAAAACTGTTACTTTGACATATTRGGTGCCTTTATTTTGCTAGGCAATGTTGACAGTTTATGTTGACATTTCTTATTTGAAAACCTCTTCAGAATATTTTTCTACTCTTTGGCTCAAAATTTCAACTTTTACTTCCTATTCTGATTAGAAACCATTTTTCCTACTATTAAAGCTTTCTGCTGGGCTAAGGAAGTCTCTTTGCTGAACATTCCCTGCTCTCAGTGCCATTCTTTTCTCATGAAGTGCTCTACGGTACGTAGTAGAAATTTTTTTTATCTGAATAATAGTCAATTAAATACTGCTCATTGTAAAAAAATATGGAAACGTTTATTGTTTTCAGCCTTTGGGGTAGGGATAGAGGGAGAAATAAGAAAAAAGCTCTGAAGATGCAACAACAGATTCTGGCAATAGCATTCTCATGCCTTTTTTTTGCAAAGCAGCCTTAGTGTTTTCCAGCTACCTTCGTGTGTCCACCAAGCTAAACAGTGGGTAACTCCAAAGTTATGAAATCAACTCTTACTTCCTCTAAAGAAGCAAAACACACTTCCTAAATGATAGTTTTTGCCTTTACAGAATCTGCAGATCTGGAGTCATGTGGATGAACTAGGAAAAGCAGCCTGACGTGAGGAAGAGCTGGAAATTAATTTGCCACATTTATTAAGTACAGAGTAGTTTAAACATCTCAAGTGTCCAGAATGAACTTCCATTGCCATTTCCAGGCTTCCAGCAAAGTGCTTTTTTCACAGTGCTTTGTTCCTCAATTTACCAAAAAGGAAGCAATGGGTGCAAGGGCAGATGCTGATTTAGGAAACGCGCAGACTCCTATTGGGCAAGTTGCTCTTCCTGAAGCCGTTTCTGCTGAGATCTGACTTTGAGAAGCTGAGGTCAGCAAGGGAATATAGTTTATGGCTTGGCCTCAGAGTTGCTGTGTAATTTGTCTTCCAAGTCATGGTGTTCAGAGGAAACTATCTTCACAGTCACAGCATTTTTCCTCACCTCAGTACTAAATCTTGGCTTGTTCTTGAGCAGGTGAAGGTCTTAGATGATTACTTACTGCTTGAGCCCATAGGGTGATATCCAAGAACAAAGGCAGCAAGTAAGGCCCACTACAAATTTATTTTTATTTTCAAGAGTTCCTTAATTATAGCAGCTTCACTAAAGAATATGGTGGATTCTGCTAAGATTGATGGGACTGGTGAAACAAAACTGTTAATCAGTGATTTTCATTTGTCAGTGGTACCTCATAAAAATTAACCCCTAGGTCTTTGATGCTACATTATAACTATGTAGTTCCAATGGTAACACAAGGAGAACATCACTAATTTCTTAAGTTCAGTTGTGAAGTACCAGGCAAATAAAATGGTGGTACAGCTAATAATGATACAAGAAAGATGTTGTTATAACACATCAGTTTTCAGGGCCCTGATTACAGCAATGTCAAAATGCTAAAAAATCAATAAGAACAACCATAATCATGCATAGGCCCTGTTTTCCCATTATTTCCCAAATAATAAAAAAAAAAGAATATAACCCAAATAAAGCAAAACATTTCTAACAAATTTCCAAAAGTCTCTGAAAGATGTCAATGGCTGTTCAGCCATATTTCCTATTTCATTGCTCTCATACATCAAGGGAAACAGTGGTAAAAAGGAACAATATCCTCGTGGTTATAAAACACAGGACTGAGCCAGAAAGTCAACAGCCCTGTTCATGCTTCCGGTGCAAATTCTACATAGCACTTTCTCTTTGTTTTGATTTCTCTTTTTTTCCTCTTAAACAAAAATAGTCATACCAAACAAAACTAGCCAGAATGGAAGGGAAACAGTTCAAAAAATGCTTTTAAATCACTTTTCCATCTCAGCTGGACAGCATGACAGAAATTCATAGTATTACTTCCAGCAACAAGGCTGGGTGAGTACAGACTGCCTTGCGTGCTCCCAGGCACATCAGGATGGCAAGGAATATTGGTTTTGCTGGTGATGAGCTTTTGTCTAGATACGATCAGGGCTGAAATATTTGCCACCTTCCTTCTAATGTAAGTTAGTTGCTCAAGCTTTGGGTACACACAAACATCACCTCCCTTAAGCTTTGTGTAAACAAATGTCTTGGCAGGAGCTCATATTTCTGGATTACCTCTGCACATAAATATGACTTCATTTCCTTAAGAGCAAAAAGCAGCTAGATGGGGGTTGGAGCTTGTTTGGTGATTAACTCTGCCTTTTCCCACTCACACCTCCAAAAAGTTGGATATAAACAGAAACATAATTCAGACACACAGCCAAAATAATAGCTTGGAGGGGCAAACTTTTCCAAAAGGAAATGGAGATGCATCACCAAAGAAAGGTGTGGTTCTGTTGTGGGACAGGGCAGTGTGTTATGATGCTCTTCCAGTTATCTGAACCCAGCAAGTTTACTGTCCTACGCCCCAGGAGTTACACTGCATCACCCAGATGGGCAAGGGAGGGTGGACCCACCATACAGGCTATGGGTATCATTCCTCCTTTCCCCACAGGCAGACACTTCAGTACCCAAAAACCTTTTCCAGCAGTGATGCCAGGTACTACTCTGGAGCCAAGCATCTCCCCATTCTCCAACACCCCTTTCCACAGGCAGCCTGGCCTGGTTTCTGAAAATAGGATCTGGTCCTCAAGCAAGGGCTTGTTCCAAAGCCCTGTGAAATAATGGATGGCCTTCAATTATTTTGGGCCATACCTACTACAGAAGGCCAACTAGAAATAAAATCCTGAAGACATAGAAAAGCCCTGCATCCAGCAAGAGTGAAAGGGTGGGAAAGGTGATAGAGAGGTTCTGGCAGAGGGACTGACTCCTTCCCCACTCTGATTTTTACAGCTGTTGCTGTTAGATGCTCCTAGGAGGGTGTCAACTTGGTAGGTTCACAGAGCAACAACAAGTTTTCCCAGTCATGGAAAAACAACTGCTGCTATTGTAGGATGATGGTGAAATCAAAGCCCTCCAACTCCTGAAAGTCAAGAGTAAAATCCACAGACCACTTGTAAATCAAAGAGACAAACCCAAGGGGCAACCACTTAAAACAGATGGACCAGATCCACAGTGTGACTTGGATACCACCATGTCTATTTATACTATGTGAGGGATCCATCCTGCATATTTTAAAGCAGCAAACTTTGACTAGATTAGGCTGGCCTTAATCACAAAAACGTTCTCTTTAGGGAATGGCTGTCACCCGAAAGAGAATTAACAGAGCACAGCCACTGTTAGCAGGAGAATGAAGGCCAAATGCTTTTCTGGCCAGCCCCTCTGGAAGGGTTGTGAGGCCAGAAGTGAGAAAGAAATCTCCTTGCTAGCTCTACCGGCACTCCAGCAGGACTCCAACAGGTTGCAGAGCTACTTTTCCTCTGGACAGGACTGCATATGCTCCTTCAAAATACACACTTGGCAAACAGAAGAAAACTTGGAGAGGAAGGAAGAGAGATTCAGAGAATTGAAACTCGGACTAGGCACTGTCTTTGCATACTCAGCCAGTAATCTGGAACTAACTTATCTGCTAGGAAAACGTAATTGCTGTCATCAGTAATCCTCATTATACACTTCAACTGCCCCAAACTACCACATAATTGCATATTCCTTCCTTCCTTTCATGTACCAAGTAGCTAGCAGGTGCACAGCCACCCAGCTTTCCCCGTGTGAAGTGACAGCATGATTCCCCCAACAGCAATCACTCCCTTTCCACCAAATCTTGTCTCCAGGATTCTCAGGTATAAATAATATACACCCTCAATGGTGTGACATAAGCCTTTTCCCCCCTCCTCCATTAAAAACCATGTAGGATCCAGCAATGTGGTTTGACAGAGACAAGGCAAAAGTGCAAGACAAATGGAGACATCTTGCCAACTGCAGAGCAGTCTGGATCAAGACATGAGATTCATACAAGGCACAGCTTCGTTGCCTTCATTTGGATTATGCAAAGAATACATTTGGCCTGGAGACCAAATTGATCCATCTGGATATAAGCTGATAGCAGTAATCAGAGCTGGTATGAACTACTGCAACTGCTGGCATCTCTCTCTCTCCTTGGTTCTTTGCTGCCCAGCAGTCTAGTTCAATTCATCACTGTATTAAATAATGAAGCTTCAATTTTTAGCAATAGTTTATCCTGCCCAAAATATCATGTTCCAACCCTGTGGCAAACCTGGAAAGAGTCTAGAAATAGGCAATGAAAATGTGAGACAGATTTCTACACACAAAGGCATGAAGGAAAGGCCTACACAGTTCCAGGTGAAGACAAATCACAGAGGACATGACAGAGCTATACAGACTAGACAACAGCAGAGGGAAAGCTGGCAATGTCATGCACTCATGGGGGAAGCAAGAGTAATCTAAGTCTTTACTTATACCACAAGCATTTCACTGCAGTCAAAAATAAAATTATCTTCCTCTTCTCCAAAACCACAAGTTAGACACACGGATAATAATTCAGAAACAAGCAATAGATGTTGGAAAAAGTTAGAAAGGGCCACAAGTCTGGGTACTTTAGACCCTATGAATAAGAACTTGATTCAGAAAGAAAATTCCACCTTTAGCCTGGTTATTCTATTATCATCTACAGGATTTCTTGGGTCTGTCTCAAAAATTTGTGCTTTGGAGAAGGGATGCTGGTTGTCTGATCACTAGCCTGTCTTGTTCAGGACTTACTGTGCTCCACCCCCATGCTTCACTGGTTGGATGTAGAGGGAAGGTGGATTCAGAAGTTCAATAAAATCAAATGTGCAGTTAAAGCATCTGAAAACTCAGGCATATTCTGACCGGGGGACCGATTGAAGCACACTTTAACCCAAGTCCTCAGTTAAGCAAAGATGCCTACTGACTATTATGGGATTTGAATCAAGCCCTTTATGCGACTGTCTCAACTAGATTTCCCACTCATTCAACAGTACTCTACTTTCCATCGCATTGTATAGTTGCATTTCAGCTCCGAGAACTGCTGTTGATCACACTCCTTAAGCAGTTTTCAAAATGTTCCAGACTTCAGCAATTAGAGGTCCTTCCTTTGTTAAGGCCTGCAATTTATTCTGCTCCTTCTTGTTAAAACCCTAATCCAGTTCTTCTGGTATCTTAAAAGAYGGAAGACCTCTTTGCTTCTTCTCATCAGATGCACAGGGTTATTTCAGCCACAACAGGAAAAAATTCAAGAAAACTGCTTCAAGAACCACAGTACCTATAAAAATGCTACTTATTAACTTACAACTTTAGTCTTCATTCTGGTTTTAAGCGAAACTGAATCTGCCTCTTGCAAGCACTGGCCTCCCCGAAAACCAGATCTAGTTCAAGGATCTCCAAACTGTACCATTTCCAGGAGGGGGGAAAAAACCCAAACAACACTGGGAGAATTTTAAAACACGAACATTTGTAAAAGAAAGAGGGAATGGGTGAGGTAAACCTACTGACTGGAAGATAAAAAAAAAAACAGGTCATGCATTGGCTTGGTTGTCCCATTTGACATGCACTGTAACACAAGGGGAATGGTTAAGTTCAAGCTGGAACGGATTTCCTCTGGAAGACCTCCCTTCAGGAGGGAGATGAGCTGCCACCCGCTCAGCCCTCACAGCAATGCTGCCCCTCAGAGAGCAGTTGGCATGCTGAGGCCCGGCATGCTCCTCGCACACGCGGAGGTGGTAGTGGCCATCAGAAGCGAAGCACCAAGTATGCTCTTGCCAGCAGCAGCCTGCTGAGAAGGGAATTCCAGGAAGACCTCACCACAAGGCCCTTGGTGCTTTTGCCTTCCTCAGCCCACAGAGCCAGCAGTCACTGGCAAGACCAAGGGTGTGCTCCAGATGCTTCTAGGTGGAGACCATCCACTGCAGGCAGGCCAAGCAGGAGCCCCAGGGCCTTTGGTTTGTGTAAGCCCTCCAGCAATTCCCAGCAGCTATGTAAGGGGTGGCCAGGCCATGCATTTGTGGCCTCCTGATGGGTTCAGCTGGGTAGGCAGCACCTCTGACAACAAGCACTTCTAAGGAAAGGCTCCAAGTTATCAACTGGCTCAAATTGTGTTTACTGAGGAACAGGGTCCTTTGACTTCTCCTCATTGTCATTTTTCAGGCAGGCTTCATGCCTGCCTGAAGCCTCCTCAGTCCTTGGAGAACTGCTCATTTGGGTCAGTCAACTTAGTAGTTTGCATCAACAGTCTGGGACACTGGCATCAGGCTCTCCATTAGCATTATGTCCACAGGATATTTGGATAGCACTGACATGAAGTGACTTATGGCAGGTTTCAGACGAAGAGGATGTTTCTGAACACTTCAACTTCTGTTTCCAAAASATTTTTCGCTCAAGTGGTAAAGTTCTCTGGAAAATACTGTTTATGCTGGTGTTGTATAAATACATCATGATGCTACTCTCTAGCAAGAGCAGAGGCCAAGGATCCCGCTGTCATTAGGGAGGTGCACCTACTCTGTTTTATTAATATTGATCAAGTACATATCAAGGTCTTCAAAACATCTTCAGTAATTTAGGACCAGAGTTCATGAGGAACCCATCAACTCCTTATGACTAARTAAGGAAGATACTTTGAAGAGATATTAGAAGACATTAATTTCTAGCAGGACTTAACAGTTCTGTGCTTGTCACCCTAGGATTCCTTTCTCTGCTTAACATAAACAAGAGCATGCAGAGGACATGTGTCCAACTCATGTTGTGCACACACTGCAGGAGTAAAACATAGGTGTTTGAAAAGCTTAGCTTCTACTCTAGTAGAGCCACATCACCTGATGTGGTTAATTGGGTTTGCAATTTCTTTTTGGGGGAGTGCTGAGAGGTCCCAAGGCCTTATACTTTATCAGCACCATACCTGCTAACAGCTGAAATTCAACTTGCCTGGCACCTTTCAGTACATGTAAGCCACCAAACCCTTCTTTTTTTTCACTTCCTGCTGACCACTATAGAACCTGGAAGGCCATGCATGGGTCTCTGCATACAGGGGCATGTGTGCGAGTGCACATGTGAGTGTGTGTGCACACATCTCTGTGACCAATGCCCTCTAGAGGGAATCACTGTCCCAGCAAGACAGCTCTGAAGCCAGGGGTGCCAGAACAGGGTACTGCTGGCCACAGCTGCTGAGACCACTCTCATCACTGATGTTCTCAGGTAAAAGCCTACTGAGAAAGGTATTCTATGAAAAAAATGTTAAAAGTGGGTTGGAGTTTAAAAAAAAAAAAAAATCTAGGAAGCGCCATTCTCTGGCAATTACTAAGGGCCCCCTTGGTGGATATTTGACATAGCTGACTGCATGGTGTACGAGTTTCCTCCCCAAACACTGCTGAATACTGGGGCCAGGGAAGCAGAAAAGATGAATCAGAAGCTAATCCTCACTTGATGAGGCCTTTGCAACAAAGGACTGGTTTAAGAGCACCAACTGCCTTAAGGTCCTTTCCTACCAGCAGAGCATCTTTAAAGAAGCTGGTCCATCACTCGGGATGTGACTGCATTTGGGGGAACATGTATCAGGTGGCCAGAGAGATGGGGAAACACCGAGTGAAACTTAAGCGAACTCATTTCCTCTACCAATGGACCCTTTCCAGTCAGGTGAGAGCAGGCACACTTGTAGAAAAGAGGTAAATGCTTTTGGTGTTGCTATCCTTCTCTGCCAGTCCAATGCGTGCATACAACATGCCTCTCTCCAGGTACTTCTCTACACTAGTTAAGGAGAGGGAGCCTTTATCTGATTTGGCCTTTCTGAAAGTGTCCGCATAGGGAACTTTCTCTCCAAATGCAACCTTGATCTAACCTTTCTGTATGACTTTGATCTATAGACCCTGACATGAACACAGCTTTCATCAGGGAGCTGTCATTTTGGAGGAAGAACCCAATGGAATTAGTATATTTATATCTCAAACACTTTGTAAAGCTGTTACATAGAGTACAGTCTATTCTCTTCCATTGCATATGTATAAATAGTCTCCTCCTCATCTAGGGGTCAGTTGAGCTTGTATCTCAGTGCCTGCTCCAAACTCAGAAGCTCACTCAGTGTGTCTGCTTGTTCCTATCAACTGCTCTAGGCACATGAGTTTCTGCTGTCACACATGCTTTAAATCCCTACACTACCAATCCACCAAGGAGCCTCCAAGACTCCTTTAAAACCTAAAAAGCAGGTGCTTGCCTGAAAATCCCACCTGTAAAACCTCACATGCCAGAGACTCTGAAAACATCCTGAACTGGGCCTGCCACAAAAACCCCAGCTGAGGGGACAACAGTCAGAGCACTGACTGGCTTCTGTTCTTGTTTCAGCCAGTAATTTTATGGCCAAGAGCATATTACAGGATGTGGCAAAGCAGAATTCATCCCTGGGCTTCCCAGTTTAGGGCCAGGGCTTGATTCCAGCTTTCCAGTGTCTGTGCGTATACTTGGCATAGTACAGCCTAGCTCCTGCTGCAAGCCCAGCCCTTCTGGTACCAACCGACAGAAAACACTGAAGTATCTTCCTTGAATTTCTAGTCTATTCTATTTATGGCTGTCAACACAGGGTCGTTTTTATTTAGTGCACACTTTACTAGCTGCTAAAGACCAGTGTCCCTATGATCCTGCAAGTTAAGAGGGATTCAAAAGCCTAATGCACTCAAAAGACCTTTATTTTATCAGGTAAGACAAACGGCCTCCTGGCTGGTGAACATCCCGCTCACCCCAGCCTTTTGCTGAGTTTGGGAAAAGCTGTACCAAGGAGTTAGTCCAAGGGCGATGCTAGCTTAGAGATGGAAGAACCTCTATCGGCTCCTGAAGTGTTTATCCTCCCTCTAAACCCTGTGCAGTATTTACCTGCTTTCCAATGCTTTGTGCAGTCTGGCTTTAAATGCCTCAAGCATTGAAGCTCCTTGAGTTTAGACAGATGAACAAGCCAGCAATTAGGAAACAGTTTGCCAAAATCCAGCTTACATATTGCTTTTGCCTCATTTTTATCATCTTGTTGCTCTTGTTCAAATTGTTTATCGCTCAAGGATTATTTTTTTTTTCTTTCTTTCTTTTTTCTCCTCAGAGTGGGACTTGGTTTCCCAATGACTACTGGACCTTAGCTTAGCATTTGGGAAACTTAACAGAAAGATCACCCAATAATGTTTTACAGTTATCAGTAAAACTTCTAACGCTTAATTTTAGTCATTCTTCAAAAAAAAAAAGTGCAAGAAATGATCTTTCCAAACCTCTGGCCAAGTCTGCTGGCCAGATTTATTTATACATGATCCCAAAATCCTGAAATCATAATAGTTCCAGGAAAAGAGAAAAAAGGAAAAGAAATGCACTTTATGGGATCTTTGGTTGGTTAAGTCCACATCTATTTCTGCTCCATATCCAAAGCCAATTTGAGCTCCCTGACCACCATCATTCTCCATTTATTAGACTTGTTTATGTAATTTCTAAAAATAGAGAGGAACTATATTTTTGTTACATTACAACATGAGTTTTTCTTAAAGACTGGGGTGTTAAGGAAAGAAGCCACTAGGGGAAAAGGCAGGAAAAAGTTAAGAACATTTCCTTCAGCCAGCTTCTAAGACACACTGTGCATTTCCTCTCCACATGAGTTGGAGAACAGTTTTAGAAAAACGTTGTTTCTCACACGCTTTCATCTCATGGCTGGTTTCAGAGACGACTATTCATAGCTGCATGAAACAAAGTGAGAATCTGCTATTTGCAATTATTATTCTTTTCTTGATCTATAAGAATCTTGGGTGCTTAAGTATGGCTCCTTTTGTCCTTTCAGTCCCATTCCTGCCACCAGCCTGCTGGCTTTGCGTTGGGCTGCCCACATCTCACCCGTAGGACTTCCCCCCAGATACAAAGCTGGCAGGCAACCACATCCCTGCCATTTGGTCTCGCAGAGGGGTCCTGAAGAGTTTGTGGTTATAGACAAGTCATCCTGCTCTCTTCAGCTATCTCAGCCAGCTACATGGACACTATTAGCAGCTCAGAGTCTACAACACTAAGATCCATTGGTACCAAAATTGCTTCCCTTTTCCCACTCCTCTATTCGCTGGACACAACAAACTACCTGCAATTATGTTTGCTTTAAATCTAAGCAGAACCAAACATTTCACACATGCTTTCCTACCAAGGTACTCTGTATTTAGGAATGTACATGGCAGTTTCCCTCCTGAGGATTTTTAAGAGCTTTGAAAACATAATTAAGCTTCATCGTTCCTCAAGCTGGTAAACGCTGGAACATCTTTTTTCAAGATGTGCAAGCTGAGGTTCATCAACTGGTTCAAGACTATACATTTCCATGGCACAGGTGAGAAAACCCTTGAGACTGAGTGTGGAGCCTCATTCCTGCTGCCTGTCAGCCAGAAGGCACTTATGAACAGCCCCACTTTTCTCCCTGCCTCTCTCCCAGCAGGGCTCAGTGAAAAAGATCATCTTATCTTTCCTGGCCTTCTCTCGCATCTGTAGACACCACAAATTATACCTATCAACCCTTGGAAATACAAGTTACTCCTATTTCAGAAACATGTTCTTTTCCTGATGACCGTTCACTTGGGGATGTCAGTGATGTCCCCTGCTGTGTATTATGTGCAGGTGGGAGGTTTGGCCATGTCAGACACCAGCTGCCACATCCTGACCCCTTGCTCATGCAGAACAGGCCCTTGCCATTGCACCAAGAGAAGGCAAGGCACTAAACAGTGTTCACAATAGTATCCAAGTTTGGCCCTGAATGAGTGCCAAACACCCGAGACCTGAACACGAATGGACTCACGTCAAGGAAAACTCATGTGTTAAGCTCAGCTATGCTTCCCATAATAAATATGAACTCACAGGTCCTCCAGCAGGTCAGATCAGGTATCCATATAATAGTAACAAATGGCACTGAAATTAATTACCTTGCTCCTTAAACACAAACCTCCCAGTAAGAAACTACGCCACCTTATGCAACACTAGGAACAGAATTAACATCCCAGCAGTGTGTTCTGAATGTGGTACTTACAGACAGCAGGGGTAAAAATCCACCACTAACACTAGGCAAAATTCCCATGCCTGGTTTGCCGCACACATCGCTTTTATGTGTAACACCAGCCTTCATGTTCTTCATACTATTCCCACCCACCCAGGAGTCCTGAAGGCTGTGTGATGGCAGCACAGAACTGGACTGGGTAAAACAGCCTGACTTACTGCAGTATACAATAGCTTCTTCTTCTCCTCATCTGGGTAATTTATCCTATCTTCCACCTAAAGCACCTCCAGGACCCTACAAGTGCACACGTGCAAGAGAATAAAGGTATCTGTCATGAAATCTGCAGGCACAGCATTTACCAGGTGGGACGCAAACAATTGCCAGACAACACTAGAGACCTTTATTTGCCTTCTGGAGAAACCTTCCGAGTGCCAGCAGAAGGGCACGTAGCTGATCTAAGTTTGCCAGGTCAGTTTTTAGCACAAGCTGCTCCCATTCGCCTCCTTCTCCCCCGTTCAGCGCGTCTTCCCTTGCTGGCACGCAGCTGCCTTGAGAGGAAAGTTACCATGCCCGGGAAGGGCTTGGCACTGCACTAATGTACATTGACAGTGTGTTTTCTTCCCTGGCGTCCGTCCATGCACAAATCCCCTTTCTGAGTCACTCCCAGTGAGAAAACCAACACCGGCGTTCTGCTCTGTTGAAATGGTAAGGCTGAGAGAGCAAACATAAAAGGAGCTGCCTATCAGAAGGGGCCGGGGATGAGCCGATGTCTGGAAGCATTGGAGGCAAGGGGAGGGAATTCCTATAAATGCAGTGTAACACTGGTAAGGGGGAAGAAAAGAAGTAGTAAAGTATGCTGGAAAAATACCACTTGGCAAAGCAGATGATACACACTTCCATCAGTGACCTATAGCAAAAGTCAAGCCTCACAGGCCAGATTCTCACTTTCTACTTTTCCTCTTATTATTTTTATTGCCATAACATTTCTCRGGGCCAGTTTTGCCCTGCTCTGTACAAATGTGGCAGATGCCATCTTGGCAAGTACCAGGGTTGAAACAGGGACCAGCAGAGCAATAAAAGCAGGATTCTCTGCAGCTGGAGGCAGAAAGCCAGGCCAGCCAGCTGGGAGCTATAACAGACCAATATCCTCTGCAGATCGGGCACAGATGTGGACATGTAACCACAGGCCAGTGTGTTACACAAACACATCATGTGGACAAATCGTGCCTCGAATGCTTACAGCCTAAACAGGCAGCAGAGGCAGAGGAAGAACAGGACAAAAGYAAAAGATGGCTAGCTAAGGTGAGAAACGAGTCTCTAGTTTTCTCGAGAGCGAGATCAGAGCATGGAAGTTAATCTAGATCTCTCAATTACTAGAGAAGAGTCATTCACAAAACAACACTTTTTCTAGCAGAGTCTTTGCATTTGTATATGCAGGATCCAGAAATGGAGAGGAACCTGAGGTGACATTTTCTCAGTAACCTAGTTCCCCTCGGGCTGCTTGGCCAGAGTTACTGAAGTTGTTAGTTACTTCCCACTGAAATGAAACAGGTGGAGGGGAATAAGTCAAAGGCTTGCTTGGCTAAAGGTAACTTGTCTTCTGCCTTGGAAAAAAAAGCAGAATAAACGTCAGCAGGGCTCCATTCAAGCACTCCAATGACTAARTCCTCTCGTAAACCTTTAGACGCAGCCTCTAATACACGTCTCTGAAGGCAGAAACATGGCAGCACATATGAGTCATAGGTCACTGTGTGAAGCCACCTCACTTCGAGCCAGATACTAATAACAGGAGCATCTCAGGAGTGTTTGGGACCATTTACAGAATCACCAGCTGACAATTCCTTCCTGACCTTTCCTCACAGCAAAGGCATAAAAAGCAAACATATAACCATGTAACTGATTACACTTACTGCATACTTGAAAGCAATCCTATGCTCCAGGCTGCTAAAAGCTAGGTTGAAGAGCAGATTTCTGTTTTCAAAGCCCTTTCTGACCAGGTAGTAATTAGATGCTACAAACAGAGGGTCCTTGGCTATGTCTGTAAGCCATTTCTCTCAGCCCCTCCTCCAACTCCTATAGCCCCCAATGTTGCTTCTAGCAGCCCCAGTTGCTCTTCATTCTCTAGAGATGCCTTGGTTCCCCCCACCCTACTCCAACAACTCCCAAGCCTCCTCTTCTGCATATCACCATTATTTGACCAGTGTTGGATATGTCAGCAGTAGCACACTAACATTCTTCTAAGAGGATGGACAGAGGCATTGATACYGAGGAAGCATCAAGACATGCTATAGCAGGAAGCAGGAGGAACAGCTGCCTGGGGAATCATCACGACCTCCTACAGCACTTGTACCATCACATAATTGCTTGATAAACGTGTAATCGTTGAGGTGCTTGAAACCATGGCTGTACTAAAACATTAGAGAGTCTGGATGCATTCCTCTTTCTTCCCTTTCAGATGCTCTAAATCAAGAGGTGCCTCACTTTTAAGACTTAAAATACACTCTGAAACTTTGGATTTCAACAGATGTAGCCATCCAAAGTTATTGCATTAGAGATGGAAGAAAAACTGCTAGCATATTACAGCCTTGCAAAGGGAAAAGGCAGATGAACTAACCTATTTCCATAACTGCACAGTGTTGTGTGCTATACACCAAACAATATACAATCCATAAACCAAGCTACGTATGATCTCATACACAATAGACCAGGATGACCACAGGATTAAGTGTAACTTGGTGGTTTTGGGCAGATACTCCRGTCCACACAATTCTGAGAAGCAGTAATCAGTGGGTAAGTAAAAATATGAGTGGACATTGAATGACTTCAAACACCCAAGAAAAGCACAGGAGACTAAGCCTTTATCATGTGGCAGCCACCATGGAATGGGATGTATAAATGAAACAAAGTGAAAATCAAGATTGCACACAAGGCATAAACTCAATAGAGCTCAACATCTCCCAAGATCAGGTCTCATACTGGGCATTGGTGATACGACCACAGTATCACTAGTAGCTGTCCCCAAAGYAGTCAGCCTCATCCTGTCTCCTGACACTATTTCATGATAAGAGCATCTCCCCTTGTGCACATTCATGCTCACGTTTAATGCATCTGTACAGCACAAGTGTGCAGCACCAGCTCACGCAGGCCCTCACCACCAGTTTGTTAAGAGTCGCACCCACAGATTTTCTTTTGGAAGGGGAAYGAAGCAGAAAGAGTCAGAATTCGCCAAATCAGGACTAACCAAAACTACTCAGTCTATATAAAAAGTGCGAGAGGAAAGCGTACTTCTGATGCATAGTAAGGATCTATACCCAAGCTACATAAAGGAGTCACCAGTTCCTCCTAGAAGCAGAGCTGGGGTGCAGAAAGATGAAGTTGGASTTATCTCCAAATCTTACAGCTGAGGACCCTCACTTGAGCTCTGCACTGTGTGGATATTTTCTTGGCTTCCCCTTCTTCCCCCAGCATACATAGACCAGCTTAGACTACCCTGTATGACTGCTCTAGGACAAAGCCTTTGTTTTTTCCAAAGCATGGCTTCAGACTTGAGATGTATATATGCACACATGTATATCTGTATGTAAATGCCTATATATGTGTGCACACATACACATGTGCACATACACAGACACAATGCTCAGGACTGGTCCTGTTGAGTCAATGCAGAAACACCACTAGAGTCAGGTCAGTGCTTCTGCAAAGCCCAAACCACAGACTGGGGCATATCTGTAGCTGAGATGAATCAGCACAGATACAATTTTTTCACCACCTGAGGATCTAACACTAAGTGCCTCTTTGTGCTCATTTAAAACAAACTGAAAAGACAAGTTACAGCTCCTAGGAAAAAAGACATAGCAATCACCTCCTCATGCTAACAGCAGTACCAGGTGCTGGAGTGATATCGCTACCCTTGAACTTATCCTTGCATGAGTCACCTCTGAGATTGTTAAAGCTGACAGGTTGTTTAAAATCACTGCCCATGGAATACATTCAAAGAGAGCTTTAAAATATTTTCTAATTATTTTTGCTTCCACTCCACCGAATATTGTTAATCAAGAGCTATTTCCAAAACACGCTGTATTGTAGCAGTGCTATACTCCACAGGAGATGCACCAATTGGGTTGGACACCTTCCAGCTCAAAGTGTCAGATGACCAAGCTGTTCTCATTCTTAGAATAAGATGCTCTTTATGTGCAGGAAATTTATATTTTCTCTTTATTTATGCAAAAGCCAAAGGGGAATGCAGGGCCATGGGGAAATAAAGCTGCCTAGCTTGGTTTTGCATTTTGATGTCCATTCACTACCAGCGATATAGTTAAGACTTGCTTTTCTTCATTTGTTCCTTGGTTCATTTCCCAGGGTGTTATTTCTTCATGCTGCGCATAAAGACCTGGCCTGCCCTCTGCCCATGGGGGCATGACGACATGCAACACTCAGCCCCTTCCTCTGAGTGCAGCAGGAGCACACTGGAAGCAATTCTGCAGCTCCAAAGTCTTGGGATCCAGCTCTAAGTCTTGCATTGATTGTGGGGCTTGGCTAGCACTGTGTGATACACAGCAGTTTCTGTTTGCAGAGATTTCACACTTCTCCTGGTTTTCCTCTACTTTGCATTCCTCATTTTTTCTCCCCCCTCAGTATGGGGGAGAGCATGAATACAACACAGAACAAACCTCAGTGCTTCAAACACAGAGTTATCTGAAAGTATCCCAGCAAGTGCAAAAATCAGAACAGGTTCTAAAGGAAAAAAAACAATTGCAAATTTGTCTAAAAAGTGACTTTTCTCTTTGGAAGGTTTCTGAGCTTCACAATCCTTTTCATGACCTCCCTGATTTAGAATTGGTAAAACACATGATGTTATCCAAATTTCATTGTTTTGAAGTTTCATCCTAAATAAATGTTGGGAAATGTTTTGAAAAAAGCTTTACCATACATCATTAGTTTACATTAGAATTCTTATCAATGTATAGAGACTGCATATAAATAAATAGATCAAAAGTACTCATTAAAATATTTTCAGTAAAAATGGCACAAGATTAATTTACTCCAAGAGGTTTTAAAAATTAATCAGTTTTAAAATAGTTTATTTTCTAAACCTCCAAACTGCTTTTACCAAAATAAAATCTTTAAAATTAACCTTGCCTCAGAAGCTTTGAAAATTTATATTAAGAATTTAAAAAGCCCCAAGTTTCCTTTTTTAAAAAAATAGTAGTAATACTTATGTTAGTTAACTAACCCATCAAGCAGCAGCTCTGAATCTGATTAAAATAGGTTCAAGACACTAAGTGTATTCTTAGATCTGGATTCTTCCAGAGCTCAGTTTTTCCTCCATAGCCATGCATATTTTCCTGATCACCAAAGTAGGTGCAGAGATCTGCAGTTCACCAAAAAAATTCACATCTTGATCCTGAAGATCATGAACCGTTCCAATCTGGACTGTTTGTTCGGTCTTACAACTATTTTTATTGATTTAAAGAGTGTTTTCGCGCTGCCTCTCCTCCCAGGCATGTTTAAACAAGCAGCAGCGTGCAGTGCCAGAACTCGACAGAAACATGTTCTATAGACAAGTAAACAAAATACCCGATGGCTTTAGCTACCCACACCGTGAAGGGATTTTGAGCAAGTCACTTCAAATTATGTTTCAGTCTCTGGACACAAAGCAGAGTTGGTTTAGAGTTCTTCAGCTGTGTTTTGGGTTGTGTTTTTTTTATTGTTTTGTTTTTTAAGCCATTGGCTGGCCCACACTCCCCAAAGATGTGGTCTATTCATTCTGTTCCAGCTTAAAGACTCAAACTGGACTTGATTTCAGCAAGAACTGAATGGTATGTAATGTGGTTATAATTTAGCCTGAAAACACAGGGACTCATCTCTACCATGCATGGCTTGTGTTCCCTGTGACTGCAGGCTAGACCAGCCAGCCATCTGAACAACCAGTCTAGACGGACTGGTTTTGATAGGCCTTAATTAACGACACCACTGGTCGGAGAGCTGCGTCGCAGCAGAGGAAGTGGGAATTGCAGCCCTAGGGATGGCCATCGGTCCAGTCACACTGTAGCCAGGTTAAAAAAGAAAACTCAGAAAGAAAAACAGCAGCTCTCCCCGAGAGCCAAGGTTAGTCTTCACCATAAATCTGTTGGCAGTGGCACGGAGTGACATACCACCTCCTCCCGCGTGAAGCCGGGGCCAGCCCGCAGGAAGCGGCCACCTCCGCGGCAGGACGTTTATCCACCCCTGGTTCACTCCAGCAGTAAATTTCCCGTTGTGCGACAGTGCAGGCAGGAGGGAGGACAGTGACCCACATGTGGCTCTAGCAGCAATCACGGCTTTGTCAGCAAGAGCTGGAAATACCCGCTAGCTGGCACTGCTTCGGGGCTACGGCACTGCCTCCTCGCTTTGCCCTTTCCTCCTGAGTCATATTAGCAGAAGGGGCTCCACTGTGTCCATCTATAAACCTTTCCTGGAAGACTAGCACATCTTGACCTGGGATCAGCTGTGTCCCCCATCACTGGCATTTCTACTTGTTTGTCTTTGGTTTTAGAATGATCCTTTCAAAGTTTCTTTTCGTAAAAAGGGATTCTGAACCTTGAAATGACTCTGTCAGAGTCCACTGTCTTCTGCATCACCGGCACYCCTGAGAGCACGAAGTACATGCAGGCCATAGTGTGTTACCTGCAAGCAACATGACTGCAGCTTTCTCAGCGATAGCCTGCAAGCTRCCTCTTGCAGTTCAGTTCTTATAACCCAGCGCAAGAGCTGACAGGAGACTTCATTTCACTACCTGCCAGCCCAGCCGATGAACCAGCTCTACTCCATCACAACTGTGATTCTGYGCTCCCCAAGACTGAAGGTCTCGGCTGCCGCTGAATCCACAATAACGATTGCAATCTCCGCTCCACAGTGGAACATGCTGGCAAGGAAGGAGGTGAAACTACAACCACCTGTACCTAGTTCTCCAGCACAACTATTGGCAACACCAGGACAGGCTGCTGTGGACACRTCCCTACTGCTTCTGTCAAAATTTTTGCTAGCAGGCACTGCCTGTATTTCATGTTGAAGAAAACAAGCCTGCTCCAAACCTGGAGGACCTYTCCCCCCAACCCCTTTCATTCTTTTCTCTGTGGTCCCTTCTCCCTCCTGCAGGAATATTTACTGTTTTGACATCAACTTGCATCAAGAGCCCGGAGGCATCTGACAGCATTTTGTGAGTGACAGACAGCACATCCTTCTCATCTGGTCCTTATTTTGTGAAACACAACTCTCTTCATTTGAAGCAGACCACAASTTCAGCATTTAGAGCCTAAGCACCACGTTAGATGGGAACATTAGGATCTTCTGCTGTGTAAGATTTTGGCATCTCCTCACTTTTATGGTTAAGAACTGTTGACATCATAAAATAAAACCTAGAGCTGAGGTTCAAGATGTTTATTATGCTGAGGAAGAGAATTGCATGATGTGGGAAGTTTCCAATACAAATAATTATGACCATCATTTTGAGCCAGGGCCACAGTGTGTTCCATATTTCCAATTTGGGCTTGGGTAGATTTTGTTATATGACAGCATGTCCATTAAAACCCACTGCACTGTGCACAGCAGTGRTATTGAGAGGACTCACATTAAGTGTACTGGATTCAGAGTCCACGAGTGTCACTGGAGCTGACAYGATAGAGGAAAAGGTGATACAGCACCATGACAGAACATTTGAGGAGCTGGGCAATCATTAAAGGAGGACAGAGATGACTGGAAAATAAAAAGTGACTGAAGGACAGCGTTTCAGTRGGCTTTCCCTGCACCTCCCCAGGCTTTTTTGGCATTTTTCAAGCAGCACCAAAACATATTAAAATTATTTTGAAAGGTATTACTACTTCTAATAGTTTCTTTATGGTCAAAACCAACAATATATTTCCCTCCTTCCTAAAACATTTGCACTTCATCACTGCACTGACACTCTTCAGATGAACTGGCTTTTTATTGTGGAGCTGTTCTAGGGCACACAGTATTTTGTTGACTAACAGTTGCTGCACAGAGAGGTTTTTTTACTGTAGGGTTGCTCATAAGTACCTGGTTTAAAAAAAAAAAAAAAAAAGCAGGTGGGTTATATTTTTGAAGGGAGGTAAAAATAGAGCTTGGAAGTTCAAAATAAGCCACATTAAGAGTGGTTTGAATATGAGCACCAGGTATTTACTTTTAGGGCCGCAGTTATTTCAGTGTGGCACTTTTATTACAGCCAATAGGTAGGAAAACAAAGTATTTGGAGCCTAACTAACTTTCAGTGTGTGTCTAAATGAAAGCAATAGACTGAGATGAAATGCCAGATTTGAGGTCTTTTGTAAATAGTGCCATTTAAGCCCTCCTCCCTAGCCTACAAACTCTTGCCCCCATCTGCCTAAAAGTACAAAACTTACTCAGGTTTAATGGTGCCACTCAGAGTAGTAGAGTTGCATGGTGTTCAGGTTTCAAATCTCGCAAAGACTTTTACTGATGTGTTTCACTGCCACCTGAAAATGACCACAGCTGGGCAAATAGCTAAGTTTTTTTGCCATACATCATCTTTTCTCTCGTAATATTACAGTTAATGACCAAATCAGCAACTTTCTAACCTCACAACTCTGCAGTTCTCTATGGTAGAAACCCCTGGATCAAAGGTCCAAACAGGCCATACACACCATCTGCTACATCCAGTTAACAGAACATTTTAAATTTAATTAGTGGTGCATACTGCATTATCCCACTTTCTCACAAGTCCCAGTAACCCCATGTGCAAATTAAACACGTAATTGCACTAAACCTGCATCACACTGCTCTCTGCAGAGAAAGGAGCGTTTCACAAAGCTAAGGACATGGTGGAAATAGATGAGTTGTGGAGCCTACTGGGAGTCCTTCTCCCACCTTTAGCACCACCCACCTCTAACAAACTGACCTGAGCATACCTCTGTTTTACATCTACAGCCAAAGCCCACCACTCCCCTGCTCCCCAGAATAAGAGAAAGTGACCCCATCTGTGTCTGGGGACTTAAGTGTTTCGCTTATTTTGCTGCAGGTATTTTACTTGTTTCACTCCCCAGGAAGTAGATACAGAAGTCATCAACCAAGCCATCTGCCTACATCTCACAGTCCAGCTAACAAACCACTCCCCAGAGGCACAAGAGCAGCAGCACAGGAGCCTGACCACTTCTTTCTACAGAAACAACTGCAGCAAAGGAAGCAACTCTAACCTTCTGCCACACCATCCTGCCAGCACACCTGAACTTTAGCCTTCAAGGTTTCCCTCATCCCCGGCCATTCTGCTGAGGCTGCCAATAAGGGCAACAATTAGTGTCAGTTATGATGGGAGGATCTATGGTGCTGACATATGACCCCACAGAAACTGGACTGTGCCCAACATTTCTATTTCTACAGGCCATTAAACAGCTGTCAAAGAGTGTTGACCTATAATTCCTCCCATCCCATCCAAATTCCAAGTTGGTGACAAAATGTGAAAGGCTCTAGGTACCTGCAGTTACCCACGTGTCTAGGACGAGGAACAGTCTAATCCACAGTGCCGCCTGTTCAATGGCTGAAAGGATTTTACAGCTGAAGATAAATACACCTCTCCAGTTTCCAGCCAGCTGCAACCTCAAGGGCAGGCAGTCTTCTCTCCTGCTTTATACTATGAGGAAGGAACTGGTTGTTCTTCAGGAAAGATGTCAAAGGTCCAGCTGCTACCACCTACCAAAACAGATTGACCACCTTTGAATCTGTCAGAAATCTCCCCTATCAATGGCACGTTTACATTGCTTTCCATCCCTTGAATATCAGCCTGCCCCAGCAAATTCTTTCAGGCTGGGTGGTACTGTCATTTTAATGTTGATATTCATAAATAAAAAGAAAAAAAAATCTGTAGTCATTTGGCAGTGATAAAATGCCTTTTAGATCATGGGTTTCAGCAGTAATTTTTTCCCCAGCAAAATTCAAGTAGACACTGTAGGATTGAAGGTACAGCATCTTAAGTAACAAGCTGTCTTCATCTCCCACAGATTTTCTTTTTTCATTTATTTGTTTACACCCAGCCCTCTTTCCTCTTCCCATTTCCACATCTTCTTCCCCCTCCTTCCATTCCCACCCTTCACTATACATACATATGATATGTATGTATTAAGGAGGATCATAATATCATCCAACATGCAGATAAAGTAAGACCTGCTCTCAGAGCACACATTAAGACTGGAATTTGCACAAAAAATTCACCTCAGACTCTCCCTTTAAACGACTACTAATTCTGCCCTATTCCCTTTACTTCTCATCTCCCCACCTCTGCTACATGTAATAGGTGTTCCCCATGTGGGTGGATGCAGCAGTGGCTGGGACAGAGCTCCTCAGTGAGCTTGGAGATGAAAGCCTGTTATGCACTTTTTTACTTATGTCCTGTAAAATGCAATGGGCAGAGTTACATATGAGAGACCCTGTAGGCAAGCTGAGGGCCAGTTGCTTTATACAGCATGGAAAGTTTCTGTTTCTTGGAACAGACAGGTCAGCTTGGAAGGAAGTCAACCCTCAAGGTCTTTCTCCCTCTTTGGGGCTCATCTGAAATACCAGCTAACCCAGGGAGCACTGCCCTGGAGTTAGGAAAGCCAAACAAACAAACAGATCAGTGTAAGGCACAGCCTCAGCTGCGGGGACGTTTCCATTTCTTGACTGGCCAGGCACTCAGAGGTGGGGTCGTGTCGTCAGACCACTAGTATTTCCTCAACTGAGAGGGTCAGCAGTCTGGAGATTTCTGCTAATGTGATGCACAGCTGGGACTGGCAAGCAGCAGTTGTCCCAGGGTTAACATACGCCTGTGTGCCTCTCCTGACAGACTTGGGAAACCAAGGAGAGAAAACCCGAGAACTGTTCCAGAATTAGATCAGATGGCCCCAAGCCAGCTTCCCAGCACTGGGTGCCCAGAGGGCAGGGGGAGAGGCTCAGATGAGAGTTTCACTCTGATGGGCAGGTCCAGCACCAGCGAGGGTGAAGAGGAAAGTTCATTTGCACCTCTACTCCCCTTACCAGCTCTCCTCTTGCACCAGCTGAGCCTACTCTTTCTGCTTTGTTTCCCCTCATACACCCAGCAGTGCTCTGACTCTCCTCTCCCCCACCCCAGCTCCCGATACCTAGTTCRGCTCCAAACTGTCACTCAAAAGGATGACACTTCTGAAAAATGTCCAAATGCTTCAGCTATTTCTATTCGGCCTGGCATAAGGTGAATATCTGAGTCAGCTGGCTGTGCTCTGTCAGGTCTTCTACAGCCAGCATCCTGCCCCCCAAAAACACCCACCTAATTTTGGAAACACCAGTCCTAACTTCAGTGCTCCTGATGAGAAGCAGAAAAACACACTCGGCTTAATCCCAGCTGCAGAAAAGGATCCAGAGAAAGGAAGATGCCTGAATAGGAAAAAAGTACTAGCTCCTGCTCACTTACAAACATTTTATGTAGTTGGTATGGGAGGAAGACAGAAACCTCTTGCCAAACACATTGTCTTGGCATAATTATTCCTCTCTCCTCCTCCCTCCGCCAAGCTAACCTCCCTCTGAATCAGGCCATAAGGAAGGAATGGAGCCAGACAGGACTTCTACACATCTTGGCTCAACATACTGCAAGTGTAAGCTGTCAGGCAGTACTATAGCAGCAGAAACGTGTTACTGAAGAGTATGGGAATATTAATAAGCAAAAGATGAACACTAACATCTGTCACAAAGAATCCTTCAGAACAACAAGAAGAATAAGAAAGGAAGAAGAGAAGAAAACAAACTAATCTGCTGTTCAGGGCAATACTCCCTCATTCCAGAGGGAACAAAGTTACCCCAGGCCAAAAGCTTCAGCATCACAGTGGTCATTTGAAATGACTAGTAAGGCTGAGACTTGCAAAATTGGTTTAACTCTGCTCCCACTGACATCAAGAGTGAGATATAGATAGACTTCAGTGAAAACAGATACAAATCAACAAGAAGCACCTTTGAAATGCTCACTTTTATATTCCAAGCCCAAAAGCAATAAAAAAACCAACCCAAAACCCAGCTCATCTCATTTCTATGCCACAGGATTAGCTCTACCTTTGTCATAGAATCATAGAATGGTTTGGGTTGGAAGGGACCTTAAAGATCATCTAGTTCCAACCCCCCTGCCATGGGCAGGGGCACCTTCCACTAGACCAGGTTGCTCAAAGCCCCATCCAACCTGGCCTTGAACATTTCCAGGGATGGAGCATCCGCAACTTCTCTAGGCAACCTGTTCCAGTGCCTCACCACCCTCATAGTGAAGCATTTCTTCCTTATACCTAATCTAAATCTACTCTTTTTCAGTTTAAAGCCATTACCCCTTGTCCTATCACTACATGCCCTTGTAAAAAGTCCCTCTCCAGCTTTCTTGTAGGGCCCCTTCAGGTACTGGAAGGCTGCTATAAGGTCTCCTTATCAGCACTTCTCCAATTGTCCTTAGAGCTTTGCAATGCTGGAGGCTTTGTGCACTCCCAAGCAGTCTGTCCCAGGACTTCACTGCCTTGAAATCCCCTCAAAACCTCTCCTCCAGCAACATAAACCCATTCYTTCTTGTCCAGTTTGCCACAAAACATAAACAGTTTGTTCCCTCTCTTTTTGCAGGGATTTCAGTAGGAAGTTATTTTAGTATCTGAAGGCTGTAAAGGCTGTGAACAGTTACCACTAAAACAATTATGTGCAGCAATACTATGGTCTCACATTAATATCCCCTAGAAAGAAACAAAATACAAACAGCAATGAATTGAAACCTGAATGTCAGACCACAACACCTTTGATGCTCACAGATAAGAAAGCTGCTGTGGAGTGCAATAGTAAGAAAMAATTTTTAGAGGCCTCACCATGACCATCAACAACACCCCAGTTTCTAGGCAATTAGTCTCTTTTACTTACTAGTGACACACAGTCAGCTACCAGGCTCTGCTCAGGCTCTGAAACATCTTTCTCTTATAAGACATAGCTTGTAGTTGCCTCTTTTCTAATAAAAAATAATAATGATAAAAAACCATAGTAAATTCTCAATATCACTCACCCTTCACAACACAGCCACTGCTCATTGTTTAGCGGTGCGCCCGCCTTCAAGCCAAGTCTACAAATCAAAAATTCCCAGCCTTGATAGGAGAAACAGAAGCTTCCCTGGGCAGGGCCTTTGAGAGCTGCACCTCATCAGGTTAACGAGGCTGCCAAGGTGTCTGTCTCCTGGGCTGATTAGGTGTGCTCTGACCTTTCCCCAGAAGTACTGCATGGACTGCAGAGGTGGATTTCAGTATACCTCTTCATCCCCAGCTAACTATTCTGTGGGGCTTCGTGGTTTACAATTACAGCTGAAACCAGAAGGAGCCTTTATGCTACTTCCAGCTTGGTTGTGGATCTTCTGGTGGAAAAGTGCTGTGTATTTCTAATCCTTGAAATCCTGGCTTTAACTCTGAATCAGCTGTGAACCCTAATTCAGATCTGAATAGTGGTTCTTTGTACCTTTCTAATTAGTATTATCACCTGTCTTTTATTGGTATGTCAAACAGATGTTGTCTGCCATTGAAAGTGGTTCCTGCTTTGTAGTTTCATCAAAGTAGTCAGGAGAGCCTGCCCTGTATTAGCTAGGGAAAAATCAGGAAGAATCTCAGACCTTATGGTCTAAGCATAGTGCTGGGGATGAAGTACCACTATGCTCTTCATCGTGTGCTGTTAAGGCATCGCTTTGGTGTCACTGAGAAAATCAGTTAATGTCTCTGCACCTTCTCCTCTTGAAGATCATCTTCTCCATATTGAAAATAAAGCCATTGCCTTCAGTTACCCATCCCTGCAGRGGGTGGAAGAGGAATCATGTTTGCGCAGTGCTATGTAAACCTACGTTTTTAAGAATTATCTGCTGGCACCAAAGTCAGAAGCCATAAGTCATTCAACACCCTCCAACTAGGAAATTAGCTTCTACTGAAGTCCCTGGGAATGTTCTCTCTGGCTTGAAGCTGTTCTTATTTAGGTATCGTTGTGTGTCTTGTAGCCAGTATTGTTTTGTGGCCAATACTATTGCTATAGCTCTATAAATCTGCAGACACTCTGCAGTAGGAGTGTAGTGCCAAAAAAAATGCAGAGTTCCCTGCTCTGTTTCCAGTTTGGGAACACACGCTGGAGCAATCCAGCTAGATAGATGTGGCATACTGAACACCCGACAAAGCCACTCAATAACTGGAGAGGGATTTCTGCATGTCTCTCAACTGAAATTATTTTTCCTGTTCAAATATTACAGCGAATGAGTGAAAATTAAACAGGAGACATTGCATATTAGTATTCCTAGGACCTATACCCAGAAAAGGTATAGTTGGCAGTCACTGGGGGTGTCTGTGTGTTCTCAGTCTTTCTTTTCTCCCCTACCAAAACCAGCTACCAGTCTTACTTTCCTTCATAATGAAGAGGGTAGCAGCATGCTGGAAGACTGCTTACTGCAGGAAAAGCAGCCCCTTTACAGACAAGAATGAGAGAACAAGGAACATCAGTGCAAGCTGACGGGGCCAAAGGAGACTTCGCAGCGCTGCAAGAGCCACCTTCCCATCTGTGCAACAACCGCAGGAGAGAGCGGGGAACCCCAGGGATGCTCTTTCTTGGCACCCTCCCAGGTTCTCAGCTGGCTGCTCTGCTCCCGCTTGGTGTGAATGAGAGAATCTCTGGCTTCAGATGCTATCCTGCCTCTTTCCAAAACCCCACAGTCTGGCAGGAAGGGAGGTGCTTTAGCAAGGGGAACTCAAATTTATTCAGTGCAGTTCAGCCTGCTGAAGAGGACAGCTCTTGTAGAGCAGGTGGTGGCATTACAGTGATAGGAATACCTATAATAGCTCTGCAGCAGTAATTAGTATTCTGCCAAAACCCATAATGTGACACCTCCTAGGCCTGTCCTCTCCACTAACCAGCTCTGCCACCCACAGCAGCCGCTGCACCCATTCTACCACCCGCTGCGGTCCAGCTCCAGTATCGGTGAGCAAGTTTGTGCCTGTAATAACCTGCGACCATCCTGTCTTCTCCAGCACACCATCTGCCAGGCAGGACAGTGTTCCTCCCCCAGGTCAGGTATTAACTGCCCACTGGATAGTGTCAGTCCTGTCCTTGGAGCTGCTACCTGCTTGAGAAGATGGAGAGGGACGAGGATGGAGAGTTGCCAGAGCTGTACTGACACCAGCTCTCCGTGTCATGTGCTGTAGCCATGGGATTTTGCCCTTCGGCTGGCTCTTAAATGACTGCTCAGCTGGAGTGGGCTACTGTCTGGCCTTGCAGCTCACAGCGCAGGAGGGAATCTGAAGAAAGCGGCTGTTCCGCTGCTGAGATGGGGACAGTGGGTTGTTATTATTTATATTGTGGTGCTGCCTAATACGTTCTGGGTGCTTTCCAAAGGCAGAGCGAAACACGGGCCCTGCCCTGGAGAGCCGTGTATAATTGAAAGAGCAGTCAGTGCATTATCCAAGCTGCGGGCTCTATGAACAAGCCATTCCTCCCATTCAGAGAATTGTTTGAGGCTGAAGGGAGTGCCGGGGATCATGCAGACCACCCCAACTACTGCCACGGACTGGGATTTATTTAATCTTCCCAGAGCGATGGCTGGAAGCTTAGAAGAGATTCCACAGTGTCCCCTGATAGTTTCTTCCAATTGCTGTAACTCTTTTTGGAATTACGATTTTTTTCCCCTAATATTTATACTAAATGTTCCCTGCTGCAGCCTCAAGCCATAACAGCATTTTCTGTCATTTTACTAATGAGAGTATTTGATGTGTGCTCTCCCTCAGAACATCCCTTAATGTATCTGAGCACAGCCAGCCTGTCTCCTCCGCACGAACCAGCCCAGGGCTCCCAGCATTTCCTCACAGGCCACAGCACTTTCGTGGGTCAGTGCGCAGCTCCAGTCAGCTTGCCTGTCTTCATCTCAGCTTGTACAAATGAACATTAAACACAGGAATCTCTTTCTCTGCCTTTCTTAATACATACCACATGGCCAATGCTCTCAACGCCTCCTGCATTCAGGCTCTCTGAGCTCTTTGCAAACCATCATTTAGGGGGCTTCACAACCATTGACACAATGTAGGACTCTTGAGTTGTAATTGAACTCTTTTGGGACAGAAGCAGAGAGATTAAGTGGGGCTTCATAAGGTGTTTCAGCAAAACAGTGGCAGAACTAAGACTGCGATCCRGAAGTGCTGTGCGTGGACCTTTAGGCAACACTCCCTCCGTTCCATTGCACACRTTTCTATACATAGAGCTGAAGAAACATACTGATGTGATGTCCTGCTCACACAGTCCTGGCAAATCAAACTCTTAGACAACGCCAAATAATCTCTGAAGCAGATTCATGTGGTTATTCATGAACCACATGAAAGATATTTTCTTTCAATTTCTCTTTTTCTTTTGCAGATAACTGGTAAAAGCATGTATGTTGTGGTCTCAGCTGTGAAAAGCAGATTAATTACTTATTGCAAGTCTTCCTGAGCAAAGCCTCTCAGAACCATTTTCTAATCTCTGGTGCCCCAGCTGAAGCCTCTGGCAAAGGAATTCAATTTTTGGGAGCATTGTGTAGCTATGCAAGGCCTTTTATTGGTGTCTGGGCACCCAGAATCCTAATCCCCTCTGAAAATGTTGGTCATCGTTAGCAAACAACTGGTTAAAGTGTGCAGCAGCAGCCCGAGTCCTCTGCTCTGGATACAGCTACATAATTGTGATTTTACCAGGAGTCATGAATGGCAAAGACTAGATGGATGAAACCAGGACTGCACTTGTTGGTGATTTATCTTGATAGACATAAATCTATGAGGAAAGAAAAAAAGAAAGGAGAAAAGAAAAAAAAAAAAAAAGAGAATCCAGGACACAAGATCTATAAAGAAGGATGTTTTGCAGAGTTTGCTATGAGGTTTCGGGTGGCCTTCCTTAATCCTGACTCAGAGAATGCATGAATATTCCTGGCTTTAGGAGGACTGAATTATGTTGCATAATGTTATTATCTCTGAATTTGCTCTCTGAAATGCATGCATAGGCTTCATTGCTGTTCTACCCTTGCTACAGTATTTAGTACTCATACAAAAAAGTATTTGCTTTTGTCAGTTTTACCTGTCTTCTCTYGGGGTCCTGAATCACATCTTAGGCAAGCTTATAGGCACTCGAGCAGGAATAATCAATGACTTTAATTGRCCATTAGGCTCAAGTATTTAGGAAGAGCAGTCAATTAATAATCAAGATCTAGAGGATATTCCCTCGATTTATTTCCAGGGCCYGCCTTGAAATTCCCCATGCATTTAGGGCTTGCAGAGTAGCCTAATGGTTAGAGAAGCATAATTGGTATCATAAAGCCTGATATTTCTTCTCAGCTTAGTACAAACGTGTCCATGTAAACATTTTATATTGCACTTGGCTGAGCACCTGAGATGAATCCCATTCTGGTCTTGCTGTTCTACAGCTACAGAAATAGGTTAACATATCACGAGGCTGCTGGGAACCTTTGCCGGCCACTGTGCACATCACCATTTGCAAATCTAAGTGTTTATACTGTGCAATGTTTCATAAAGAAAACTAGACCTCAGCACATAATCCCAAATAACTGGGTTGACCTGAAAGAGACTCGAAGCCTTTAAAGGGGGGCAGCAAGCTACGTTGTGACCAGCCACAATGATAACCATGACCATCATGATGACAYTGATCAAAGGACAAATGGAAGAGGCAACTATGGGCACTCACTGAATATCCACTCTGAGGATGGGGAGATAAGGAACTGCACTGCCCGTGGACCCTTGCAGGGACCGTATGTGCTGCATCATGGCAAGACTCACAAAATGCCAAGGCACATCAGACAGGTTGTGCAGTCAGCGCAACCAGCGGAGCCAATGCGAGCTTTCCRCTTTGGAAGAGGAAAGGACGCTGGGGTTTGGGTAGCCCCAGGACCAAGAGGTTGCAGCTGCCTCACTGTCATTTGCTCTGGGTTAAAGCTGACAGCTGCAAAAACATTCCATGAACTTGCTGTTCTTAGCGGGGTTTGTCACTCAAACCCAGCGTTTGGCTGGACTCGGAGGAAATCACAGACTCTCTGTTTCCAGCACGGGGAGCAAAATGAAAAGCCACAGCTAGAACAGCTGCTTCCTTCAGCCTCCCTGACCCCTCGGGTGGAGACCAAAGCAAGTTGCTTCCCCTATTATACTCACTGGCTCGGAGGGCAGCCCTCACAATGCTATTAATTCTCAGTAGGGAGGAGGACCTCCTGGGAGACCTCAGGTAAAGTTGGTGGAAATCCAAAAAATCAAAAAAGTGAGGTTTCAGCAACTRGTTTTGTTCTGCACAAGAACGAAATGAGACATGTGTAAATCTTCCCTGGAAAATGAGTTTATCCTTTGCTGAGAAGAGGAATCCCAGGTGAGTGCCGTCACGGCTGGGCAGACACTCAAGATGCTGGAGCTTTTCCAAATCAGGCTTAGCATTATTCTTTCAGTTTCTTGTGAGGAAGATGTCCCAATGGTTCAAAGCAGGGAGTCCCTACCCCACTGCGGTGTCCAATGCTGGGGGCTCTYCTCTCCTCCCCTCCAGCTTGCAAACGAGAAACTTTCCCAACAGCATGTTAGCTGAAACTCCCCTGGGAGAGTTGGTGGAAGAACGTTGACAAATACTTAATGTGTGACTGGGCAGAGATGGAAAATGAGCACTGAGGTGTTCTGATGGGAGCATATTTAGAAAGAGCATTGGGTATCTCAGGTACTTTCAGATCAAATGAGAAAGCAAGGTTTAACTGCTTCCTTATGTTAGGTGACCACTCACTGAGGGCAGCGGCCCCAGAAGTGAGCCTTCAGTTCACCAAAATTCTTACTCAGCTGCTTAGATCCTTAGTGGGTTATCTGAGAGCATGCGAACAAATTGGAATAGGATGGGAATGAAACCCAGATTCCCTATGTCTCAGGGCTCTATTTACCAGATTGTCATTCCACGCAGACACATTGCACGTGACTCATATTTACAATGTCAGAAGTGAACCAACACACCCCAGTAAATGGAGGAATGTTTCCAGACCCGCTGTGACCTAAAGTTCCTCAGAATTTCAGTCTCCCTAGGAGGAGAGGCAAGGACAGACAATATGGACAACTGGACAGGAACAGTCCTCATGCATCAGAGAAAACGCTTTCATAAAATGATCAGACATGATTTATCCTTTGTAAACACTTGTATTTTATCCCATTTTTCCATTACTTCCTTGTCTTTAATTATTGTTTCCTTAAAAAATTGTTCTGATAGSCCTATATGCTATTGCGGTCTCACTGATAGGTTTATAATTTTCCAGATTGCTTTCTCCCTCCATCTTAAGTATAGGTACTACATTTTCTATTCTCTAATCATATAGTACTGCCTTTAACTTGATGGATTAATTAAAATATTTTCTAACAAACTTGCAGTTTCATGTACCAGGTCTCTTAAAATTTTAGAGTGAAGACTATTTGGTTCCCCAGCACAGGTCAGTTAAGCACCCCGTGTTTTCCTTCCCATTGGCCACCCTKCATTTTTTCCACATTCCGTATCTTTAAAAGGTACCTATTACATGTTTGGGTCATCCCCGGACTGTAAGTTCTAGTGACCRCCACCACACCTCATGCACACGTAGATTGTGTCAGGCATCCAGTTAAAAAAAAAAAGTGGGGTACACCCACCATTTTCTGCATCAAATCATTGTTACTGTGCCTGCAAATCTTTGACTCGCCTCTCTTCCTCAGCTGCCACCCTTGTATTTTCTTCCTCCTCTCTGCCTTTAAAATCGGAAGGCAGAAAAAAATTGTTGTGTCTCCAACAAACTTCCTTTGCTGACTGTTGGCTCGTATGTGCTTAGCTCACCCAAAACAGCTTGTATCGAGAGAGAATAGAATAACTCCTAGAGCAAGCAGGAGAAACTGATTCTGATTATCCACTTTGAAAGGAAAGAAATATCCTGGCTGCTGGCAATGCCTTCCCAGAACGCTCTGGACTGTCTATAGGCAGTTCATTTTTAGCTCTTTAAGTTGAAACCAGTGTTATATTAGATGACTATTTGATTTCAGCTATATGTGTAGTAACGTCCAGAAAGGATCCTAAAGTGAGATGTGCAAATTATACAGATAAGCTCAATCTCCCTGTTTTAATTCCAGCTACAGGATCTTTGAGAACACCCTGTCCCTTTCCCTACTTAGAAACCTTATTAGTAAGTGGCTGCTGCTCAGTTCARATGGGTTTGTTGCCAGATGTCTCTACAGGCAAGATTGCTTGTTAACCTCATTCTAATAATAAATATAAACACTGCTTTCACAATACCTTTCAGCATGGGAATTCAAAGTGTTTTAAATATGTTGAGCATTTTAACAGCAATGAAGAACAAATTTTGTAAATTTTGTTTTAACCTTGTAACAGCAGATGAAAATTAACACTGGGAAGAGTATAAATATAATGGGATAGCTTTGCCCTTCCAATGGATTACAACCTACATAAGATCTTGGGACAAATCCCTTTAACAAATCTTTAACAGCCTTTTTCAAGCTCATGGTGATGCTACTGAGACCCCCTTCAGCCAACAAAGATGGCTCTCAGAGAGCAGTTTGTATAAAAGTGCTCGATGCAACCACTGAATAGTATGTCTCCACCAAAACAAGGGAAAGCATCCCCTTGGACTCTATTATAGTAGTTTCATTGCTTTCCTGCCAGGTTTTACTTAACGTACAGTGAATCCATTAAATTGGTGTTTGCTCCTCAGGTATGTCCAAGAGCTTCAGAGAAGATCAAGAATAGGCGGTCATCCCGTGTAACAGTCGCCTTGCTCACTGCCAGGCTTTTCTCCAGGTAACCATCCTATCAGCAGTGCTGCCCAGCTCCTGTAGTGATCTGGCTCTGAGTTCAGCTGCCCTCAACATCCTTAAGTAGTGAAGGCTTGGCTTCTTGAGATTTTCCTTATCCTAAAGAAAATGTGATGGGAGTGCCTTGGGACCCTCATGGCCCTCCTAAGAACTTGTGCTGCCTGTGCATCATAGGTTATCTAGGTGCTGCCAATAGCAGTACTACTTCCTCTCCAAAGGAGATGTTTGCAACTGGAGCCGAGCCATCCATGGGATTAAGCCCATCTTTGCAAAGCACCTGTGGCTAGTACATTCTCGTGAAGGGAAGACTTTTTTCCAAGCAAGACGTGATGGCTCAAATCAACCAGCCAACTTCTCCCTGCTGGAGGACAATGTGTGAACAAGGGGCAATCCAACATCCATGATACTAGAAGCTTTCCACACCGATCCACCACTTTGGAAACACCGCAAGTTGTTTTTTGGGCACCACAGCATTTGGTATCAGTGAACTGCCTTTCCTGCAGAAGGGAAGAAGGTCAGAGCCCTAACCCATGCTGTCCGCTGCAGGACTCCCAAATCTGCTTGGGCTCCTGGATGTGCAGCTGGGAGCACGGAAGCTCTGGGAGCCCCAGTTCAGCATGGCAGAGTTCCCTGGGAGCTGCAGACCCTCAGTGCCTGCCCGGCTTTCTGCCAGTCATACTAGCAACCAGGCACAGACCCAGGGGAATTTAGCCTGTATTTCAGTGGGAATTTATTCATTTAGRTGAAACAGAGTTTGTTTGTTTTCAGTTAATCATTGCTTTCTGATGAAGAAAACATTTTGTCAGAGAATTCCCAGCAAATTCTACCCATGATTCACTTTCTAGATTTCAGCAGTGAAACTCAAAATCAGCTCCAATGCCCTCTCCCACCTCGGCACACAAAGCTCTTTAATAGCCTTTGCCTCTGCGAAGGCCCCCTCGGGGCACGCTGACCTTGCTGCAGTTCAGTGGCACTGGAGAACACAGCACCCATGGAGAGGGGGAATGCTTTGAAATTTGGTTGCAGTTTAGCTTCTCTAGCTCATTCCCTCACTTTTTCTTCTCCATCATTTACTACAAAGCCCCAAAACATTATTTTCTCTTCTGTCTCCCTCCAGAAGTATGCTGGCATGGCTGGTCTACTCTTTTCTGAGATAGCAAATTGGCTGGAGACCTCAAAAGTTGAAAAGTATTGGCAGCTGCCACCGTTTTGTCACAAGATTCTAAAATCTACCAGTTTTCATATAGCTCCAGCAATCAGACCAATGTGATAAATATAAATTTTCACTTTCTTTTACTTTTGTTTCCTCATGGTAGTAGGTAAAAGATACAATAATTGAATGGCAAAAATGAGAGAAAAGAAAAAAAGAAAAAACTCCAGGTCCTAAGCCTGCTAGTCTAAAGAAGCACCCTTGCAAACGTCTCAAGGACAGGAACTTATTACACAGTTTGTGCAAATAAGCAGATGGTGAGGGATAGAGATCCTGTTAGTTCTCTCTGAGGGGAAGCTGTGGTAGGATTCAAACCATATTAGACATGAGAGAATCCACACTGACACTCAACCACAGGTGCAAATCCACCAGGCTCCATTAGTTCTTGTGCTTATGGAAACACTTGTTTTCCATTTCATTATTTTGAACTCAGTCTTCCCATGTTAAGGAAGGCAGATTCTCAATGTTTTAAACAGAGTCAGCAGTAGAGACAGTGAGAGCTCACATTCTTTTTACAATGGCAGATTGCTGAATTCTTTAATAAGCAAAGATTTTTGTTCAGCTGTTTATAAGATGCTTAACAAAGGGAGATGTTAATACAAATAGAAAATACAAACTGAATATAACTCACTTCCTCTCTTGGAGCTTGTGGTTTTCTCTGCCTACAGGTTCTCTAGCTGTCCTCAGTCTTTCATGAAATATAAGGTAGGCAGGGCATGAGCTGCTAGTATATACTTAAAAAAAAAATAAAAAGATAAAAAACCAATAAACTTTTGGCTTCTTTTCATTCCATAAAGAAGAAAAGGAAGAAGAGTCTGGAGTCTGTTTTTTTTTCTTTAACACCATCCTACGGAAATACAAACCAGCCCTGTGGCACTTGTCAGTGCAGACCCCTTGCTTTACACTAGGCGAAGATTTGGTGCTGTGTGTTTTGCCCTTTGAGTGTGGGAAAACACCAGGGGGGAAAAAAGTGCTAGTGCTTTTCATTTCTTGGATTAATCCTCTCAGCCTGCAGAGTTATCATTATCATTCAAATAAAATGATAACAAACCCAGCCATCTGCTTAAAAAGCCCAGGCTGGTCATAAATCCACTGCGTCCCTTAGGTTGAAAAGAGGGGAAAATGCTTCGAAGCAAAGAGGCTCTTATGCAATGCCAGCCCCCTCCCTGGGAGTGCTGAAGCCTTTAATCACCTAAGGAGGGGGAGACGCACCGAGGCTGGGGAGCCCCGTGTCAATATTATTCCTCTTACATAACATCCTGCTTTATTTGCTGATTGAATGGGCTTTTTTTTTTTTCTTTTTTTTTTCTTTTTTTTTT
>JASVER010000022.1:11786972-12006923 GCA_030449065.1 Oceanodroma leucorhoa
GAACTTGGCCCTCAGATTCCAGAAGAGCTTAGCGGTAAATTGCAACCCTCCCAAAAAGGAAAGCAAACCTCACCCACAAGCAAAAACAAAACACCATCACAGATTGAGATTTGCTATCTAAAAATAAACAATCATTAACAACAAATAATCCAGCAAATAAGGTAGAGCAAGCAATGGGCACCTTGCTGACAGAGAAAATTAGGGCTAGCCTGGCAGGACAGAAAGACAGAGCACCCCCCTCTCTCCCACAAACCTGGATCACCTGCTACTTATTTTCTTTACCCTCCTGCAGGGAAAATGTTTTATTGATAAGGCCTCTTCTAGGCTTGTGATTACCCCCCCAGGGCTGAGTGAGATTTGAAGCTGGTCAGCTTGACATCATGTCTAGACAGTCTCTTTCGCTGGCAAACACTCAGTGCACCTGAGAACAGACCAGTGAGTCCAATAATGTGCAAAACGGGGCAGGAGGAACCTTTAGGGGCATGTTGGACACAATGAGGAGATTGCACAGAGGTGCTCGCATACGTGCGTACCACAAGAAGTCCTCTTACATGGGTGCAGGCACAGCTCTGCCCACTCCTGTCCAGGCACCCAGCTTTGCACAGTTTGACGTAATTAAAGCACTGTCCACGTTTCCTGCAAGCAGACACGCAAGCACAGCCACGCRGGCAGGGACAAAGCCGCCCTTGACGCAAACGCAGGCCCGTAGGGCCAGGGGGGCAGCTACCCCCCACATCTCCCTGTAGCCCCACGGCGGTGATTTGGCAGGGGTGACTTACATCGTGCTGSTGCGTGCCGTGCGGTGACACCACGTGGCACCTCCGGCTCTCTCCCATGCGCCTGTTGCATCGGTAGCTGAACTACTAGGGAAATCCTTCTGCAGTTTACAACCTGATGCTTTAAGGCAAACGAACTCAGAACCAGTTTTCCTTCAAACACAGCAGCTTTGGACTCGTTTCCCAAAGCTGGATGGGGAAGGCACCATATCTGCCTTCCAGTGAAGACTACAGTCCCTTTTATAGCAGATCCCTGGGGTCTGCGATACACACATGTAGGTGCCCTCACACTGTACATGCTTGCAGGCAAACAACCACATATTTGCACATGAAAACAGACTTACATCCCTTACCCTGCCCTCTTCCAGGGTAAGTGCACCCACAAGCACCAGTGCTTGGTCCATCAGCCCAGCACACAGGTCTCTCTTCAATCTCTATTCACTGGCATTCATGTGCAAAAGGAAAGGGTGGAGATCTTGAGATTCCCCCAGGACAGCCAGGCACTATGATTGCCCTTGTCATCTTTTAGGCTCACATGATAAAGCTGCTGTCTGCAGACCAAGCCCATGCCAACTGAATTGTTGTCTAGGCCAACCAACACCCACAGGGCCCAATCCCTTTTGTGCTCTCCCTCTTTGAACTGGGTAGAAATCATCTCAGTGAAAACCTCTGGTATTTTTAGGCCAGRGCCGAGCTGCCTGAATGGCTCATGGCTGGTTCCCTGCTTGCCCCTTGGGAACAGGGCATGCAGAAGGCTGGGAGGAAAAGGCACGGTCACAGCACGCTGTTTTGCAGCCGTCCTCAGCTGCCTGGGTACCACAGAAAGCCTGCGGGCAGTTTTTTCCAGAAATAATATAGGCCTGAAGAAACTCTACATATAGGAGGAGTTCAAAGGTTGTTCAGAGCCACCTTTGCTAAGAAGTGGGACCGAAGACCTGAGAACAGCTTCCCTCTGGTCCTGGTTAGCAGCTGGCTGCCTCAGCCGAACATCCATCACGCAGCGAAACGCGATAATTGTATTGATCTGTGCTCCCCAAACCTGCCAACTGCGGCCGATGCCCACTGTTAGCAAATCCGACCCTCATTATCTGCTCTCCACCCTCGTCTTTCCAAGGCGCCGAGCACTGTAGTGCGCAATTAAGCACCCGCCATCACGTTGCTTCTAGGCCCATTTGTCATCGCCAGCATTTGTTTGGGAATGTTTGTTGGGAAGCACATGGTGGCAGGGTCAGTGGATGTTGTTGAGGTTTTTCCTCTTGTGCCTGGGGGCCAGAGAGCTTTGTGCATTTCTCAGTATGTTAAACTCAATTAAAAAAAATAAAAAAAAAAAAAMCAACATCAGGATAACTTAAAGCAGATGTGAGCACAACAAGCCTGAGACCCTTCTGAGCACAAACACGGCCATTTCATTGCAATTCCAAAAGGCTTTTCTGGCAAGCCTCCCCTCCATGTCCTACATTCTTTCATTCCAAGGAAGACAAACAATTCAGACTGGAGCAGCAAGGCACGTTTTTCAAATAAACAGGTTCCCTCAAACAATTTTTGCCTTTGTGTCACCCCAATACACACATTCCTCTCTTAAAGGATCTTCTGGGATGATCTAAATGAGAATTTGTGTCACACCTTTCATTTAAGGTGTTCAAAGCACTACACTTGGCCTGTGTGAGCCTCTCACATGGAAGTGTTTTCACCTCCATATCCCAACACAGTATCTTCATGACCTGAAGTTACAGAGAGAATCTGTGGCATTTTTGGATGTTAAAAGCAGAAATCCTGTGGAGCCTTTCACTGTTGGAAGAGGAACATGGCTGGAATGTGAAGGGGACTAACTGCTGGTGACTGGGGACCCATCCTCTGAAAAGCAGGTTGCTCGATCGTTTCTGCTCATCACCACCAGGTCTGCAGTTTTTAAGAACAGGTAAACCCTATTTTACCTTACATGTCTTTCAATGGCTCAAACACAGGGCCACTTTTGGACAGAAGTACAGACTATAAAGCATCACCCGATTCACTTGTTACCTCGATTTCATCTCTGCCMTATTTCCCTGTGTCCCTCAGTCCGGCAGCTGCCTTGACCAAAGTCACTCATTCATTCCTTCCAGCTCCCAAGTTTCATGCTTGCTTTGCCAGCTACTTTGGACTCTGGCTTTGACTTCTCTGACTAATTCCTGGACTCTGCTCCAGCCCTGCTCATGTGCTCTCTATAGATCCACATTGCTCCACCTGCCTCTTGATGGGGAAAAACAATGCCAAGTCTGGGAGGGTTTTATTATTTCAAAGTTTTGTTTCATGATATGTTTTCCATATTCTCCTCTGTGAGAAAGAACAGAGGTTGTCTCTGGAGAACATCAGGAGGTAGGTGGAGACAATTCCAAAATCTACACCTGGGATTTAAGACTGTTTCTCCTGGACCTTCCACATACGAGGAAACAAAACCGAGGCAGACTCAGCTTACAGCTCTAGCCTCCTACCCAGGGAAAGCAAACAGTCAGTTACTGGCAATTTCCATTTCAAATCAAGATTGCTTGGAAATGCACCGAGCTGCCCTGTGTGGGCAGCTTGAAGGATTTCTTATGCCTTCCAGTCAAATGGCATTTAGATTAATAAAACAGATCATAAATAATAAATAGTAGATGTATTAAATATAATAGGAGATAGTAAATAATAAATAGTAGATAATAAAATTGATTGTTTCACACAAAATAGACAAAGAGGGATTAAAACAAAGAAGGAATGCCTTCTGCAATGTGGGCACAGAGGAGTGGCTTGAGGACAAACAGGAGGTCAGTCCACAGGTGAACACTTTCAATCCATACCACTTTCTCCTCGCTACAACAGCTTCATCACAGGTTTCAAAGCTGGGCTAAGCAGGGTGCTGTTCACTTAGTGGGGCACGGGCAATTGGAGCCTGGTGACGCCAGTGGAAGGGGTGAAGCAAGAGAAATGAGATGGCCTTCACAGCCCACTTCTTACAGGAGGTGGGTTATTGCATCCTCTAAGAACAGAAATATCTGCTTCACCCTCCTAATAGGATTTTCATATTCCTCATGAGCTTAACATGGGAAAATATGTACAAAAAATAAATTGATCATTCCAAATCATGATGATGAAAAATCTTTAAATCTCCCAAATCCTTCTAAATCCCTTTACAGGATTCTGTATTTCTCACAGTAAGTTCCTTCGGTTAATTCTGCTACTGAGTTAAGGTACCCAGAGGAGAAATAAAAAAGCTATGCTTGAAAAACATTTTTCTTTGACTGCTGGACTTCACAGGACCTGAAAAACCAAGGGACAGGCACCCCATATCAAGGACAGCTGCATAAACTTCCTGAGCACAAGAAATTAATCATAATAAAAGGCTTTTAAAATTTTTTTAATACAGTTAGGTACCAAAGATAAAACGGTTATTTCCCAGAATTGTTCCTGTTTGGCACGGCTCCTGATTGCTTAGATGAAGAACTTTTATTATTGAGCTTTTCATAACCTCTACCCTCAAAATCTGGGGAATGTCTTACATGGAAAATACAGAACACACTAAAATTGCAAGCATTCCTGGCTTTTGCATTCCCTCACACCAATATTCCTTCCTCCCCTTCAGCAACTCACCCCAGGGCCATGCAGGCAGCAGAGCCTGAAGGCTGCTTCCAAGCTGACTTTTAGCTAGTAGGAACGATTCTGAAAGTCGGATGAGACTGAACCAAGCAAAGTAAATCACTATATAAGCCTACCCATATTTGCCTCTGCTTGCCTAAGATGGTAAGTTGTGTGCTTAAGGGTTTCAGGCTTTTCCCATATTGATTGATGTTTCAGATATTCCTGCTCACAGTGCTCGAAAGCTGTTTGCTGCCAATATTGGTTATGTGTTGCTCTCTAGATGGTTCCACAACACAAAACCATAGTTCCATTCTGCTGCATGAAGGGATAGGAAATGAGAGCTCGGAGCTTATTGTCTGGAGCCAGCTCCACAAAGTGAATGACAGCCTAACCCTGAGCAGACTCGTGTCCACGCACAAACCAGGCTCCGGCTGAAGCTGGTGCATAGGAGGTAGGAGGAGGCAGAGGAGAAATGCCCTCCTGCTGCCTAAATACAGCACARACACTGCAGTCACTTTACACCTTTGTTCACCCTGAATCTTCAAGCAACGGGGAAATGAAACTAAACTGAGACTGAGGCAGAAGCGAGCCCTCCCCTGTTCAGGCCGGGGTGTGAGGGCAGGGGACGGGCAGCACAGCTGGGACCCCATCGGGTGACATTGCAGCGCACGTCACAGCAGCTGGTCCTCAGGCCGGAGGGACGGGGGAAGCTGCCTCCATCCCCATCTGCCAGAGCTGTGTCCAGTCCCATGCTCTAATTGCATTAGTATTATTTCATCACGTACRAACACTGACTCTAACTGCTAGCTCGTCCCATTGCCTATACGGGCAGAAAATAAATTTTAGAGACACGCTTGATCTGTAATTTAACATAAAAAAACAAACATAAAGCTATTAAGCACAAGAGGGAAAACTGATATTTGGGGATGGAGGAAGAATTGTGGCTCAATTCTACAGGGCATTCACTCAGAGGAATAGTGCCTGTGAAATTATCACGCAAATCTGGAGGCTTTTCAGCAATTTTAGCTAAATCCTTCAGACTTGTGCACAGAGAGGTTAATTTGGTTTCAAACAGTACRGATTAAAAGCAGAACAGTTATTCCTGATTAATTCCCTCTGTGGTCGCTCCTGTTTTGGAATAAAAATGYCTAACTCTGAACCAATCCCCAACCTGGTTTAAGTTTATTAAGAGTCAGTCAGTCTTTTCTAACTAACAGTGTTCATAGAGACAATTAGTTGGGAATAGTCAGGAATTGCTTCACAGGCAAAACCTTTACTAGATCAGAGAAAACACCTGAAATGTGGTATATTTACTAGAACAGACTCAGATATCAATTATATCATTAACAAGTTCAGGATCATTCTGTTTTCTTCCACGAGGCAACTTTTGATCTAACCCASTGTAAGAGTCTGACCACTGACTTTAGAGGAAGTTTTTCCAAGAACTGGAGGAAAAAAGCATCATCAGACCTTCAGCAATGATTCAAGGGGAGTCATTCACACAGGAAAGGGTGACAGGACTGAGCCTTTATTTCTGTGTAACTAGTTTAATAATTTGTGATTTGGAAAGAAAGTTTCAGAGGAGGGAAAGCATTGAAGGTCTTGAGTTGCTATTTATTTATTTTTTAGCTAGAATTTGTGTTTAATCTGTTGTAATAAGCAATGAAATGTTTTATGAACTTTTTCTGATGCTGATGCAAACAGTGAGAAATCCAAACACTTCACCAGTCAGGAGACTAGAAGTGCAGAGATACCCTGGATGTTGAAGAGGCAGCTGAAGGGAGCGTTAGAGCATAGCCAAGGACAGCCAAAGCTGGAGCTAAGATATCAACAAACTACCTGTGAGCTCAGGGGACGCTCTGGGGGCCTACATACAGAAATATCTAGAAACTGGCCACTGGGCTGCAGAGCTCCCAGAGAAAGCATCGCCACCGCATCTGCCTTCTGCTGGGGAGTAAAGCCTGCATGGGCTACGTGCAAATCTGTGTTTCTACAAATCATCATTTTCCCCCTGCAGAATACAGCCACCTCCAAAAGGGAGCATGGCAACTCTTTGAATGCTTATGGCAACACGCCAGAGCAGGCTAAGGCAGAAAGCAAAGGACAAATCTAGGATGGAATATCTGGTCCTGTAGCAACTAATTCAGATGAACTCCAGCAAAACACCTCCCTCCTCCTGCCCTGCAGGCAGAACTTTCGCCTACCAAATTCACACCCCCCTCTCACCACAAACTCTTCCCGTCRCCAGGGATTGGTATTGGGACCGGTGGTGTTCAACATCTTTGTCGGCRATGTGGACGGTGGGATTGAGTGCACCCTCAGCGAGTTTGCTGACGACACCAAGCTGTGTGSTGCGATCAACACGCTGGAGGGAAGGAATGCCATCCAGAGAGMCCTTGACAGGCTTGAGAGGTGGGCCCATGCAAACCTCATGAAGTTCAACACGGCCAAGTGTAAGGTCCTGCACCTGGGTCAGGGCAATCCCAAGCAAAAATACAGGCTGGGCAGAGAATGGATTGAGAGCAGCCCTGAGGAGAAGGACTTGGGCGTGTTGGCTGATGAGAAGCTCAGCATGACCCGGCAATGTGCACTCRCAGCCCAGAAAGCCAACCGTATCCTGGGGTGCATCAAAAGGAGCGTGACCAGCAGGTCGAGGGAGGCAATTCTCCCCCTGTACTCTGCTCTGGTGAGACCCCACCTGCAGTACTGCGTTCAGCTCTGGGGCCMCCAACATAAGAAGGACATGGACCTGTTGGAGCGAGTCCAGAGGAGGGCCACGAAGATGGTCAGAGGGCTGGAGCACCTCTCCTATGAAGACAGGCTGAGAGAGTTGGGGTTGTTCAGCCTGGAGAAGAGAAGGCTCCGGGGAGACCTTATAGCAGCCTTCCAGTACCTGACAGGGGGCCTACAAGAAAGCTGGAGAGGGACTTTTTACAAGGGCATGTAGTGACAGGACAAGGGGTAATGGCTTTAAACTGAAAGAGGGTAGATTTAGATTAGATATGRGGAAGAAATGCTTYACTRTGAGGGTGGTGAGGCACTGGAACAGGTTGCCYAGAGAAGTCGTGAATGCCCCATCCCTGGAAATGTTCAAGGCCAGGTTGGATGGGSCTTTGAGCAACCTGGTCTAGTGGAAGGTGTCCCTGCCCATGGCAGGGGGTTGGAACTAGATGATCTTTAAGGTCCCTTCCAACCCAAACCATTCTATGATTCTATGAAAACCACGCCTTGTCAAACTGAGCTCAGAGAGGCTAATCCTAAAAACTACCTTTATAAATCTCTGTTTAGTGGATGAAGAAAGGAGGAATTAATTACCTAACTAAAAAAAGTGAGCAGTAAGAAGGGAATCTTAAAAAGCTGGAAGTTTTAGCCCAAATCACCTTTCAAGTTTCTGCTGTCCTTCTCAGACTGGCTTGCTGCTGTGTCCTACAAGACTTTGGGATTGTTAATAAKATACATCAATTTACAGATCTCTCAGATCAGGCAGATTAGACTAATAGGTAGATCGAGTAATTTGAAAAATAAAATTAGGATCTTTGGGCGGTAGACACCATATAAACATCAGTCCCATCAGTCACTGTTATTTACTGCTTGTGAAGCACAGCAGGGTACACAGAATAGAGCAAGAGGGGACCCGTCACCAGGCTACAAATGGACAGAGATGCCAAGCTATAAATATGCTGATATATTTTTACATTTGTTGTGGCAAAGTCAGGATGGTCGTCGTGATGCTGGGACGTTGCTGAGGCTGTTTTCTAATTATAATTAGATTCTGTTACTTTTCCAGTGTCATTATCAGAGACACAGTCATGTGTGCTTGCTTTTAAATGCTACCGGCCCGACTAATTATTCTGGGCACAAGGGAACTCCGCAGGCAGAGGGGAAATCATTCCAGTCCCAGGAGCGCCTCCTTCCGCTGTCAGATGGTGGGTATCGCTCTSTGTCTGACACTACCGCGGTCCACAGCAGGGGCATGCTGGAAGATGCTGTGACTGGTTTTCCAACGCCAGTTGCAGCGAGCACCCCTCCAGCAGCACACCTCAGGGGGTGCTGGCGGTCCCTCCGCAGGTGCTCTTGCCTTGCCCTTGCTGCTTGCCCTTACATGCTGGTGCCCTCACGTCTGTAGGCTTTTTTGCACCTGTGGATTCAGAGGCAGGATTTGAAAGCAAATGTACTGGAACATTTTCAGAATCCAAAAATAAACGACACCTGTCATTATAAAATCACTTGCTGAAGCAGCCACGCTTGAACGTCCGTGCCTCATCAGAGCGCCTGATGTTGAAAGGGCTGCTTCTTGTTGTTACTTGCGGTACCCTTGCTCTGCATTCCACAAGTGCCACTACGGGAACCTTCCCAAACAAACTGCAAGGAGCTGTGCCCGGGAAAACCAGGACCCTAGGCTTTGTGGGTGAAGCTGATATGCAGAAAGATTCCAGCTGAAAGCACTAGAGGACTTACTGGAGCAGTTCCTCATCTACAAAGCCACAGGAAAGTGGAATTAAATRATTGGACTTGACAGCTAGGGAGAACTACACTGTGTCTGTGTAATCTTCCTTGTAGGATAACACAACCAAGGCAAGGGCAGGAAACAGCCTATCACACTAATACAAGACTTCAGGACTTTTTTTTTTTTTTTTATTGTATACTACCAAGGGCATTTCTGACATTAAGCAAATAGYAGGAAGAAAATGGAGACGGTTCTGTACAAATGTCGAACACTCCCAGAAGCCTTGGCCACACAGCCCCAGGCACTGCTCTGCCTGATCAGGTTTGATCGATGATCAGGTACCTCAGCGTGCACTTCATCTCCTTGATTCCAAGCCAGGAGATTCCAGATGCTGTGTCTGAGCCGTTCCCAGGATGCCTCCCGCGCTGTGCAGTGGCCTCTGCAACTGAAATGTAAAGACTCGTGGTCCATCAGACCCTGCAAACTTCACTGTATTCATAGAGATGTATCCTTAGCGCTGATGCATTCCTTTATGTTTGTGTCTGAATGAACTGTTGGAGCTTCAGAGGGAAAAAGCCTTCAAGATCATCCATGGTATTGCTTTTATCAGCTGCAGGCTCTTTACACCGTCTCTCTGTGTGTCAGAGGAAGAACTGACTGACTTCCGTAATAAGTATTTATGGTTTTACCTAGTTACACTGGCTTTCTGTCCAGAAAACAAGGTATTAGTGCCCAGCGTATGTCTTCCTTTGCTCAGCATCAAGCCCTGAGTTCTATTTTCTTTTTTATCAATAGCTCTTTCCCTTCCTGATGATGATTCCTTTCAAACATTTGTAGATTGTTTTAAAGTCATGTTTTAATCATCTCGTAGAGCTAGGCCACGTGTACTTAGCTCCATTAACCTTACTTTACTTAGCAGGTATACTGCAAGGCAAGATGCTCCCATCAAATAGCGCTTCACCTTCCCCGCTCTGGTTGAACATCAGTGACCCTCAATCCAAGGGACCAGTCACTTCTGCAGCCTGGGGTGCTCCACAGGCGCGTGCGGGCCAGGGTGGCGGAGGAGAGCATTTCACCCCACTTTACAGCTTGGAAATATAGGGAGACAATCCAAAAGAATCCTTTTTGCTTTTAAGAACACTATATTCATCCTCTAAAACAGGAAAGCTAATTAGCCTGGCTGCTCTGACAGTATTTTCTCTTGGGAAGAAAAGTTGCACTCCTTCAACATTCAGAAGTTTTTAATCCTGGTGCCAAATGCATTTCTCTGAATTAATATTGGTGGAGTGAAAAGGCTTTCTTCTCTGCTTCAGCCTTCTCTCCCAGGATAAATCTTTTTGGAATTTGCTTTATATATTGTGATTTTGAATGTTCTTTTAAATGTTAAAAAATGACTGTGTGAGAATGTCGCCTTCTCATTAGCAAAATTTACTACATATTTTCCTCCATTGTTACTAGTACAGTTCCAGCAGTGTTAACAATGGGAACCCTAGAGCAAATGGTCTGGCACCAGCACTTGTCATCTAACTATGGCTGGTCAAAAATGTGTTTGAAAAGTGGTTTTGTGTTTTTTAAATGTGCTTGTTTTGAGTAAGCATTTCCAAATGAATTTTTAAAATAAAAAAATCCAATTTTTAGTTATATTTTAATCAGGAAGATACTGGGGGTTTTGTGCTTTTTTTTGGGAAAACCTATGGTGGTGAGTAAAGAAAGGAGGTACCCCATCACCTGCCTTTCTCTTGACCAGGGGGAGGAAGTTAACAAAAAAAGACCAGGAGGGTATGATTTTCTTCATCAGAATGAAATTAAGCAGTTCTTTTTTAATACAAAATTTCTAACAAAATGGAAAAAAACCATAAACCTTCTGATGTCTTTAAAAAATTTATTCTAGTGTACAACCCTTCTCTTTGTAACACAGACCAGTATCGTATCACATAGCCCATCGCAACAACAGTGTGCAAGCAAGCTTTCAAGTTTCCACGAAGCTTTCAACACTACAGGTGAAGAGACCTCAGCTAGATTCAGCAATGGTACAAAATGTTTAAATAGTGTTGCTAGCACTGGTGGAAGAAGCGTAGCTGCAAAGCTCTCTGGTGAGAGCTCTGTGGGAAGTCAGAATGGTCCCCTCTGATATTAAAACTTAGTAATCTACAAAAGCTGCTTCCATTCATTGGAAATACTGCTACTTTTTTCCCTTTTGCAATTACTTAGATCTCCTTTGTTACTACAAACCTTTGCTGTAACTAAAACTCAGCAGAAGCACATGCTCTGAAATCCTTCAGCTGTGCCTTCCTATAGCCATGGAAACAGAGTTGCATGCTCAGGGCAAGGCAAGGTGGATATGTTTTTTTTGCAATCTGTCACAAAGTCTATTTGCTTCTCATGAATATACAAATCAAGATCCTGGACTGAGGCATTTTTTATTTTAACTCAGACCAAAGGTCACACCTGGGCACGACCTTAACTTGACCAGCCTCCCTCACTGAACTGTTTTTTATACTGTTCTTATAATTAATTTAAGTCATCAGCCGTTAATACTTCTGCAAACCTACTGCTTCCTTCCTGGTGTTAGACAAGGCTTCAGAGGACCCAGTTAATACTCACAGCTCTATCCAATTTAAGAAGAGGATTTGGAGYTCAACTAGGTTGCTTATTGGCTGCTTCTGAACCTGAGCTGGGACTAAGCTGTGTTAGAACCTTCCATTGGGTCAGACCAAAATAACCCAAGACACGTCAGCACACCTGAACAAAAGCCCTGCTCTGCTTCCCATCTAATGCTCTACGTTCCTGGTGGTCCTGTGGAAATGCCTGCATTTGTATAAGAACTTACTCACTGACAATGCAGCCCCTTTTTTCTGATGCTGGCATAAAGTGATATTATTAATAGTTTGTGATCTACTGTGCCTTTCATCTGAGGATCTCTCTCAAAGCATTTTAAGAGGTTGAATCAATTTTCAAAACACTCCTGTGTAATACTATCCCCATTTTACTGGAAGGAAAACTAAGGCAGTGGGAGGCAATTTTCCCAAGGGTTCATTGGTAGAGTCAGAAATAGAGCCCTGGACTCGCGCTCCAAATATAGCGTAAGTTCTCATCCCATGGCTGAAAACTGAATGCAGGAGTCCCCCCTTTCAACGCTGAACATACCTTCTGCCTGGTGGTTTATGCTTCCGAAACGGCTGCCTGTTGCCATGGGAACTGCAGTTCAGATCACTGGACCAGATTTGCTTCAGTTACATCAATGCAAATCATGAGCAAATTCATTTAAATTAATGGAGCTACTCCAGATTTCCATGGGGGAGGGAGGATGCAGAGCAGAATCAGTCCCTCTGGATTTGATATAAGAAGGTGGTGATCTCTTGAGAGTGGGAAAAAAATTCTTTGATCATTAGAGGGGGAAAAGGATGAAGGATACTTTACAACAAAGGTACAGAAAGTAAATCTGAGAACTTGACTTCACCYAGGGTGACATGACATTCTCAGACCTACTTCAGACTGTTACCAGTAGAAGCTCTTAGAGGTCCCAAACAAGTGTACTGCTTCCTCTTGCACTGAGCAAAGACCAGATCCATGCTTTTACTGCAGAATAAGGGATGGTGAAGAATGGAGTCAAAGAGTCTACAAACAGAAAGTGGAAAGGACCACTTTGTGCTGCAGTTTGCAGGATGGGTCTCATGCTCTGAGGGAGCATGTAGCGAGTCCCCAGGTTGCCTCCCTGTGGCCTTTGCCTGGAGGGGAAGGGAATGCCTGATGGAACAGGAACCTGAATAGACAAACTATTTCTTCAGTGTCTGCCACAACACCACGAGGACCTGGACTGCTGCTGACCAGGGAAATGGAAGAAATGTGGGAGGCAATACGTGAAACAGAGAGACCTCTTCCAGCAATAGTAACCATCGCCCCATATCTTCCTTGTTACCTTGCAGCAGCTCAGCTCTCTAGGCCAGAGAGCAAAAATCGGGCTGGCCCAGCCAGTGTCCCCTCCCAGTCACACACCGCTTTGTGTGCAGTGAGAGATGGAGGCTGGCACTGGGGGAGGAAGAGTATGGTGTATTACAGGGAAGGGACATCTCAAAGGCTTGGAGGTTGGTCACCCTGCACTTGTGCTAATGCATGAAGTCTAATTTGAGATGAACTTCTCTTATGATACTGGAAAGCAAACCATCCTGTGTCCAAGGCTGAGTAAGCAGCTACTGTTTCATACAGTTCACACAGATACTGGAAATATCCTCCTATAAAGCTCAGTCTTTCACATTGGCAGGGGATATACTGTTAAGCTTGCTGGACGTCAAACACTTTAATCCACAGTTATTTAACTTCCTGAATTAATATTCAAACTTCCCAAGCTGTCAGCCATGCAGATTAGATTGTTGCTGACCACCCAAGAGAAACCCTTTGGATTAGTGAGATTCAGTATTCAAAGAAGGTGTTATCACCGTAGCAAAACTGATGCAGATTTTCTGAGTGGAGACTCCTGAACATCCAAGCAAGAGATGGGAAGCCTACGAGCAGCAAGGTTTGGCACCATCTGCTGTTCCTTATGGCAAAAAATCCTGCAGAGCTTTCAGATCTGTTTAGACTTTTACACTGCAAAAACTGTTCTCCTGATCTGGGCTCAAGGGGCATCTGGCAGTGATACTGGACAGTGGTAGGACTCAGCACCCAATTTGGAGGACAGCAGCCRTTGTTCCAGGGGGACATTGCAAGATCGACCCTTGTGCATGTCAAAGATGCAGCAAAGATTGACTGTGAAAAGCAGAGCTGATCAGACTAAACATTGTGGCCTAATAGCAYGGTGACCCTGCTAAATGTCCCAAAGCTGGATCTGGGTCATGCACGGTCAGCCAGGCCAAGTTTTGGATACATGTTTCAAAAGCCTCCGTATTTCTTGCAAAACAGACACTATTCTTTTGCCCACCACAAAATAAGAGGTCAAGGTTCTGATTCAGTATCTCATCACATGCTAAACTTTGGATTTGTCCCATCATTTTATCATAAGCCTGCCCTGAGGTTCAGGCTTTTAAAGAAATCCCCTCCTACATGTGAACATGAGGTTCAGGCTGAGGGTCCAAGGTGAGCACTTTCCACACCTGCTCCTTGAACTGCTACCAAGCAAAATATGACCGGACATAATACAGAAATTAAGTTTTATGTTGCCAACATTTCCAGTTTCTTAGCTCCAGTTCTTGGGGAGATATGAATTCCAATTTCCTTTTTTTTTTTTTTTTAAAAAGCAATTTTCCAGTTCACAAGATTGGGAAAAAAGATTGAAAAAGCAACTTAAAATTGAGATGTAAGACAAATAACAAATTGTGCTCTTAAAAAAAAATTAGTGAATTTTATGCCCACTTCATCACATTGTGAAGGCCCAACACATAAGGTTTAAATACTTGAGGTCAGTAATACTAGAGATGCCATTACTATGAGACAGCAATATCTATTTATGTAGGATAAGGGCAACAAGCCAACTTCTCCCCTTAAGTTAGACCACACTAGTCTCCCACACAATCCMCCTGAAGATTTATACTCGGAGAATGGAGACTCTCCACTGACTCAGGAAATCTCGTCGCTCTACATGATTACCATAATTTGAAGGGGTAAAATGTTTACAAGGACAGGCAAAAATTCTCAGAATTTGAGCTTGCTGGTTTTGGTAAAAGTTCAGAAATTAGACAGTTGTATTAATATTGGAACCATACTTTGTAAATCGCTGCTTGAAAAAGGATATTGCCCCAGTAAAAATGGGATTATTTCTAGGTGTGATGGAAACATCAAAGAATGAGTATTTCCACTTCCAGATAATCCAAGTATGCCCATTTTCTCAGAGATCTTAGAAGAGGAATATTTGACGATGACAGTCACAAAAGTTTCCAGAATGACCTCCTGCTCCACACACTGTGTTTTATAGATGTAACCCTGCTATAGGCAGTGGCTCTAGAGTAGTGCAAGTCTTCTAAGAATGGCAACGAAAATCCTTCGGATCTCTGTTTCACCAGTACTTTTTTGAAATAGAAGTATATCATAATACAAAGCAGAGAGTGAATAGGTAACATCCAAACCACAGTGTCTTCTAATTTTGTCCTCCCAGGCATTTCTGACCGTGAGCCTACACCGGGATACCTTACCGGGCATCGTCCTGCAACCCTCGTGGCTGCCTGTGGAAGCTGGAAACCAACGCAGTCATACCAAYCCATTGGACTGAAGTTATAAAAGGAGCTTTGCAAACTCAGAAGATATCAGAAGACAGAGCTATGATCCCTCCATGAAAAGGCCTTATACCAGTGACTTTACCAATATGGCTTGTTTTTGCCAACTTTGCCCTGTTTTTTTTACAGTTACCGTTCATTGCCATTTTTCTGACTATGTAACTCTGTTCCCAGGGGCAGAGATCAGTTACAGCAACACTCTGAGCTCAAAAGGATGGAAGCTGAAAACTCTATGTCAGCTAAATAAAGATACAGTTGGGTTTGCATAAATGAACTTTACCTGTAAAAGTCAAAAGYGCATAGCATGTTTTGATATGTAAGTCCCTGATTACCTCTCCTCAGTAAGGAGACAGATCGACAAAGCAAAAACATCCACAGACAAACCAGGTCCTAATTACATGATTGTGCCAAAACTGAAGAGCCATAAAAAGGGAGCAGCAGTAAATTATCTCAGCTGCTGCATGAAAAAGGTAAAAAAAGTATTTGGCTATCATGTTCTCTAGCATGGCTTTCACTTGCTAGAGTTGGTGATTTGCCTGTTTTGCATAGCTTTTTGGCTTTGAGAACTCAAAGTTCTTTTTTTCCCCATAGTGAAAAACCATCCTGTCCTGTTCCCATGATCCCAGCGTGCAAACCGCACCCACCTGCAGAATGGCCATGCTCTGCATCTACACCATGCAGTGGAGAACCGTGCAGAGATCCCTCAGCTAGCCGAGACCTGACAGGCCAGGTCCACACCATGGTTTAGCATGGGTAGAGCTAACTCAGATGCCATCCAGACATGCCATTAGTCTCCTTAGAAGAGAGTCCCTTGTAGTGAAAAATCAGGTTCAGATGAATTAAAGTTAGTCTAACCTGGGTGCTTACAGAGAGGAGGAGGAGGATGTGCAACAGGGATGCTTTGCTGAATTCCACGTGAATTTCCAGTGAGGCCAAAGTTTGGACAAACCTGTTAATCTCCACAAATCTCTGTTTTCCCACATAAGAAACCAGAGTATAAACGCTCCCTTTCCCCAGAGAGAGGGCACATTGGTAAACCCTCTTACACTCCCAACAGGGACCAATTGCTAAAAGTTGTAAAATACGTAAGAAATCCAGCCCCATTCCACAAGCATTTGGTCTTTATACAAAATTAAACCTAGGAATAAAACATAGAAATCAATGGCCAAAAAATGGGGAGTTAAAATCTCAGTGATCAAAATGATGTCAAAACATAAACCTACTAAGGAAGGACCAGCGCTGCCCGTCACACAACAGCTACTCCCCGCACTCTTCCTCTGGTGCAGAGCCTGACCTACTTGATACACGTTCCTGCACTAAGGCCCCAGCACGAAGTATCTCAGACCCCTCAAATCGCATTCCGGACTTATAATTGCAAAGCAGCTGTCAGCCCTGAGCCCTGCCATCGAACCTCCCCATCTGTTCAGCCCATCTAGCATTACAGCAGAGGACAGCATGAAGGCTGAAACTGTATCGTACGTGAAGACAGAACCTGCTGCACTGCCCACAGAGCCAGATGAGATCACTTGCACTTTCATGGTCTTGAAATCTTTCAAGCTTCAGAAGAGTAGTGGGCAGAGGCCGGTCAGAAGAGGGGAGAAGGGACACAGGCAGAAGGATCAAATTCTGCAACATGACTCTGGCAGCTGAGTCAAAGAGACAGACATCCTTAGCTCCACTGGGGAGGAGATGTTTGACTTCTGGCAGGGCTGAGAATCATTTGAGAGCCCCTTAGAGGAAAACCTGATACTGTGACTTTCCCTAAACCCTCCCCCTCCACATCTTTTGCTATTAACTCTTTCTGTAGCAGTTGAATTTACATAGTCTTAAATCATCTGACCTGAAATGTATACCTTGAGCAAAAGCCTCTCCTGAATTTGTGTGCTATTGCTTAGACAGTTTGTCAAGATTAGTTTGTCAATGGGGGAGTACCTGTCTCTAAGTCAAACTAAACAGTGGGCCCTGTCCTATAGTCTTTACCAATAATATCAGCAAAACTCCAGATGAAAGCTAATCACTTTTCAATCTCAAGAACAACTATAGAGGTGTAGAGGAAGGACTTCAAGATTTGGCTCCGGCTGAATTGCACTAATTCAGATTCCAGGGAACATACCATATTTTGTCCAGGAGCTGGAAGTGCTTTGACTTGTTATCTTGCCAACGCTCAGTCCATGAACAAGCAGTGTATACAATCCACATCTCCTGACTCCCAGGACTTTTAGATCCTCCCTAACCCCAAGCCCCCAGCCACTGCAAGCAGTCAGCARGTGCTAAGAAGATGGGAGGAACAAAGCATGGTGCCATTTCCCTCCCATTGAAACTGAAGAAACGTGCTGTTGCCCTCCCAGTACCACCCACGCCGAGTAACGGTGCAAGCAGCCCTGTGCTGGGCTCCAGCGGACCTCGTGCTGACAGATGTTCACGTTCAGGGCTACCAGGGTCACTTCCCTTGCCTCCCAGCTGGGCTCTCCTCCTTTAACCCTGCTGCTTATGCCTCCAGGCGACCTAAGATCCCCAAATGTTCCTAGCTGATCTTCCTGAGGAGTTTCTGCAGGCTGGGACCTACCCACGAGAAACTCAACGCCCTAACACAAGCAGCATCTCCATCCCACGCTCAGCACAGCCAGSATGCTCCATGACCTGCTGTGGCAGCAGTGCCTGGAGCCCCAGTCTGCTCCCCTCGGTCCATGTGAGATCACACGTTGCCAGAGTAACTGCACCTCCGAGTGCTTCTGCRTGCGTGCCTGCTTTTGTGCACGTGTGCCGGTGCCTGCGAGCGCCAGGCTCCCACATGGCAGCAGATTGGAGGCAGAAGCTCATGTCTGACAAATTCATTTTCTGGCAGAGCATGGATGGGGGAAGGGACAAGCGCTCTTTGTCAGCCCACACAGTTACACTGAGTCCCAGCCTGGATAAGCCAAACCTCTTAAAGGCACAAAATGTGTGTGCTGCCAGCAGCAGCTCTGCCTTAACTCCCCTGGACCAGCTGGCACAAGGGCAGCTGTGAGTTCAGCAGCTGAGGCAGAAGGGATGGTGACGCACGACGCTATATCTGGAGATCTGCTTTATCGTTTTCTGTTTTAACCTCTGAACCTTCGGGTTCTGATGGCCAGATCCTGAGCTCTGCGCATGCCCTGCCTGCATAGCCCTACAGACACAGCTACCGGTGATGCTTCTCGTCAAGAGCGGGCTTGAGACATTGCTGAGCGGCAAACAGGGATATGTGTCATCACTGCCACCACATGCAGGCAAACCACACGTTGCCCAAGCTCACTATCTCTGAAAGTCTTCCTTTGTATCCAGAATCTGGAACCATGTAGTCAGAGATGTCAGCCAGGACTTTCTGTCTGGGGCAAAGCAAACCCTCTCTGCAATTCACCTCCAGTACTATGCCAAGGCTGCAGTTTGGTATTTTTATCACTCTGTTACATGTTTCCTCCCTATCTACACATCGGCTTATTCAGAAGCTTTTGCAACCTATCCAGAAAAAATATCCATCACAATAAGAGGATACTGCCTTTCTGAAACCCTTAAGTTAAGAAGGGCCAACATTTCCCAGGTTACTGGTGGAATCCCACTTCTGACTAAGGAGATCTCTAATCTCAGACTGCTGCAAGGCTGGAGGACGTACTGGGCAAAGGATCATTCGGCACCATYTTCTGTCTCCACCACTGGCTAGTGCTAGAGACAGGATTCAGAGCAACATGGATTTTTAGCCTTGCCCAGAAAGCCTGTTTTTATAACAAATAAAGGGATATATTTTACTGCCTGGACAGCTGTTGGCTCCACACACTATTTCAAAGTGGCAATTAGGAGCAGAGCTGAAAGGGCAACATGTCCTTTACTCTAGATTTCCAGCCAAGTCCACAGGCACAGGTTCCACTCACAGACAAGCAGGAATGCTCACGTGGACACTCAGGATATCAAAGCATTCGGGCAGCAACACACGTAGTGACACATGACAATTCTGCAGCGTAAGATGTGGTTTGCTAGCATGTGTAGACTGACATCTCCAAAACACGCTAGGAAAAACCAAGCACCACCTAGAAAACACTGGCATCAGACCTTCAGACTAATAGTTTTGGGTGCAGCTCTTCAAGGACATAACATAGGGTGCTTGCAGCATGTCTTCACCATGAAGGCACTTTACAGGACTTTGCTGCCGGTAGCCTGGAAAATGGGATGGTGGAGGAACGCCGTGAACTGAACTGCCTCAGTTCAGGGTTGGTAGCAGCCTAGTCTCATTCCCATGGTGCTGCACTTGCCCTAGTAACCCCTGTTTCCAGCCCTCAGCTGGTGAGTCCACACACATTGTAGTGATGAGCTGGAGAGCCTGCCAGCTCAGGAGTTGTGCTCTGGCTGTCTCTGGGTAGTGTGTACAAGCCCATATGGCCARCTCCAGGAGAAGGGAGCCAGCACGACCCAAACTAAGTGGCCAAGTGGGAGCAGGAGGACCAAGAGCCTGGGTGTCTCTCATCTCAGGCACACTTATCCTGGAATAAAGAGCAGATCTGGCTCTAAAGGACACACGGCTCTGGTTCCTGAACAAGCAGAAYGGCAGCATGGACTACACTGCTGAAACAGAGCCACAAAAAGCTGCTACAGGCCAGGCTGGACACTGGGAGAGAGCAATGATCTCATGGTRCCAAACTTAGTTTGAGGACTAGCACCAGACATCCAAAACAGGGGTTCTGAAAATACTCCCTGATACCAGGTACTCAAGCAGGAGAGGAAAGCACCTTCTGCCATCACAAATCAGGGCACGGGGCTCAATTGGACTGTGCCCAAAGAAGCATGATGGCCACATTTGGTGATGTTCAGAGGACTGCATCAGTCCACCATAAACACGTAACTCAGAACCACTTAATCAGCTCCTTCCCCAATGATTCCTGAGGGGCCAGCCTTTGTTCTGAATGTCTATATCGTATCTATACAGCAGCGTAACGTAGATACTGTGTGTATTGTCTATTGTGCATTCACTCTCCTCTATAAAGGCACATGTAGTCCTCTCACATGGAAAAATATTACTGAGGAGAAGGCGGTTTGAAATTCTCACCTATCAACAAGTCATGACACAGCCCAGTCTCCAACCGTCTGTACTTGGCTTGCTAACACACAAATAGGAAAAATCTTTCTGTCTTCTTCAGTAGGATCTTAACCATCTGTTTTTTTTTTTTCTCRTAATGACAAGTTGTTTTTGGAAAGTTCCAAGGGTATCTATCTAACCAGTCCTTATAAGGCCTTATCACTTYAATATCGGAGATGGCATCTTTCCTAAAGACCAGGAATAGTAATTTTCACCGGTATAAAATACACAGTTTTTAATTGCTCACTTAACAGCAAAGTTTAAACTTATCCTGGAACAAAGAGCAGGTCTGGCTCTAAAGGACACACGGTTCYGGTTCCTGAACAAGCAGAATGGCAGCATGGCAGTTTTATAATGAACTCTGGAAGCTGAAATTAGATTGCTTCTTCAATAAATATCAAGAGCAACCGACCTATGCCAGAGCAAGATTTCACAATTTTGTATTTTGAATATCAAAAATACATTTTCTTTCCAACTCCCAGAAAAGAAAGGATAGAAAAAGAAGCCTGGAACTGACCTACTTTCATTGCCAAATCAGTCCGTTATTGAGCCAAAAGTATTCTATCAAACTTCTTATTGTTCTTAGCAAAGCAATGCCATTTCTATGAATTCAGAATGATTTGTGAAAAGCAACCTCTCGTTCTGTGACCTGCAAATTTCTACACGAGTCTTTCAAACAGTTCCAGAGCACCCAAACTTAGGAAATTGCCCGGGTGAAATAATTTCTATAATCTCCTTGATCTTTCCCACTTCTTAAAGTGATGGTGGTTACAGCTCCAGAATACAAGCTTGCCAAATGTCAGGGTTTTTTTCTATGGCCCCCTTAGTATTTAATAGTTTTTATAATCCCCAGTTTCTAAATTCATGTGATAAACTGAGAATTTCTGCTTTGGTAAAAAAAGGAGGAAAAGATTTTAGCTTTCTTGATTGCAAAGTGCAGYTTCAAGTTATGAACCCTGGAGGCTMCRACACCAGACAATAAATAAAAATAAGTACCAACACATTATTTTTAAAAAGTAAATGCAAATCTCACAATTTTCTGGAGCCTTATGCATGATGCTGGGAGTTGGGGTCAATGAAATAAGCAAATTCCCAAGCAAGTTGTTTTGACCCTTCTCAAATTATCTAATTTCTGAATTCAAGAGTAACTGTTCACAGGCAGGAACTGATATTCTGGTGAGATGACAGGGTCTGGGGGAGCAGTCTTAGGGCAAAAGTGTCCTTCTTACTGCTGTCTGGGAGAGCACACTCTCCATAGCTGTGCCAAAAGCCCTCCCTGTCACCACTGCAGCTACACCCGGCCTTTCATACCAAGTTTGATCCCCAACCTGTGATTACATCTTTCCACCTACTGATACCAACTGCAAAGTGGGTCACTGGAGGATCTGAATAGCAACCACATAAGTAAGGGAACTTCTTGATAGTAAGGAGGGAGGACTCAGGACAGTCCCCCTTATAGCTAGAAGAAGGAAGATACCATCAAAACATCGTGACACTCAGACAAAGATGAGGGGGAGGGAATGGGATTGGAGGTAGGATCACTAGGGAAGGTATCCATCTCCCCGGAGAAAAGAACCTCAGAAGAACTTGGCTTGACTCTGACCCCAGAGACGCACATCCACAACAAGCTACACTTAGCCAGATGTCTCACAAGGATCACCAGCTCTAAAAATTTGTTACATTTAAAAAAAAGCACACACAATAATTTTTGCAAAACCTTTCCAACCTGAAGTGTTTCTTGGCTGTCTTATATATTACTCATTTTTTGGGGGGGAACTTTTCACTCCCCCTTCCCAGGTCTAAGAAGTCAGTAAACATCTGACTGTTTCACTGCACAGATCCCCTTTCAGGATCCTGTTCCAGTCTTGATTAACCCATAAATGCTTTGCTGGACCAAAGAATGCTCCTAGCGTCCTTAGCCTTTGACTTCAGAAGTTTGTTTTTCATCCAATCTCCTTGCACATATGCACAGATAACACAGAAAAATCCTAAATGTAGCTGGATTTTTCTGCAAGAAGCAGAGGAGAAGCAGAGGGTTGTCAAATGACATGTACAAAAAGTAGGATGCAGCTTCAGGACACACTGTCTTTACAAGAACTGATTTTTTTTTTCTTTTTTTTTTCCTTTTGGCTTTTAAACCACCCTACCTACACAGAGCACAGCCCCTGTTAAAATCCCAGCAGAAAATTCCAAAAAATTAAAACTGGGCTTGTTGAGACCAGGTCCCACCTTCACAGACTCCTGAAGCGAAATTGTGTTCTGTGTAAGCTGTCAGATGCAGTACACAACAAATTCAGATGTTCAGGATTTACCAGGAACTTAAGACAAATCTGTAGAAATCAGAACTGTCCCAATTAATTGGGATGCCTGCCAACTCTGACATCACATGTTCAGACCAAGCACGCAGCACAGAATACATTTCTGATGGCCAGATCGCTTAGCAAGTGGTTTAGCATCAAGAAGAAAACCCTCCTGTCCTCTCACTGTTTACAGTCTACAGACAGGATACAGAAATCTCTCCAGATCTGCTTGGATAGGCAAAAGCAAACTCGCACATCATGTCATGGGCATTTGTGCAACCCAGTGGTCTGGGRTCCTGGAGGAACACAGAGCTCCTGGGAGTGCTGTTTAAACAGGCTGAAAATACACAGCTAAGACTGAGAGGACTCCTCATGTAGAGCTACCCTAGTATTAGTGGGGGCAAATGCTAACACCCTTACTTTTGTCCTGAGATATTTGTAACTACTGGCCCCAACAGAAGCTACAGCTGTGCGCCTGAGGACAAAACTGGACATTTTTTTTCAGCTCAGTATTCCTATTTCTGTGCCAGAGCATTTCCAAAGCACGGTTTTCCATTGAAGTTTCCAGGTTATAATATTTCCATAAATGAATGCATAGCTCAGACAAAGCCCCGAGGGATCATAAAGAACATCTTCTTCTATATCCTTTAAGTACCACAAAACTCTTGTTAATGCCAAGGAGGACGTGTGCTGCGTACACCCACAGGCCTGCACCATGGACCTGAAGAAAGACAGTCATGTTCATGCCACACACATCTACACTGAAAGCCACGTTTTCAGGCATGTGTGAGCATACACTCCTTCTGCACTTTCAGGAGTGCAGGATTCCCAGGTGTCCCAGCTGAGTCAGTGCGGCCCTACCACAACTCCATTACCTGACCCTGCAGCCCTTCCCTTTGCCATGGAGCCGCTTGTGTGTGAAAACAAGTTAGAAGCCCAGGCTCCCACCAGGAACTTGCAGTGGGTGTCTTAGGGCAAAGAGAAATGTCCTAATTCTCCATGCTAATTGCACACTTGTAATCCCCMAAAAGAGCAGCCAGGCGATAGCTCCATCATGCTGACTGCTTTGCACTCCTTTTTTTTTCCTTTTTCTTTTTCTCCAAACACATAATTTACTCTGCTTGAGGGAGCCTATTGACTGTGTATCTGTCTGTAACAAGCTCCTTCTGGGAGCAGCTGGACTGGTACACGCTGAATGGAAAGGCAGCCCAGCTCCTTTCTGAGAAGAGCAGGCAAAGGAAGGGTACTTGCTGGGGACAGGGAGTTCAGCCGGGCTCTGGCGTGCGGTGGTGGCACCCGTCCGTCCCACCTCCTCCTCCCTGCTTGAACATTCTGTGCCGCTGCTGGCTGCCCAGGATGTCACCATGAATAAGAATAACTGTCAGATTAAATCACTGCCTGGGTGGGATCTGCTGAGCCTACGACACACATTCTGGGCACCTAAGTCAGGCCAGGGAATCTGTCCAAGAAAGAAATCTAACTGGAGCTGCTTCACATAGCAAATCAGCTTTGGGGCTATAGGATGAAGTATGTCCTGCCCTGTGTCAAGAGGGCTAGAGGGGGTGGGAGGAGGAGACATAGACTCCCTTCGCTGCTAATGCACTTGTAGACTAACTGCATTTAAGTCCCCAGAGGCTCGGAGCAGGAGGATGAAGTGACAGTTATTGCTGACAAAGCAGAGCTTTGTGAGGTGGAAGCACAGTGAGCCTGTGGGCTCTAAGCAGTGATGGTCAGAGGCATGGGAAAGGTTTATTGCTGCCACCCAACACCCAGAAAGGGCCAGGCTTTATCTAGAAGCCTCTCCCGGTGACAGTCCCCACTGCAAGTTCTAGCTGCTGGGGAGAAAGGCATGAATTTCTTCACCTCACCAAAGTACTCACAGCTGCTGGCACYGTGATGGTGCCATCCATACATTCTCTAACCTAGCCTGGGCTCAGGGCATATTGTCCAAGATTGTCCTTCCGTGGATTACTAGCAGGCACACAGCACAGAAAGCGCTCATCCAGCCAGTCCTCTCAGCAAAGCAGAGGTATCCATCTGCTTTCCTAACAGCTTCTGGAAGGTTTGGCCCTACTTGTCTGCACAGCTCTGTCTCCACCACGACTCTATTTCACCAATGGTCCACCGGAACTGCTCACCCCCTGATGCTCTCCAGAYGTTTCAGAAGATCTCAGGGGAAAAAAAAACCAGAGTGGTAAAAAACATACCTGTTGAGAAGACAGGGAAAGGGAAATAATGTATGGACATTCTCCCTCTCACTTGCAGATTGCTTTCATATGAAAATATGAGCAAACTTATTCTGTGCCTGCAGTTTAAGCTAACTATGTCAATTCTAAGTGTACCAATGTCTATAGAATTTTCTGTTGATCTCTTTTCCTCCCACTTTAAATATTTTTCCTGTCACCAAGGGTTTTTGAAAACCAYGCTGTACTGGAAGCTGGGTTTCTTACATACATTTGCCACCTGCCTGTGAGTGGGATGCTAATTTTTGATGAGTATTTACTGCCATGCAATACCCTAGCATGGGGAAAGAGGAGCCCTGCGTGCCCTTGCTCTGACCTTTGGTGACTGTGGCACCAGGCCAGAGATCCACCTCTGAGTGGCTGCATTCATGGCTGACTGTTTAATCAGGCAAAGGAGCACTAGTTTAAACAAATTTCCCTTGAATGTGCTCACTGAATGCATAGTAATGACCATAACACTTTATGCTAATATTGTGTCTTTCACCMAATGACATGACAGTGCTTCACAAGGGGGGGACAAATTTGTTTATCTTTATTTTTATGAAGACAAGTGTGGAAAAAGTGAASTAGAATAAGGTGAAACACTTCTGCATTGGCAGAGACAATGGAGCAGAGCCCAGTGGGAAACACTGCTGGTCTCTGGCTCTAACCACTACACGTTACTCCCCAAGCTGATGAAAAAATGGATGCTCCCAGACCTAACCTCAAAGCGTGCTGCTCTCTTAGTGAATCTCAATGCTGCCACTGTTCTCTTACTGTCACTGAAATAAAGAGTACAAACAGTACTCTGGCTGTGTCTGTTAGCCTAATCAAAGACCAGGAGGTCCTTAATTAGGACAACTGAAAGGCTGACTGACCTTTGGTCCTCCCTAGCATCCCACAGGAAAGACCTTCCCACTAAGAAGTTGCTTCATGCTCCCCAAAAGCCACCTAAGAACCCACCTGCTCCCAGGACTAAGCTCCTGCTCCATCTGGCAGTTGGTGGCTCTCAGAGGTGAGGAATGACAGGCATCCCTGTGTTTTAGCCACGCTTCTCCGCTTTCTCTGGATTTGGTTCAGCAGCACATGGGGACTCGCCTTTGACACGATGMGCAGTCATGTGGTAGGTTTCTGTGAGCTGAGCCGAGCCAAGCAATGTGGTGCTTTTCAATGAAGGAAGGAATGGGAAGATGTTGATCAGGAATATGGAGAGAAGGCGGCAACAACAAAATAAAGAGGGAGTTCTGAACACAGAGGGAAGGTAAAACTGGGATTACAAGAATGAAGAACTACAGACACAAAGAGAAACTGAACACAGATGGCCACATCTGCACTAGGCACAGCACAGATCTCAGGATGGGCTTTGCCAAGCCGTCAGAGTGAAGATCCAATTAAAATGAAAGRCAGAAGACTGCTGCCTTCAGCGGAACACTGCTCCCTCCCTATGAGATCACTCAACACGCGCCTGATGTTGTCACTGACCCTACATTGTCCCGACAAAGTCATTCTCCATGACACCCTGCAGAGGAACAGTCATTTGTAACAGGCTGGGGGGTGGAGGGAAAATGATGGGGCAGGGGAAATATTGGGCCCCACAGTGGGGGGCATGAGTAACAACCAGACAACCCAAAGCATCCGACCTCAAAGAGCTGTGCACAGGGGACCCTGGGACTGCAATTCTTGCTAGGTTTATAGAAAGGAATGTAAGCTTAATTTGTGGCAGTGAGAAGCCACTAGGGATTTAGGGAAATTAGTAAAAGGAGGTGTTGCTGCGCTACTTTATAGGAACTTGACATGATGTTCAAATGCTGTCTGTTGGGAGCCTGGATTACTTTATTATTATTTTTAATAACTCCAGAGGGCTTTCTTTTGCAAAGGAACTCAAGCTGAGATGGTGGGTTTGTATGTTCACTATTCATTTGGAGGGAGAATTGTTTGATGGATGCTGAAGTTTATGTTTCTTTTGCAATGAGAATTGCTGGAATGTTTTGTGGCCCAGATCTGTGTTCTCATTTTCACCACGCAGTTATGTAAGACTCTGAAATAATAAAATAATGCTGGCTTTTTAAAGGAAAGAAATGGTTGCATGTGCTCTCAGTGTGATGGCCTGCGTGTGGTATTCAGTGAACAGCAGAAGTCTGATCGGTAGGGTCCATTCTGACGGGTCTCTGACATCCATCAAGATTCTTTGTTCTACCGCTGGGAAATGAGAAGGAATCTGTGCTTCAGAAGCACAAAGGATTACAGGATTTGTGTGTGTGCTCTAGACTGTATAGATGTGAATTAACATCAAAGTGTAGATCTCTCATTGCTCTGATGTGTGTATTTTGGGGGAAAGAGAAATGGGACATTTCCAGCACTAAGAGTATCTGGTAATTTCTGCTGTTCACCTGATTTCCCATGTGCACATTCATTCCCTTTTTTGAACCCAAGGATATTTTATTTTACAGAGGAATGGACGTAAGGTCATTTAAGCTGAAATGAAATATTAGCTTGTCATCTTGTCCAAAGCACTTCACCATGCACAGGACAACTGATTTCTTTATCCCCCAATATTCCTTGAAATGCAGGTGTCCAGTCAGTTTCTGATCTCCTCTTATGCTGATTCCACAACTTCCCTAGGCATCTTGATCCACASCTAAAATACTCTACATAAAGGTTTACCCAATGTTTAGTTTAAATTACTTTGCTACAGCCTAAGTTGATTTACTTCGGTTCCTTCTTCATTGACTAACAAGTATAATTGATGCTTCATTTGCTTTTCTCAGTAGTAATAGAAGGTTGCATAAACTGTTTCCCAATATACTGTGTTGTAACATGATGGGCTAACTAGGTATTAAAATAAAGAGCAATAAACAATTTAAGATAAGAGATTAATATTAATGCACTGCAAAGACTGCAAAATCAAGCAACAGAGAATCAGGAATTCTAAAGGATCTAAATTCTGTTTCTGCCCTTCTTTGAATGCAAATTCGGAGTGACTCCATTAAATACAAAGAGATTTGGGATGAATATGTGCCAGGCTGAGATTCTGAATTACAGTCCTAACTGTTGTACAAAAATACAGAGATGATTTTTTTTTTTATGAAGCTTTGTTCCTTCAGCGAGATTCTACTGACTGTAGTTGGTCTGTTACTCAGTTAAGCTAAATGAGTGTAAGTACATCCATGTAACAGAGATGTACCAATCTACAGTAGGGATTTGGGAAATGATTTTGTTAAGTCTGTGTAGCTTCTCTGTGTAGAATGACCCTTTGTGTAAATGAGGCCCAGTGGCTCAGARTACATGGGAGGAAAATCTCCCAGGGTTCTCACATGCAGTATCCACCAAACACATCCCCAGGGAAAGCAGATTTGCTGCTGCTTTCCCATACACAAGAAGCAAGAAACAGCTCAAAGCTGATCAAAGCAAGAATAAGCTGCTGCTGCTCCAAGATCTTGGGAGGATACATCTAAAACCAAGGCATCTTTAATAATAGGGGGTTCTGCTTTTATGTTGCTTCCAACCATGCTGTGAACATCCCCAAGATACTTTGCCAACATGGCTGTGATGAAATGCAATAGATAAGATTTCCTCTGCCCTTTTAAGAGAAAGTTTGAAAGCCCAGGGAGCTCTGCTGGAAGATAATGGGACACAGGCTGTCCATTTTCTCCAAAGGATCAAGATTAATGATAGGCAGATGATTAATTCAAACAACGATAAAAAATTCCACTGAATTGTTACAAGATTTTATAAATTGGTTTTTCCGCCTTTACAATCTGGAAAATCTGAAAAGATCCATTCTCAGAAGCAATTAAGATCACAATCTGGTCCCTATCTTCAGGTTTCATCAGTTCCCATTCCAAATCTATTTGCACACAAATACTGGGAAGCCTGAAAGAGAAGCTGTTATATTGTAAATCAATCAGCTATCCTGTAAGACAGGAACTGAAGCCTCTGCTTTTATTAGTAGAAAGAACTGAGTGATTTGCCATGACTACATGCTTCTTGATATGATTTACTGCTTCTGCTGATCATTACAGAAAAAAACACAAACCAGTGCACAGTGCCTTCCTTAAATTTCACATCAACGTATATTGAGAACTAGAGATGGGCACAAATTGATTTTTGCACCTAAACATCCTTCCGAAGTTGGACCTGCCTTTATACTTTGCAGCACACATCTTCCCGAGCCACAAGAGAAATGGGAGGCACAGGTTGTGACACAGACCCGAAGTGAGGGACAATTTGTGTCAGAGATGTTGATTTCTTCCTTTCAGACAAATAACTCCTTCTGSACTCTCTGCACAACGATTCTTTATTTTTGCTGTGAACACTTAGAAGAGGGACATTACATTTGCCCATAATATGGCTAATTTTATACAGAAATTCATGACAAATGARAAGTAGTTTAGGTCTCTCTCTGGAATGACAGGGGAAAGAACTGGTGAACAAATGGATTGCCATGAAGAAGATTGCTTCCATCCGAGAGACCAACCATGATTTGGTGAATACAGCGGGACCACGCAGAGCTGTCATTTCAGAAAAGGTTGTACTTTGACTAGCAAGTCAGTAATGCATTAGATTATTGTCCTATCGGTAGCTGTTGTATTCATATTAATATAACAAGCACCACTAAATTTTCAAACAGCTTCTTATAGTCATATTATGGGAAGTATTACTTACAAATTATATAAAATGTGGCTTTAAGAGCATATTCTCAAAACACATAACTGAATCAGTCCACTCATTCACACCTCCTGTTCCCACCTATCTATGGTATTTCTTGGGTGCTGATAACCTTGGCAGTTAAAAGCTATTTCTATATACATGATACATAGGAAACACATAAGAATGTTCAGGGTGTCTCATCATAACCTCATCTGCTAAAGACATTACTTAATGCTATCTTCCAAGAATTTGTGCTTACAGGACTCAAGGTGAATCACTTGCCTGGAAATTGTCCTTCTCTTCTTAAAATGGGAATCTTATTTTGGTGCACTCTTATGCTGAGATAGTTTGGCTGGAACTGTGAAATTTAGATTTGAATGCAAACTTCAACTACCTTATAAGCTGTTGAAATCCCAAGGTTTGTAGACAGCCAGGATGACTTGAGCTCAAATTTCCCTAAACTGTGATTATGTTTGGACACAGGGAAAGTAACAGACTTGTGTAATACACCATGAGATGTTGAAATAAATCTGGATCAAGCATGCCCCGCTGGGCCTGCTACAACTGTACCTAGAGGAAGTGAGTAAGAGAAAACAATTTCCCTGACATGATGCTTGTTCCTGTACCCCCAGTTTGGACTGTTTTGTGCTGAGCTTTGCAGAGCAAAACAGATTGGTAGCTGCCTCAGAGCAGTAGGTGTGAATTCTCTGAATTGATCCATGCACTCCCCGTCGCAGAGGCAGAGACTGGGGAGCGGGCAGGCTAGAGGAGGAAAAGAAGGCAATGTCCAGTCCTTTACCTGCTCCTCAGCCATCCCAGAGGCCTGGTGAGATCACCAAGTGCTAAAAATCTGCTGCATTCCTTCGGGAGCCCAAGCAGGGCTTAAGGAACAGGAAAGGTTGGGTATCTTCGCTGCCTGAAATGAAAGCTTACTGACGTTGATCCATTCTGTGGCTATTGTTCGAGCCCTCTTTCCATCAAATAATTTTCTCATCATAATCTAATGACCTTATTCAGCCTAACAGAGTGGTACTGAAATTCATTTCCCATAGAATCTCACACCCCAACAGTATTGTTACAGGTCTCTCTGGACTTGCACTGAAATAATTTTGCCGTGTAAAGTGACATTGTTGCTTCTCCCTGCAGACTCGCATTGAAACTATTTTCTTGTTATATCTCACATATTATAGTGCTGTTGGTCTCCACAGACCAACTCTCTTTGGAATAGCTTTCCATGGAATTTCACATTTTAAATCAATAACCTTAGACTAGCACAAAGTTGTTCCCCCCTAAAATTTCACATTCAAACAGCATCACTTCAGACTTGCATTACAATCCTTTTCCCATTCTAATGACAATGCAAAGGAGACGTTTTAGTTATTGGTGTTACATTAATGTTGCAGGCAATTTACATTTCTGTGACTAGAAATTGCCATTCAGAAGCTTGTGCCATTTATGAGTGCCAGTCCAAATGGACAAAATACTGACCCTTACAAAACAACATTCCTAATGATATAGGACGTAGCTGACACAGTAGAGCTGCAACAACTTCACTGATAGCATAGGAATGCCAGACTGTTAACTCCAAATCATCTCATTTTTATTATGCTACAGATTGCCCTCTTTTTTATGTTGTTATTCTTTCAACTCCACTGAAATCCTTTCCCTCACTATGAAGTTTTTGATCCCTCACTGTCCTCTTCTCTCTCCTGTGCTGCACACAGCCGGTACTTTCTCCCTTTCTCCCGCTACTGTTTTCCATTTCTCTGCTGGAATGTAATTTTAAAGACACTTGCTGATGGCTGCCTCATTTGCCTCTTTGGCCTCTTGCTTTTCAAAAGGAAAGCTCAAATTAACAGTCTATCCTACATACAATCAATTCCTGCCTGCCAAAACTAATGACATGGGTTAAAAACCAGGAACCCTCAGATTTGCTTGTTTGCTTTGTGTTTGTTTCTACCCCCCTTCAATCTGCTGTTATCTGAACCACTGAGGAGATTTAATTCCTAGATTTTTCCCTGCAAACTAGGGCCTAGAAACTTCCGTGTTTATGAAAGTCATATGAAAGTCAAAAATCACATGACTTAAGGGGCTGTGGCTTTAAGAACAACATTAAATATCTTGACAACTTCAGCCTGAGGACATCGTGAGAAGTGACTATGCAGGGACCATAACTGGCATGGTCAGAAAGTTTCCACCTGTTTCATACCCAGCCAGCACATGAAGTATTGGGCTGGCTCCAGTATTGCTACCTCTTATCTACATTTAATAGAGGACTTAATAATCCTGTCCTAGTAAAAAAGCCTCAGATTCCTGGAGAGCAGGAAGCAGTAGAATGGGCTTGTTTAAGGCTCGAAATCTGAAATACATGTCAGAGAGGTGAAAAGTCTGATAAAACCTGCTCTTCTTCCCTAGAATGAACAGATTTCTGTCTAGGTGAATAAAACACCTTGGCTGCATCATCCAGCATGTATTTCAGTGTGTTACTATGACCTTAAGGCTAMGTATAAGTATATTTGGACAGAAGAAATTCCTGTTGACGCAACTGTACAGCTACCACTACGGGTTGTCCTGTATCAAGTATATGTCCTGTGAGCACTGAAACTATGCAGCTATTTTACACAGGGTTTCAGTCAGCCTGTTATTGTGTAAATTCCTAAGGGTGATGTTTGGGTCCGTACTCAAACCTTTCTGGATTTGAACGAGATGCCCTCAAATCTATGGCAATGACCTCTGACGCTGAAACTATAGGTGCAGGTCCCTCAACTGATAGCAGGTKGTTGTTTGCTGGCAAGCGATCAATTCCACAGGGCAACGAAACGCTTTGCCATTGTGCTTCATTTCCAGCCAGAGGTCCTGATCACGGTCAGGGTCTCACCGTACCTGGCACTCTACAAAGAGGGAGTAAAGTCAAGTCTTTGCCTGAAAGAGCCTACGCTTTGTAATAGTTCAAAAACAAGCTGCAAAAGTCAAGGCTAGGGGCTAAGAGGAGAAGGAAAACACCAATGACTAGAGTGCTCCACCTGCTCAGTGCTCCGTGTGCTCACGAAAAACAGGGAAAACACAAATTCAAGCCTTTGCCCTGCCTGAGTCAGGCCTAGGGCTTGTCCCTGGGTCATCCAAGTTAAATATCCCAACTATTATTTTTTTAATCTGTTTCTGACCCAGTCTTTCTATTTGGGAATTTCTATTTTGTATAAATAATTTAATACAAATTGGGCCAAAACTAGTGACAGCATGTGCATGCATGTGAGACCACTGATTTACAGGCTGGCAGCAAAAAGCCAGGCTGAAGTCCCTTGTGCTAATTCGACAGAATTGGATTTGAATCCTGGCTCAGTCTCGTTGCAGGTGAGTTCTATAGCACTTTTGCTACCAGCTAAATTGGGTAGGGCTGACTTCCACATCTGCTCCAGCTGATTCTTAGCAAATCAGCATTTTTGGAGGAAAATTGTCTTGTCAGAAAGCTCCTGACGAGTTCCTTAATGATAAGCCTGCGTAGCTGGACAGGTTAGCTACTGTCCAGCTTAATGGCTCTGAGTAATGTAATTTTATCTCCAAATGCTACTCAACTTAGCATCATTCRTTGGTTGATTTCTCCCAGGCATCACAGCAAGAGCACAGCTTAGTCTTCGATTTTGACAAATTAAGCCAGGTCTTATTTTTAAAAGCAAGGTAACTAGCATAATACCTCTGGTGGGGGAAACACTCTTGCAGTCATTCAAAGACATGAGTCAAAGTGTTCCAAATCCAATAGATGCGCTTTAGGTAACATTTTGTTTCATCCTAACCTATGCATTGTATGCATCAGTTGGACCCTTTGATTTGCCCCCTCTTCCTTCAGTCATTCAATTTTTCTCTTGGCACAAAGTGCACCTTAGGCRGTTCTTAAATATCACAGCACTGTGGTGGAGCTCTTCAAGATGTACATGTGAATACCTTGTCCCTTTCACTGAGATCACAGTTCAGATAATGATCTCCCCAAAAACTCATACCKATCACACACTTAATAGGGAGAATATCTTAAAGATGACATTATGCAGATGAACATATTAGCTAACAGTATCTGAAATTATTCTATGAGAAGCCCTAGGGAGTTTGAATTAACAGGAGAAGCAGGGCATGTGAAAAAAACCCTCTCAATGTCACTTTGTGCCGAGCATTCAAAAACCACACACAAACTGCATATAAACTTGGCAAGTGCTTCAAGGGGCACAATCACCATAAATCTGGGATAACACTCTAGTCTATTCAAAATGATTTTTTAAAGTACTGTTCTGTTGATGATGTCTTTGTTTTATTTCATCCGGCTTAGACCATTCTAGACTGGCTATGTTTTTCTTTTGTTTACAGAAAGCGTCTCAAAGCCATAAGTCTCTGAAAGTCATCAGGATTATTATTTCTGTGCAGACACAGCTCAAATGTGGATAGGCTGAGTATACAAGTGTAAGCGGCAAGTGATGCACATGTATCCCTTAGTAGCTACACGATTCAGTTCTCACACTTGCACTATCTGGAAAATGCTTCAGTTTTAGACCCTGTTCCTCACTTATTAAAATGGGTTATAGATTGGCCATATCGCTATTTTCACTTTTCCCGTAAAAAGATGTGTRCTTTTTTTGTTCTTGAAATAAGAGAAACAAACTCCCCAAAGCCATCCAGAGCAGATCTTAGAAAAAAAATAAAAAATCTTAGTTATGGAAGCTAAATACCACACTCAAACCCTTCCCAGCAGCTTGTTTCCAGGTGACACTACACTGTGGATACAGTTTAGGATAAAAACAGACACGGACAGAACATGTCACGATACTGTACAGTGTCAGTGTACAATTCCAAATTCTGCATTTGATGGCTTTGGGAGGATATTAGAAAGCATCAGAGTGACAAGCAATATGTTGGGAATGAATCGTAATTTCAAGGTTGTTTATGGCCATGGAGAAGATTAAACATTAAAAATGTCACATGAATTGCACTCAAGAATCAGCTTAGAAGAAGAAAAGATGCTGTTTGTCTGTCTTTAAAATAAGAGCATGTATGCCTTGGATTGCCCCTAAATGTACTTAACTGTAGCATCTGCAGCTACCAGTCAAGAGCTGAGTCTATCAGCCAGAAGGGAAGAACATTAGATGCTTTCTCTTCTTCCTTATTAAGAGTTTATAAACAATTTTCTGATCTTCTTTAACAACAAGAATATTACTGTTTGAAAAATACAGAAATTAATGGGCAAAGAGATTCATTAATTGCCCAAGTCRTTCCCCTGCTTGTGGATGAATGGTTTGGTTTAAATACTGTTTTTTCTGATATCAAACACATATAAAAATTGGATCGCAAATGGGGTCCTACCCACCAGCAGCTCGCTGACAGCTGCAATGTTGTATCTTAGGCCAATCAAATGGAGCAATGAAGGAGATGTAATATGTATTTAAGAACACTTGGATGCTTCAGGACACAGTCAAGTGAAGAAGATAAAGTAAGAGGGCAGAAATATGYTACAAATAGACGAATATGGCTACAGAATATATCCAGTAAAAGCATATACTATTTCCCCTATCTAAAGAGGGAAAAACGTTAGCACAGTTTACACAGTGCTGCAATAGGATTACAAGTATCTTAAGGGAGCTGGTACTGTCCCTGCAGGAGCCTGTGTACTGAGGCAATAGAAGAATCAATGTGATGAAAATGAGGGATATATTTGGAGACATCAGAGAGCAATTTGAACAGATACTTGGTGAAGCAAATGTTTCCCAGGACTGATTGCCCCTCATTGGGAGTGCTACCATTGTACTCTGTGAGAATAGAATTGGCCCTGAATGCTTTGCACCAGTGAAAAGGAGATGTAATCTCCTCTAGCACAAAATGTAGCGTTCGGACTTTTTTATTGACAAAGTGTCAGCCAGCACAGTCAAATGGAAAAGGCATTAAACGAAGGTTCAGGAGCCCCTCCATCTTACCTACCTTTATGAAGCGGTTGAAGATCAGTGAGTGAAAAGCGGTCATTCCAGGTATGATCTATGTAGGATAAGAGAAATCTTCTTTTGAACAGGAACATGACTACATTACGGAAGTGGCATGTGTTAAACATTTTTAGAGAGGGACATTCTTGACTCTTATTTAACCTATGAAGCACTGAAAATTACACTGATTTTGTTTTTAACTAGTATTTCCCCAGAATTAAATCATTATAATTGTTATCATGTGATGAAAAGAAGCTGGATCCAACGCTTTGAGACAGTATACTTACAATGCAGGAGTCATGGACAAAATGTCAGGGGAGTACAACTCAGGGACAAAGATTGTGTTTGAAGTCAATATTTTGTTAAGATCACATGAAATTGATAGGTAGAGAGAACAAAGCCACAACTCCTAGAGTTTAAAGCAGTTTAAAGCAATATTTACATGAAATATTTCTGCCAACTGCTGGCAAACAGTGTTGAAAACAGACAGTAATTTAGAAGAATACTCCACTTGGTGCCTGAAATCATTCTCCTGCCCAAGGCCTCTGTTGTCCACTGCTACTATCTTAAAAAAAAAAAAAAAAAAAAAAAAAAAAAAAGAGCAGCTATTCACAGGGAAAACTAGGAGGCATTCTACTCTATTCTTTGGTTAGTCATTATTATTGAAATCTTACATCAATCATAAATTGAGCTGGAAAGAAGGGTTTTTTTCCCCTCTAAAGATTAATCTGAGTCACAAAATTAATTCCTAGATTCATATCCATACCTGAAATTTCCACAAATTTTGAGCTGGTCAAATAAAAGTTTGTCTGATTCCAAATATGTACTGAARGTAGTCCTAAGTTTCGGGAATATGAATTTTCCTTAAACGTGAAGAAAAGGTTTACTTGAATCTACAGTTACTTATAACTACATTGAAGTAAAAATCTACAGTATCTGTTTTCAGAAAAAGAAAAAGAAGTGTCCTGGTAACTTAAAACAAATAAATAGGTACATTTTTTTAAACTATTGATAGAAGAAAGTATTACATGAAGGCATAAAACTGAGCTGATCATAATAGACTAAAAGTTCCATGCCTACAGGGACTGTCATGGGGTTATGAAATTTTAAGGTGACAGATGAAAATCCACTGAAACAAAGGCGTATTTGGGAATCATTAGAAAGTGGTTTGGACTTTTGTTCAGGTTGTTATTGGTAATTTGTTAGCTCTGTTTTGAGGAGAGTATCTTCTAGGAAAATGCAGCCAACCCTTCATCAGAACTTTAAGTCGTTTTCTTAGACAAATCCAGATCAAAGAAAGKTGTTTAAAACTAGACTTCCTGGGTACCAACAGAGCTGTTAATGAGGCTTGTTAATGCAAGCCTCACATGGCCTGCAGAATTGATTCCTGGGCAAATCAGATTGACTGAAGGGGATACAAGTCCATCAAAATAATAAACCGGGTAGAAAAACCCAGTAGATTTCTAGGTCTTAGATTGTTGCCACCCTTTTTAACTAATTTACCATTTTATTCTACTGTATTGTGTCTCTGTTTTGTCTTTCTTTAGCCTCATCAACTGACTTTTCCTACATATTTGCTATGTTCAGTGCTGGAAGCTGGTGGGATATAAGCACTCTAGCATGTTGCCACAAGATGGAGAAACTAAATTAAGTTAAAGATCTGATGAAGTGTCAAGATATGTGGTCTGCATCACACCTATGAATGAAGTACTGCAGGCAGAGTTTCTCTTGTAAGTTGTTCTTTACCAGTTTTCATCTCTTTTTTCCTAAATMCAAGATTAAAAATCAAATGCTGGACAAACAACTTTTTAATTCACTCTGCAAATTGACTGTGCAGCTTTTGGACTCTGACTAGATCCTTTTGTTCTTAGCATCTGTAAAGATTCTGCAGGCCAAACAAGATTTTCAAAGACAGTCATCCAATTCCAATGTCTTGAAAATAAACCCCATTGATACCTCGGTGGAACCAATCATAAGTTAATAAGCAGCATCCTAAAGGAGGAATTCTGTCCAACTCCCTCTACGCTGTTTTGGCTTTTAAAGAAAGAACAAGGCAAAACACAGAAAAATGTGTTTGCTTTTACCAAGCCTGTAACTCTGACCCTGCCCAGAAATCAGTTGAGTAGGAAGATCCCATTCTGACATACCCCCTGTATAAGACATAGCTGCACTTTAACTGAATACAGATCCTGACTCTGATTTTGGTTTCCTTGCAGTTGGTCTCTGAATTATATCTGAAAACCAATCTCAGAACTCATCATCACCTACACATATACACACACACCCTCAAAATTAAGATAGGCTCAGCGTTCAATAACCTTTACCCACAAATACAGTGTTCATTTTCACAGCTAATATTCTCACCATCAGATTAGTATTACTTAAGACTGGAGAGTGACATTTTCTGTTTCTCTAGAAAACACTGCACAGGTAACGGCAGTGCCAGTTACCTCATCTTCCTACCATCTCTRCTGATTTTGATCTCGATTGGATTGCTGTAACTGACTAATATTCCTATTATCTTAGGAAAACGCTTTAACTGTGGCATCTATTCCACGTATTTTACTACAGTTACTGTTGCCAGCAATACAATACACACAAACAGTGCCTTTACAGGTGCACTCAAAGTTCAGACTAGTCATGAATTACAACTATGAATGGGAATTAAGTAGAACATTCCTTTCTGAGTACTTAGAGGTTGGCAATCGAGGCTTCATTTAGTTACAAAGGTATTAAGCCTGAAGGATTTGGCACTAAAATGGAGCTTCTTTCTGGGGCAGAGATGATTTTACTGAAACATTTGATAATTGTACTTATTATAAGCAAGGGCTGGTAGCATCAATTATTACAAAGGTTGCTTGACACTTCCCATTCATTATAAAATCCTCTTTTCAATTGCTGAAAACTTTGCCAACCTTTAGCTATCCAGGCTGAAATTTTCCATGCTGTGTGACTCTCTTAGGCTGATTTATTTATTTAAAGGGAAGTTTTAGCCAAAACAGTCCAAGAATGAAACTGGAGAAAAATATATTGTTTTGGCCATGTTAAAAAAAAAAAATCTGGAAATCTCTATACTTCAGAAAAGATCCTGAAGGAAAAGAGAGAGTCTTTATTATGCACATATCTCATGCTGTTCCTGTGACACTCAGAAATTGTGTTTCAAAGACTTTAATCAATATTTCTTGAAGGGAAAAATATCTGCAACACTAGGTGAAAGTTTGTAAAAAAAAAAAAAAAAAAAAAAAATTCCATTTTCGCTACAGATCTCCGTTTGCTGGCAGCACCTACATGGGAAAGTTGTGCATGTGAGTGCCAGCCCACTTATACCTCTAAGCCGAGCATGCAGCATCCAGGACTATGTTGTTGGAGCTGTTTTTTTTTTTTTTCTGTGTACTCTTATTCCCACCTGTTTGAGATATATTGCGGAATTACAGGGCAGGGGAAGGTCCACAAGTCCCCTGTGCTTTTAATGACCACCTTGCTGCCAAGCCAGTAATGCTGATGGTGAAACTGTCTTGACGCAGAAGGTAAAAAGTACAAGACTAATAGTAAGSGAAAGAAACTGGTTGAAACAGAGTTTGGTGAGGCGAGGACTAGAGGATGGGCAAAAACTAAGCACGGGGCTGTGAAGGTGTAAGAACTGGGGATGGAGGGAGGGGGAAGAAGACAAAACAGCTATTGGGACTGGGAGCCTAGAAATGCACTGAGCAGGGCCTAAGAGCAGCTAGCAGAGATGGAAACCTAGGTCATTTACACTGAGTAACTGCAGCCTAGTGAGGATGGTGTCCATCGGGTACCTCTATGGTCAATGGGGAAAGCACTTCCCCCACTGGATTGCTGGTCACGGTGACCAAACTAAGCTCCTAATTTGAATCGCCTTCTGCAGAAACCTTTCTCACCAGGGAAATAATCCTCCAGAGGGTAAAGTTAGACTCTGCGAAAGAGAAGCTGTGACAAAGGCAGAGGCGAGAGATGATTAATTGCCAGAATTCATCTGGAGAAAGGGGTTTGGGAATTCATCTGGGAGGAGGGGAACTGAGTCTGTTCTCCCTCTGCTTATCAGTCCAGGTGTCTCCTAAAGATATATAAATGCTGCTCCTGCAGAACTGGACTCTACCCACCCTCCACCACAGTGTTTGTATGTGTTGTTAAGAAAATCAATTAATCCACATTTTTACAGCTTGTCAGTCATCCTCTTAGGGACCCAACAGGAGACRCTAGAGTCTGATCTGAAAAACTGCTGAGCATTCACAGCTAGAACTGAAATTGGTAGGAACTATGCTTTGAATATATAAAATATTTTGCAGTGCCGTGAACTCAGGGAAAAAAAAATWAAAAAAATCAAGTTCCAGACACTCAAAAACCTTTGGCAATGTTTTCTCTTCATCTTCATATCTCTGTTTGCCATCTGTCCAAGTGGGGGTGCAGTATCCCCTCACTTCATTGAGGCGTTGTGAAAATAGATTATTCCGTGTCTGTGAAGCACCCAGATACAATAACGATGACTGCTGAAGGAAAGCTCCCAAGGAAATTAATAATTCTGTATTCAGAACAGGCTTTGAATAGTGTGCAGTAAATAAGCCATGGGGTACACACTGAACAATGAAGATGAAAGAAAATATTAAATAGCTGCTCATTAAGTGAGCAATATCCATCCTGCACTTTAAACAGAGCAGAGATTTAATAGTATGTGAGCCTGTGATTAAAGACAATACCATAATGCATGCGCACAAAGGCTATAGTGAATTTGTAGCAACAACTTAAATTCCTGCATTTCCCAAGTTTTGAGTGTTTGGCTTGGCCACTTCATGAGAATGCCAAATTCTCTTAATTTAGCTCCACACAAAAAAGGACATAGATCAATAAAGATTAGAGAGGGGGATGGGTTCCAGAACTGGCTCAACACAAAGTCCAAGGGTGTCTGGATTCAGTTCATATTAGAGAAGAAAGCTGACCACAGCTTTTTATCTGGATCCAGATGTCCTCAAATTTCAGGGCTAATCAAGACTTGGTTCTGCTTCGGCACTCTCTCTACTGTGATTTGTTCTCCCTAAGTTGGGAGAGTGTTTCTGTGGACCTCTTCATTATCTTGACCTTTATAAACATTGCAATGCTAATCCTGCCATTAAATTATACTTATTCTTGGTAAGTATAGACGGTCTTGTTTAGCAACATCATTAAAAAGTGTGAGGTAGGTATAGGTCTTCCTAAGCAACTTGGGTAATACAGGACAGAACATGTATTTTTCACTGTGAGACTACAGTCAAAGGATAGGACAGAAGAGATACTAACTACATCAGGAGTAGGGGGCATCCTAAGGGGGCCAGGATGGAGCAGGAATGGACGCAGCCCTGTTTGAACAGGAAATCTCTGAAGCCTTGCAGACATTCTTACATCACACCTCCTAGAGCCCTCCAGCTCCACCAAAACAGTGGACAAGAGGAAACCCAACAAAAAGCAATGGGAACGGCTGCGCCATAGAGAAAGGTACRGGAATATCATAAGAAAAGTGTATTCTGAGCCTTGTCTAGACCAACATATCAAGAAGCTAGGTGGCATAAACTGCCATCCAACTGCCCGCAGGGCATATGGGAAAAGCAGAAACTCAAAGAGGTGGGAAATCAGGGGGTGCAGGTAGAAGGTCCCATTTCCAAGGCAGACAAATCATACAGCCRCACCTGCTATTACAGCCTGTAGCATCACCCTGACACGTGCTTCAGCTCTACCAAGTGAAGCCACAGACAATCAACAGACCATATGCCATTTCACATAACGTAACCAAAGCATTTACATCTGCRTTGTCCTCCAGGCTGTATGCTCTTAAACTTCTAGATACACAAACAACAGGACACCGGCTGAACATGAGCCGGCAGTGTGCCCAGCTGGCCAAGAAGGCCAACGGCATCCTGGCCTGTGTCAGGAATAGTGTGGCCAGCAGGAGYAGGGAGGTGATTGTGCCCCTGTACTCGGCACTGGTGAGGCCGCACCTCGAATACTGTGTTCRGTTTTGGGCCCCTCACTACAAGAAGGACATTGAGGTGCTGGAGCGTGTCCAGAGAMGGGCGACGAGGCTGGTGAAGGGTCTGGAGCACAGGTCTTATGAGGAGCGGCTGAGGGAGCTGGGGTTGTTTAGCCTGGAGAAGAGGAGGCTGAGGGGAGACCTTATCTCTCTCTACAACTACCTGAAAGGAGGCTGTAGAGAGGCGGGTGTTGGTCTCTTCTCCCAAGTAACAAGCGATAGGACGAGAGGAAATGGCCTCAAGTTGCGCCAGGGGAGGTTTAGATTGGACATTAGGAAAAATTTTTTCACTGAAAGGGTAGTCAGGCATTGGAACAGGCTGCCCAGGGAAGTGGTGGAGTCACCATCCCTGGAGGTGTTCAAAAAACGTGTGGATGTGGCGCTTGGGGACATGGTTTAGTGGGCATGGGTGCTGGGTTGATGGTTGGACATGATGATCTTGGAGGTCTTTTCCAGCCTTGGTGATTCTATGATTCTATGATTCTATGACACGCATGCAGGTGGCTGTGCACTGGGAGTTATCACAGTGGTAGGAAAGTACTCAGTTCAGACACAGAACGACACCATTCCACACATGCATGCTCCTGAAGGACTGCTTTTATGAAGTCTTTACTCTTAAAAATTTAAACATAATGTAAAGCGACTGTAAAATTTTCTTTTATACAGTAATTTATCCCAAATGTCTTGAAAAGAGCCTGGAAACAAGAAAGATCAACTGCAACATTTTCCACACTGTATAATAAAGAACTTTGTTTTATGATGGCTGAAAGCATTTGCTTTTATCCAGTATGAACTTGTCAACTGTAAGGAAATTATATGGATGTTTGCTCTTAAGCCCTGGGATAGAGGTTAGAAGCTCCTGATCCACTTGTCTTGTTTTATTCACTATTACATAAAAACTTTACTATCTATCCAGAAATGACAGAAACAGCATGTCAGAGGAAAAGGCTATTGACATAACTGAGAAAAAAGCAAAATCAATTCTAATCTATCCTTCTCCCCACTGGATTGGCAGCCAGAAACTTCAATATGCTAATCCTGGCCACTGAATCCCATTTTCCATATGAGAACATGGCAATACACCTTTCTAATACCTGGGATGCCACATCTGCTTAAGACCTAATTCCTGCTCCCAGGATGAAAATTTCTGTGTTTTCAAAACTACAGACAATTCATGCTAGTCTTTGAGCCACCTGTAAGCAATAACTGCATTATATATGTGCACAGCATGTAAAGAACTCGGCTGTTACACAGCTATGCACCCTGAACTGCTACTGCCGGTATCAGCGAAGTTGAAACTCCGTCCCCTTCATACAGACATTTCCATTGACATGTGGGAATCCTGAATCCTGTCTGTAATCCCAGATCAACCAGCTGACACATTTGCAGCACTTCTCAGAGTGTCTTTTCATTCTCAGCATCTCCCTATACAGTTATACAGCAAATCCATCAGACAAAGCACCTATTTAATACAGAAGTCCTGCTTTTGCTCCCACCATCACRAGCAAAGCACCCAGGGCTGCAGGAGGATGGGGCACAGGCCTTCTCTAGCTAGCTTGGTACAACACCGTCATCTAGTGGAAGCCAGCCTGGAGAGCAGGGAACCAGCTGTGCTCCTCCAACACCATATAGCTACAGGGCCAAGAACCTCGTATGAGGGGTGAAAAGTAGCCACCCACCTCTAACTAAACATCAACTTGCTGCTTCTTACTTATAAACTGACATGAATATCAAACAGGAATTCCATGCTGTTCATTCTTTTTTATTCTCATCCTGCCCKTAAACCCATTTTGAAAAGGGTACTAGAAAGAAATGTGTTTACTTCTGCTTTAACTGGAAGGTTCTTTAGAGAAACTGCTAGAGGTCTGTGATTCAGCACAGTTAAGCACAAATAATTCCCAGTGCTGGGATGTTAGCACATTATGAATAGGCAGTTACCAAGCTTTGCTGGGCAGAACAGTCCTGTTCAGACAAAATACTGCAGAAAGAAAACCTGATTTTGTATAGAGATGTTCAACATGAGACCCTTAGAACGTTTTGAAAGTCTTAAGCAGGTCTGTCTTCTCCCCARATGGCAGAGGAATATTAGCACCCCTTAGGTAGTGAAAGCATGTTGCTAGGATCCCACTCCAGGTTCTTTAGATTTGTTGTTTAACAACACATCCAAGTGCATCTCTTCAGCTTTCCAATTTRAGTAGCCCCCTTGAAAAACTTCATAACACACCTTCAGGTCGCTCATTTCCCACCACCCTGTCGAATATAAAGAAGTTGGTGCTTGCCATGTTTGAAAGATTTGTGTGCAGGTGTTTTGTGGGGGCAAAACGAGATACAGAAGCAACGCATGTCAGAGCCTAGCAATGGCTAACCAATTTGCTAAAAAAGGGGTACTATTAGCAGAATGGGTCCAACTCCTTCCTTCTGTGTAGCTGTAGTGAACAGAGCCATATCTAGGTTTGCGCTAACCTACAAGCCTCATTATCTACACATCATGACTACTGGTAAAATTAGCTGCCCAGGATTGTCTCAACTGAAGAAAAAACTTAATTATCATACCCTTTATCTGAGTTACAAAGTTACTTTTTCTCTAAATACATCATTTAGTTTTCAAATGCCAGATTTATTACACTGATTCCTCAAGCCAATTTAAAGCAGAAAATATTTTAGAAGGAACATCACAAAAATACAGCTTGCTCTCAGAACTAAGGTTTCTCCTATAAGCTTTACATAGCTTGTTTTAACAATGGAAGCTCAAGAGGATTTTGTTCTTCCCTCCCCTGCTTTTACCCCAGGGAAGACAGCATTGCTAATAAAACCCACAAAGATCAACCCTAAAAATAAATATCTGCTGTTGGTCTAGACAGCTCTAGCTCTTGAAAGAATTTGATCTGGGTGGTAATTACACTTCACTTTCGATCCATACATGAATTCAGTACTGGCAAGATGTGTCAGACTTTTATCTTTCTGTCCTCCCCTGATCCATCCATCAGCATTTACAAAGCATTCATCATAGCAAAAACAGTGCTGGAGATTGAAGTCCTTTGTTTATTCACACAGCAAACAGCACAGACAACAATAGTGGAAGCTGCTTCTTTACATTACCCTGCTATCGTCCTTGCACCATGCCCAGAGAGAACAAGTTTAAGGATGAGAAAGCATCCCTTCTATTCATCAGCTTATGTTATAAATTTCCCTACTAGATTCTTTTAAGGTCTCTCAGGGAAGGCAGAATGTACATACAAATATCTAATAAAAGATATCATCTCTCTCTGAATGCCTAGCTTCCATTCTATCCTTAGACCACCATGACTTCAACACGGCTATTACATTACTAATAAGTAGTAGACTGGGAGGTATCAATTTTACAAGAGAATACTTGTCTGATGATAACACCACCAAAATCTGGTGAATACTCTGTTTAAACACAAGAAAGAAAAAGCAAGTCCTTTTACCACTCATCTCCTCTGCTACTCTAGAGACTCTTTATATGTTTACCTCCTGGCCTTGAAGAATCAGCATAGCAGCTTACTTAGTGAAGAGATTTTTGTTCTTTCAACTGATGGCCTTTACAAAGTCCTGTCCTGAAGCTCCTGGTTCGTGGTGCAAAAATAGGTTATCAACAACTCTTCCTCCAGCATCAGAGGCTGGAGAAGCATTTTTATGACTGTATTTCCCATTTTGATCACAATGCTGTCCTGTCTAAGTTCGCTTTACTAGCTTCTAATTAGCTAGTTGCCAGAAGATAAGGATTTTTTTTGGATACTTAAATCATTCTTTTCTTTTTCCCATTGTTTTTCTAGCTATTTCCACCACCACTATTGTAAAAACGATTGAAAAAGGGGTAAACCAATCTAAGTCTAAATCCTTCCTTTGACTCTCCACAAAACTGGATTCTTCTCTTTCATCGTAAAGATTTTCATTAATTTCACTTCAAGGAAAGAATTTCAAGGGAGGAATAGTATTACTCATTTGCCTGCTGTTCTTGGCAGGCACTGACACGTACGGAGCAAAGCCACAGGTCCTGTTATTGCCTTCAAGTTCGAGAAGAAGAGAAAGAGAGAGAGAGAAACAAAGGCATTGCTGTTTCAGAGTTAAAGAGGAATGAGTAATGGATATTTTGTGGGTCACACTAACCTGTATGGACACTTCTGAGTTATTCTTTGAATACTGAGGTCTTCAGGAGGTCACTTGTCTCTTAAGCATCCATTTACAGTAAACTTAGAAAACATATAGCTCTGGATAAAGTAAATCTCAATTCTCCTTATACTTACTTTTGAAGATTGGTTGCAATCATGTCAGGATCACTTGCCTAGTTTCAGGCTCTATTGTGAGGCTTTATATTGACATAAGGCATTATAGATAAAAAAAMCATGTCTAAAGTTGTTTCAAAAAGTTAAGAGAATGTTTTCAGTCTCCAGAAAAACATATCTTTGGGAAAAACCTAAACCTGAGAATGTCCACTGTTTTCAGTGGAGCTATGACAATTCGTATCAGTAGTCCCTTACCTTTAATTTCCATTTTCGTTTCGATGCTCCTTGCTGAACTCAAGACAGACTGAAAATGGAAACGCGATGTGTGTGTTAGCACAGCACCTAACACAACGGAATCCCAATCTCAGTTTGGGCTTTCAAGCACTACCAGAATATGCACAGGAATAATTAACAAAAATTAGCATGTTTAGGGGCCTTCTGACTAGACCTGAATACCACGGCTGTCTAGATCAGAGAAAGTGACAGCCTACAGACTGGATCCAACCTATGGGATGAGTCTGTCCCACTCCCAAATGATTTTGCACCATAAGGTCTCTGGCTTATGATCAGAGGTGGATGTAGCTGTGGGAGCTGAAGCAGTTATCATTCCCATCTGTTTACACCATTTTTATGCCAGAGTTCACTGGTCTCACAACGAGGAGGACTGAATAGTATATGTAGTCCTATCCAGTTACCATGCAATATAGCTTGTTTTTATTCACGTAAACTAAAACTGGCTGCAGTCTTTGCTAATATGTTAGACTGGGAACTGTGATAGCTCAAGAAAAGAAAAGGGGGAAGACAGAGGGGAGGGCAAGGCAGGGATGTGTCTTCTGCTGATGACAGCCAAACCTGCCTGTGACTGTAAAGCTGATTCTTAGTATAATATTAGATGGTTTAGAAGCCCTCCAAAAGTGCTATTATATTATTTGGCCAGAAATTTAACATTCTGTGTCTAGATAATCCTAATCCTGGTTCACAGTTCCTTCATTTGTACCTTAAGTAAACCACTTCATAGCCACTTTACACATCAAAACTGCTTATTGCCAAAGCATTTAGGAGAGAGCTAGAAGGGAGCTGTGAAGGTTAGTTAGTCAGCATTTGTTTACTGCTGAATCTGAGCAATCTCCAAGGGATCCATGACTGCAGTGAATCTCCAGTTCCTCTGAAGGTTTGTCATTGATTCAGGGGAGTCAGAATTTTACATGTAGAATTGGTAGCAACTACAGACCAGCCCTTCTTGAGAATTCAACCCTAGGCACGCTCAGACAGGAGTTAGGGAGTTTAGGAAGGGTTGTGTGGCTATGAATACAATACAAGGAGGATTAATAATGCTATGAGCCACACTATTAGGGTCTGAAATCAGAATTTCCAAGAACCTTGAACAYGTGAGAATGTAAGAACAATGACGCTGAGCCAGCTGACAGCTCCCTTTAGCCCAGTGCATTGTTTTCAACAGTAAGGTAAAGAGTATAAGAAACAGGGTGTGTATATAGAGCAATTCTTCCCCAGGGACATCCTTCTACTCTCCAGCAATCAACAGTTTAGGACTGCGAGATCACACCAGAACTATTGTGTTTAACAGTCACAAATGGACCTACCCTCCATAAATTACCCTAGTCCCATTTTTAATCTACATAGACTTCTGACCTCCACACCATCTCGTGGCAGTAAGTTTCCAAATGTAATTAGGAGTTGCATGAGAAAGTGCTTCCCTATTATTAGCTGTAAACACAAAATTGGTCAGTGCCATCCAGCTACTGGACAGAGCAACGCTCATTGCTCATTCCTTCACTAAGTACTAGACTTCATTAACATCCTGSGTAATTATATGACACCTTAGACTGTTTAAATCTTAATGATTAAACACAGCCTTGAAAGAAAAAGTGTTTTCAAGTTGGGTATCAACCAAACCGCCTCCTCTAGCAATATTCCCTACCCACTGTCTAGACCAACGATATTCAGATAGGAATCTGAATCCTGATCACTACACTGGAATCTTGGGCATGTAGATCATCACACATCACTAGCCAGAATACCTTTCTCTGTGCTACATGCCACTGCTTTTAGAGCAGTGGGACAGCATGCTGCAAAAAGCTATATTAAAAAGCTATGCAAAAAGCATCCTGTAACAGAAGGAGGAAAAAAAAGCCTCCTTTGCCTTCTGTGCACAAACGCCTCAATCTCTCCCCACCAGAGCTGTTATGTCTCAAAGACATAAGCCAAAAGATGGCTGCAAAAGCTGTGTTCACGTCCGTGGCTGCCTACAGCAACCCAGTGGATAAACAACAGCCATTTCAGCTGAAGAATAAGAAAACCATCTAAGTGCATTGCTCATTGGTGGCATTTCCAGTGGAGTGCAAAGTGTCACAGGACGAAACAAAGAAAAGCAGAACCTTCTGCAAACAGAGATTTCAGCATCTGCATAGCTTGCAGGAGTATTTCACATTTAGCATCTGTCTTTGAAGGTGAAACTTTCTATCCTGGTCACTGAGGGAACAATTACATGCAAGTAAATTGGCTCCATTAAATCAACAGGGTCTGAAACATATGGGGACAAGCCAGTGGACTTTTTTCTTCCAGAAATAAGCCGCTTCTATCATGGAAATAATCTTAATGTTTGCTGACACTGTAATTAAGAATTAAAGCTGCAGAAAAATGTGAGGTTTGCTAAAACACAATAGATATCTTTTATCCATACAATATATGGCACCAAAATATTCAGTGTTCTGGGGAGGATAATTAATCAGTGTTCTCTTGCTGAAGTTCTTTTAATTGTCTATGATGGGCTGTGTTGGGGGGGATTATTGAGTTTTAACATGGAACAAGATCAGGCACCATGGGGAATATTTATACAAATAAAGATTGCATGATCAAGATCTTTGATCTGGGAATTGCTATTCTGTAATCATCTGTAAAGCACCAGGAGTGCCCCTGGCACTGTATATATAATAATAAACGATTAACAATAAATCATGTAATTAAATCTTCACTTCAAACATTCTTTTCATAATTCTTGCCTCAGATTTAAGTTCCCACATCAGACATATTAGGTCCTCATAATATTATTAAAGTTCCTACACTTCAGCTTTTAAAATTCCCCTAGGGATCTATTGTTTCTTTGTTTAATGTGTTTATGAGCCAAAGGCCCCATTAAATACAATAGGGAAACTCCCAGACCTTTAAAAACTTTGCCACCAGAGACATTTCTTAGGAAACAGGACCATTTTTGTCATTCCATCGTGTAACTATCGGAAAGTCTATTGATCAGAGAAGTTCCAGGAGAAAAACAGGAAAAATGCTCCCCCCCGCCGCCACCCCGCCCCCAGATCATCAAGTCATTAAGGCCACAAGGCTAGCCAAGCAGAACTGCTGCACACATGCAGTTTTCCCTCCTCCATTGCACTTGGTCATTCACATAATCCCATATTAAGAATATTTTGTATTATGATCGCTCTTTATGCCTCATCACCTTTGTAGATGCTTTCTGTAAGGACAAGGAAAAGACAAAGCCTCCTTGTATTCCTTGGTCTGGAAGATAAGGAGATGGGCAGATGCTTACATTCATCTAAACCCAAGCTGCACATTGTCCCCTACAGATTTGAATGAAGCATTACATCCGAGACAGGATATTTTGCCAAAAGCAGTAGAAATTTTGAGTATCAAACACTGACTTTTTAAAAAGTGAATTCCCATCCACCTTCAAAGGGACTTCTTAACAGATATGGAGAGACTCTTTACAGAGAGCAGGAGAGAAGGATGAAGCTGTTGTCAGTATGCTGAAGAAGCTGGACTCAACCAGAGACAAACTTCATCGTCTGAACCCTTGTTGAAAATTATTTGACATTGCACTCTGTAATTCAGATAACCAGTGAATTCTGGTTTATTTTAGAGGGGTTATCTTGTCTAGCTGCAAGGCTCTTAACTGCTTGCCTCATTTCTCTAAAAAGTAAAACTTATTCAGAATCTAAGTCTCCTTGGTGAAGCCACAGAGGATAAGCTGGGGTGCTGTGGTTTATCATTTCAGCCTCAAGATTCAAAGAAGGCACAGAGCTAAGCGGGGAGTTCACACTTGTGTAAAAGTGTGCCCAAGGGATATGCAGGGTTACTGTGTAAAAGCCCGAGTCTAAAGTGAGAATGCCTGGCATCAATCTGAGCAACATCATGCCAGTAAAGACGGTTCACCCGCAGTTGAGTTGGCGGTTTCTCAACATAGAAGAGCTTAGAATGGGGGTTAGTGTGAGCCATGGGTGAAATGGAAATTCCTTTGGCCTCAACTAATGCATTTTAAGTGACTCCCACTTAGGGTCAGATAATTACAAGTTCTATTTTGTTAAGCAGTTAAAAAAACAAACACAATCTCTATTGGGCTGGAAAGTCCTACATTCCAGTGAACACGAGGGATGGTGAACATAGCCTGTGGGCCAAACACAGCCCACGCAGAGCTTCACACTGTTGAAGCTTTCATCTTCAGCACCCCGAGGTACAACCCACAGAGACTATAGGATCTCAACACGCAGAGCTCCATCCTGCTCCAACCTAACACATATCACATGCTAGGGCCTGTACCTTCCGTGAGCTGTACTGTCACACCACAACCGAGGAGGCTCCCAGCTCGCTCTATCTTTAAGTACTTGAGGCGTGGGGGGCTTAGTTTGGACTTCAAGGTGGTGAGACCTAGGTGTAACTTACGTAACCAGCAGGGTTCCCACAGGGCTGCCTCTTGTTCAGAAGTTAGTAGCTGACAGTGTACATATTCACCCATCAGTTCGCTGACTCTTGATGAACTGCGTTCTCACGTAATGTATGTCCTATGCTAATATGTACAAGTCACTAAAAAATACAAACCAAGCGCTTTCCCCTCCTACCTCACCAAAATCCAATGATACACAACCAAAATCATATAAAAATTGAGTACATGCTGGGTTGGAAAGATGTCTGAAAAGATAGCAAGCAAGGAATAAGGTAATGCAAAGTTTCACATAAACAAGGGAATTTTCATGGTAGATAATTTATGTCATATAACCCAGTGTTAAACAATAAGTAGTGTTAGAAAAATGAAACTTGAATAAATGTAATTGCAACTGTATCTCTGTAACACCTTTACAGAACTTCATGGTATAATCCTAATGAAGAGACGTGGTAACATAATCTACCTTCCCAGATTGCCAGTGGAAAGTTATTTTTATAATTAATACAGATATGGTATCTTACTATTAAAAAAATCTTACAAGTTCTCAATATACCTGTGAAATAGCTAAGAACAGGCTGAAATGCAGAGACATAAAGAGTTTGCATGCCAAGAGTTTCAGTCAAGTCAGTTTACTGCCTAATGTAGATGGAGAGCTACCAGTACAAAAGTCTTATACAAGTATCAGTTGTGCTAATGACACCCAAGTTATTTAGCTGTGGCAACACAATAGGAAAGGATTAGAATAAACTACTAATTTCTTATTCCCAAATCTTGGACCAAATCTGAGGATCACCTCTTGGTTCTTAGCCTAACATTCTATTTTGTCTTTTGAGTTACCTTTGGTTGACTTGAACTTTACAGCAGTATGATCAACCACTATCAGCTCTCTGTAGAGAAAGAGATTGAGTTATTCAGGATAGATTTTTTTTTTAAATATATTTTCATCTTTTTAATATTAAACCCACATAGAAATCTTAAAACTGAAACTTATCTTCTACTAACATTACTCAATTCTATTTGCATTATGTATTGAAGGAAACTAAATTTTACCCTGTCGGTTCAGTTTAATTCCTCCTCCAATACCTTCAGCATTGGAGGTACCAGCTTCCTCCACGTTACCAGTATAGCAGTGGAAACAATGATCCATGTACTCATGGTGCAGCCTGCATTACTGGGCTCTAGGATTTAAAAGACCCTTTACAGAGGACAGCAATGTACCCTATTTGCAGCTCTGCCATGGTCTCAACATGCAATCTTGAACAAAATGTTCAATTGCAATATCCTGCTTTCTTTCCTTCAGATGAAAGAAATTAGATAATAATTTATAGCCTCCTTTGTAAATGCTCTTAGATTTATGAATGAAGCATTCCTCCTTCCCTTGCTATTGCATTCCTGCAATGGCTTTCTGTCTGAAACAAAGGATCTTGGGTTAGGAGGGTAACTAATAAGCAACCTAAAAACAAAAGGAACCTAGCCTGAGGTCAGCATGACCTGCAGTAATTGCTTCTGCTGCTCTTAGACACACACCAAGGATTAGCAATCACCCTACACAACTCCCTAGAACAGCAGAACAGTAAAAAAAAAAAAAAAAAAAAAAAAAAAAAAAAAAAAAAAAAAGAGATATAAGACAAAGCCTCTTGTCCCAAGCTTACTGCTCAGAGGACACAAAATATACTAAGTTCATTCCTAACTTATAAAGAATATTTATTTGGAGAAAACTCTGGAAAAGAATCCTGTGGAAATTAACCCTTGCTTCTCTGGATGCTATTACTACATGCAGAACTTCTAAGGACTAGGAATTTCTGGAGAATTCTGGAAGTGAAAAATGTTCTGATGGTTTCTCACGTAACCATCCGGCCCATAAACGCCAGAGCCAGACTGAAGGGAACAGTTACGCAACAGGGCCCTGCGGAAGAGAAAAAACCGCTCAAGGCAAATTGGCTGCTTACATCATATGTTTTCATGCTCTGCTTACAACCTCTCTCTATAGGAATCTCACAGTTCTGCTGTATAAGACATGGGTGAATATCTTCTGATGAAATAAGAAAAAACCAAACGACTTATTGAACATTCATCTCAAATTTCAATTGAACATAGTTTTTTAAATGTCACATGTTTAGCTGAGGGGGTTTTTTGTTTGTTTGTTTTTTAAAATGTCTAAACCTTTAACAGGCTAAGTATGATGAGTGGGGATAACTTCCATATACTCCCGGGAATTCTTTTTTGAGACCAAAATTCCCACCGTGTTCAGTTCTCCTGAACTCTCTCGTATACATTCCTGTTTTATATCAGTACTAACAAGCTGAAGAGGGGACTCTGAAACCTCCACTCTTCACTAAGGGGATTCTGATGTCACTTTAATCAGTAGCTTAATGAACATTTTTCCCCACTTGCAGTGCTGGTTTAAGCAGCTCCTGTTCCCTGAACGGACCAGAGAATTGATTTGGGTTAAAGCTACTCATCCTCTACCTGTGTCAGTTCCCCATGCTGCTCAGACACTGCAAACAATTCCTACTTAGCCCCTGCAAGCACTTTTATCAGCAAGCACTGAAAAACTTGAAAATTCATGGAAATTCTCCCTCATCCATCACACAGACTTGCACCTATCAGCTAGGCATGCAGGAGATGAGAACTCAAGCAGTGCTGTAACAGCAGGTTTCAAGAGTGGAAACACAAAACCAAATTTCCTCCAAGACTAGAATATCCCTGAGCAGAGCAACGCAGGAAGAAGGAGGTTCATCTCCAGCTAGAATAAAATACTACAAAGACCGCATATATGTTACATCTCTAGACATCGAAAATTTTGGAGCCAGACTCAAAGAAGTTTTCAAACATTTTGATGTACTTTTTGCACACAGAACTCCATGGCTTCAGATATTCAGCTATCATTTAATTCTCATCAGAAATAAAAATCYTAGGGATTAATGACTAACATTAGCACAATGCTACTGCTAATGCCACAGGGCAAGGCTTACGTTAAACAAAAAACCAACTGGGTAGACAATTAGTTCAAAGGATGCTCTGCAACTCACAGTCTAACACCTTCCCTTCAGCACAAGGAGAGAACTTCCTAGGGTAGAAAAACCTTGAACAGAAAACAAATGCTTCAGAGACATACCTGCATGTTTTGAACAGGCCAAAAGTTAAATCTTCCTTACACGGCTGCACTTCTCATCAGAAATAGCTGATGAGAATAGGTGTTTTTGAAAAGGAAGTAATGTACCTGACATTTCTCCTACTAGTAAGTTGAGATTATCATCAGCTCAAAACTGCAACTGCAGTTTCTGACTGTAGTTTAAAGAGAGTTTCAGAGATTTGCTTGATGTGGCAGAAGATGTCCACTAATGCCAACTTTACTGACACGTCTTCTATGAGATCAACACAGTGTCTACAGAAGCTTCATCAACATATAGATGTTTAAGTGTTCACTGATGTTTAAGATTTCTTTTTTCTTTTAAAAAAACTAAATACTAATTAGAGGAGAACAAAAGAAAAATAAAAAAAATATCAGTCACAATAAAGAACATACTAGAGTATACTTTTGAAGCTGACAACTTAACTAGCTATAGGCTACAAAAGAAGGAAAATGCAAGGGAGATTTGGTCAGTGTTTCTGTTTACATCCTTAAAATTTACTTTTTTGTGATCAAATGAGCCACTTGTATTGAATCAGATGTATAGCTTGCACCCTTTTCAAAAAAGAAATCAAGATTATAAGAGGCAGAACTGTACTGAAGGAATCCAGACACTGGATCAAGAACTAGCAGATCTCTGTTGTAAGTGTGATGACACTACTATTTCTCCGTGTGACTGACTGTCTTCTCTGCGCAGCTGTGCTAGTCAAAGAACAGTGCTCACCCTCTTTTCAGCACTGTGTATCAAGACTGGTACCAGAAAGGTAAGAGTAAGATGGAGAAATGCCTGCCCAGGAAGTTTCATCCCAGAGATGTCAGAGCCCTTCACAAGAATGAAAGAAAATCCAGAAGAAAACAGAAGTAATGGAAAATTACACAGCAAACTTCCTATTCAACACCTGAAACAGAAAAAATATTTCTCCTTAACTCACGAAAGTGCGCATGGCAGGGGAGAATCATTGTAYAGACATCTCACTGCCTCAGGAAAGAAAAAATAGCTACGACAACTGGCTTTAGGATTGAGTACAGCTGACAGATCTCTTGCCTTACCCCAGGATGTTGTGAATCTGGAAACTGCGTGCATATAGCACTGCTGGTTTTAGGTTGGTTTTCAGGGAATGAATGCAGGACAAATAAGTTCTAAAGGCTTAACATTTAATCATGAGGAAAATCTCCATTAGCTTGGACTGAGATTAGATCCTGTGCTTTATGGATAGGACCACATTAATACAGAAACAACTCTGAATATTTGAATTACTCCAACAGGCAGCAATAATGATCAGAAGGTTTGGTATAAAAAAAAAAAATTAAGAGTCACATTCAATTTATCGATAGTGTATTCTCCTGGGTTGCAGCAGAGCTTTGGATCTCTTGCCTTTTATAAGCAGCACCTCAGTCAACAAGAATTTAGCTTGGAGGAATGCATTACAAATGTAGAACAAATCAAATTAGCTCTCAGATGTTATCTGTTGATATCTCATTTCTTCCTCAGAATTCTGCTAACCACTGGAATGCAACATCTGGGCAGTTGGGGGAGGCAAATGTTTTACTAAAAAGTACTAAATATAGGTGCTACAGAACAAATTACAACACACTGCTTTACCACACCACCTACAGCACAGGATGAACTAGTAACAGTTACCAGCTGCAAAGAAGGTAATTAGGTCTACCTAGCCTGTGTCACCTTTACAGCATAAAAAGCCAACTTAATCAGCGCAATTATATGCTAAGGATGAGTGACAAAGTTACAGTCATCTGTTGCAGAGRTTACTTAAAGAAATCAAGATTTGGAGCACCATTTACTTATTTCAAATTTTTTCCCTGCCACTGGCATTTGAAGGCTCTGGAAGAATTCAGTAATGCACTCAATTATGACAACTATAGGCTTTATACTTAATATTCTACATACTCTAACTTAAATTTAGAGCAGCATACTTTCTTCTTTTTAAAAGGAAAAAGTTTGCTTTCATGAAAGTTCTTTGTGATTTCCATAGAACAGATAGGGGAAGGGATTACATGACTTCCTTGGTCAAAATTTTACACAGCTTTTCACCCCGATTAGCATTAAGTGACAGGCTCCAGTGACATATACATTTGATGCAATGATTTACATAGAACTAGGGGTTTTACTGCCCAACAGTTTAGTGCATTTGAGAAGAGCAAATGAAAATTTACTGTAGCAGAAGTGCCACAACTGTGAGTTCTATTTGGTACTGATCAGGCTATGAACCATTTAATAAATGGTGCCGTTGCTAGCAAAGGCTTTTTCAGCCTCCTTACCAACAAAGATGATAACCTTTCTGTGCAACAGCTCAGTGCTGTGAGAAAGGAACAGGCCTAAGGCGCCTGCAGCACTAAGGTCTCCTTTAGAGGCTAAAATTGATCCACTATCACAATAGAGTTTATGGAACTGAGGCTTCCACTTGTCAAACAGTTTAAAGACACTGGTGGAAGTTCCTTGCTCAAATCACCTGGAAACAGGCTGGGCAAAATACTAGATCATCTACTGCAGAGAACAACTATGTACTGACATGGGCTTTGGGTGACATGAACCCACCACACWCTGTTATCAAAGAGCACGTTTAGCCAGCACAGATGCATGAAGTATAGGTCTTTATCAGACAATTAATTAAAGAACTGGTTCTAAAAACCTAGAGCATCTAGGTTTTCATCATTAAAACCAAAGAGAAACTGGAAACGCATCAATTACCTGAGGTATTAAAGATATTTTATGATCTAAATATATGACACAAAACGATACCAGTTTTCAAGAATTATTTTATATTGCCACATGAATACTTTATTATCTTCACAAATAAGAAAATTTATCTTTTCTATTTAAGGTTTATGCTATCCCTTACTTTCAGAATACAAAAATGTGTAAGAATGAGGAATAATGTCCATACTCTGGATCAAATAACATCCTTCTAATTCACAAAACGTGCTTACATTGGAATATTCTAATCTCTTCCAAAGATTTCYGTGTGCACCTCAAGTAAATCTCCATGTTTACCATGTACCATACAGAAGAAAATATTGCTAAACCCCCTCTTCATGATCAGTCATTACTCAACTCTTCCAAAGGGCTCATGCAGCGTTTTCTGCAATAGTTTGTCCACCCACACAGACAGTCAGCACGCCTAGTCCCTTGCTGTTGCAGGCAGTCACATCATAAACCAATCAAATGCCATTGTAAAACTAAATAGGCTTTTTGGCCTAAGTTTCCAAAATTTGGGAGTGGGCCTCTATTCCATTCAAACTAATTTGGGTAACAATGAAAAAATTCACTCACAAACAGGGTTTCTGACTACATCTTTTTCCGTCAGTGGTTCTTGTTTTCCGCTCCAACCCACATCATCTATTCTCTTCCTTCCACCCATTCTTTCCCCCCCAAAAAAGGCTGGCTTGGACACTGTGCTTCAATTTTCTGTAGAACTTTCTATTTTTCTTTCCCATTCTTTTTGTTTAGTATATGAAAGCAGCTTCCTGTTTAGAAACATGGGAGTCCTACACCCTCAGCAATGATGTATTCAGCCCATCAATGATCTTGGCAGGAATGCCTTAAACCTTAATAAGCCTGATGGGATTTTCTGTACATGTCATCATCAGTCCAAAAAACAATGCACGTTTGTCATCTTGCACTGAATCAGCTCCCTTCCCAGTGCTATAGTTCTAATAAGAATTCTAAGGGCTTACAAGCCTCCTTAAGTATTTCAAATTACAGATTTCCAATGCCTACACAACAAGAACAGAAGCACCAAGAGGAGACAGTGTTGTTGCAGAACTCCCAATATGATCAATACTGTTCTGCTTTTCCACCCCTGAGACCCTGCAGAAGTCTGCCATTGCTCACATTGCTCAAGTCTTACCTATTATCCAAATCCTGGGCTTGTCCTGTGCTGGGGAATAGGAATGAAACACATAATGTAATCTCTGTTCAATTTTAAAAAGACATCCCCCCAAACCCTACATGACCTAGAATAAAATTCTATCTTGTTCAAATATGTAGACTGGATCAAAAATCTATTTCTGTGGGTTCAAAAAGGCAGCAGTGTTGGTGACTTGAAATAAAATGAAATATTTGTCACTTTGGGAGTTTAATGTACACACATTCATAAGTGCAGGCTGTTCCCCCTGCTGAATTTTAACTGCAATGAAGTTACTGGACAGGCATACGACTAGCACTTGAAGCAGTGGGTGCARAAGCAGCCTTGTATACCACACACAACAACGTGCTGTTCTTCTCCAAGCAGTGCTTAGCAGCAAAGTGGTTAACCACAATTTATTCTATACAGCATAATTCTTCAGCTAATGCTACTAGCAAAGCTGCTAGTCTGGAGTTCATGCATTTTAAAAATCTGTCAATGCAAGGCACACATACTGTTTTACTTTAACTCTTTTGGGGGCTTGGTCTGTGCCTACATAAACATCAAAACATATCTTGATCTTTACTTACGGGTGAGCAGCAGAGTTAATTTAAAACTGTCAGCAAGTGCCATCCTAATTAAAAACAAATGACTAATTGTACAACTACAGGGCCTGTTGACACAGGCTACATACATCAGTCAGGCAAAGCCAACCAAGCYTGAATTTGAGGAAATGCAGCACCATCTAGCGTCCTACATGAGYTAGAGATTCAAAAATCAATTTTACAATGAGTCCACACAGAAATTTCACAGGTTGCTGACACTCTCACAAAAGCAGTTAAGACACCAGAGGTCCAACTATACAGCACTTCTGAAAAAARGAATTACATAATAAAAATATTGTTAAAAAAGAGCTGCTAAGAGTCAAATTTTTGCAGGCAGAACAGAAGTTCTTTAAAGACAGTAAATTGAGAAATTACTTTTAACACCTACCAAAAAGATGCAGTCCAAAGGCTAAAAACTACCAGACGGCTACTAGAAAGGCTACTACTATCTATAAAAAGCTACTAGAAATAAAAAGGCAACCTTCAAGAAGCTGGGTAATATTAAAAATTCTGGCAGGCTAAAAACATAAGACAATATGAAAAGGCATTTGAGAAATCTTGAGAAATTATTTGAGGAAAATTAATGATAAATTCTTTTTCAAACACATCAGGAGCAGGAATCTTGACAAAGGGTTAGTACAACTGACAGATGATCAAAGACTAGAAAGAACAGTAAGAAAGAGACAAGACTGCAGAAAAGCTTTTTAAATGAATTTTTTTTTTAATCCACATTCATTATGGAGGAACTGAGACTAGCTCCCACTCTGGAGAGTTCATTTCAAATTGGAGAGTCAGTAAAAGATGCTACCAGACATTTCAGTGACATAAACAATAATAGGTCTTTATAGACAATGACTGAGCTAGCAACCACCATGCATAAGCTCTCACTTAAAACTTYAAAAGAAGCAGAATGTGACAAATGAGACAATTTTAAAAGAGTTTTACAGGGATTCAGGTGAGCTGACCTCTTTCAACCATGCTGATACTCTGTAATATAGAATTACGTGACAGATAGATAAATGTGTTATGCTGGCAAATATGGCTCAAGCAAAGGAAATGTAGACCTTGCACCTCTATTATCATTCTCAGAGAACCTAACAAGTGTTATTAACARATACTCATTCTAAAATTTATCAAGGCAGAAGCTCCTGATGTACCAACACCTTGTCATGTCAGTCCTCCAATACAAAAATCATATAGTACAAAAAGGAATGGAGCAGCTTTCATCAAAAATGATTAAATAGAAAATCTGTTTGCAGCCTGGAAAAGAGAAAACTGAAGGACAATTAAGAGTAGTGAAGATGGAGAGGTAAATGTATACTCTGCTATCTCTGAATACCACCAACATTGTCTGTCATACACATGAAAGTGACAGGCAGCAAGTTCAAAACCAAGCCCAAACCAGACAAAGCCAAAACCAGAAGTATTTCTTCAGAGAACACACGCTCAGCCTGTGACATACCATAACAATACATAGCAAGGGGCTTACCAGACTCCTAAGAGGAGGTAGGCAAATTAATGGAAGAGAAATCCCTCAGGTTCTTTGAAACATACTCTCTTCTTTCCCAGATGTGCAGATCCCTGGGAACTGGAGGACTATCACTGGTGTTCACCTATTCTTACTCTCTCCCCCTAAACATTTATTCTGGCCTCCTAGAATGGCACGAAATAAGATAACAGACTAAAAAGGATCTCAGTGCAGTCATCCTTGTACCCCTTCCAGAAGGGGAACAGTTGTAGCATCACTAGTTTTCTTCCAACATCAAGGGTTGTGTAYGCATGGAACAGGAGTTGATGCTTGCTGAGCTAACCCTTGCAGAGACAGCACGCTAGGAATGGATGAGATAGGAATAACGGAAAATTGTTTTCATCCTAGCCCAGACCGACTTCAAGCAAGGATGGTATAGTGAGGGAAGTCTGCTACAAAGCCACTGCATACCTGTTCTTCATTCAAATAATGTTATATTAGTAAGTTGTACAGATGCTTTGTTCTTTCATTTGCRTACAAGAGACCTATACATGAAAAAGCATCATACACAGGTTTAAGATAACAAATTCTTGCATGTGTATACAAGTGGAGCGATTTGTCCCTTCTAGAAAGAAGTGCAGGGAATATGGTAGCAAGTCTCCACATGATTAAAAATTTAAGACTATAGTTACTATTAACACACTAATTCTCAGCAATAGCTTTACTATTTCAGCTTCAGCTATCACTCCTATTTTTTAAATCTGTCCCAAAGCTAGAGGACATTGCATGAGAACAGCAGAGTACAGACACCACCTAGAAGCCAAAGTAGATTTTGTATCAGTCCCTGTTTTCCTTATTTCAAAGAGGATGAAGTATACACTCATCTTCTGAGTGTATATATTTTACTGCCAAAAGAGTTAGTATTCCTTTAAAAAGAATCTGGCTTGGAGCTTACCAAGGCAGACCTTGCATTCCTCTCCATTGTCACAAGCTATGGACATAAGTTACGAAGATTTTAACTGCAGGAGAAAGTGCCAGAGCAAGMTGCTCTTGCTAACCTTATAGAGCATGCCTAAGAACCTAGATAAATTAAGTTTATTAAGTCACAGGTCAAGGTCTGTAGAAAATGTCCCAGTGTAGACCTACACCTCTCATATGCCTTTCAAACATACTTATTAAAACATTTCATAACATAAGTGCCTTTTTTTTTTTCCATACAATAAGGAGAATAAATTGTAAACAGGGTGGGCCTGAGAAAGTGTATATTAAAAAAGAGCTTTGTTCTAGTACACCTTCACTGCAGATAACTAATGAGCATCTTAAGCATTCAGCAGAATTTAATGTATTCAGGAACTGAAACAGGCTCCAGATAGTGGGAAATAAAGGCATGCAGCAGGCAACCCAACAGCATGCAAGGCAACAACCTCAGTCTCTACTTATGGCCTTGCAAACCATAGCTCTGTTAACAAAGYCACAATAAAAACTTCTGAAAACATTGTAAAGAAGCCCATCTTCTTTACGTATCTTAAGTGGAAGATGCACATATATATACTATTTCCCTGCTACATGGATATGCATCATAAGTTTGAATACAGAAAAGCCGTAAATTATAGCATGGTAGGTTCATGTAGTGTTGTCCCCCCAAACATCAATCTGCAAGACTCAGGTATTAGTAAGGACAGAAATTAACATAACACACACAGAAGTTACTATTTTCTCAGAAAGTGAGGCTACATACTACAACTTAATATAGCACTAACTCTATAGAAGAACATAAGAATAATGTTTTCAACATAAAAACATGACAAGTCAAATCTGAAAGATAAACCAAATTTATTTAAAACAAAAAAATTAAGACAGTGCTATTGCCAAGATTGAAAAAATGAAGGATTCTTTTACTGATGTGACAAGACAGCCAATTTACAGCAGTTACATTAATTGTGAGAAAACCAGGTTGGGYTTACACTGCTTTAATTGACTACACGTACTTTCTGTAAGACAAACTGGTTCCCCTTCCCTCCCCTTCCCAAAAGAACAGACAAAAACATCCTATAAAAAACAAGTACAGGATTTTGAGATACATGATCAAAACACGAACCATTGTCCAAGAGCCTGAAACTTTCCAACAAGGTTAAATCCTTTGTTGCTTCAACCAACCCTCARTGGGGGAGCTACAAGCACAACGCCGTCACCTCTGACAAAGAGCATCGGAATATTCCTTTTGGTAGACTATGAAGAAGGAAAGAAAAGTTTACATTTACAAAAGCATAGTTTACAAAACATATCTGCTAAGTATATGACCAAATTCAATCATAACAAAACACCAGAAACAACTCCAACAAATATAAGCTCAAAGTTACAACRTTCTGGCATGCTGAAGAGATCAATACAAGTAACACCATGTCTTTGAATATCCTTTGCACTTTTGTAACAATTTGCCCAAAACTTCTTTTAGATCTTGGTTCAAAAAGTAGTCAGCAATAAACTACTTYAACAATACAACATAGTTTAGTTTTAAAAGAGCTTTCTATGGGGATAAATACACTAAAGTTCTTACTTTATAAATCTCTTCATAGGTTTCTTCATCGATCTCTATTGTAGTTACAGTTTCTTCCACATCACCCAAAATCATATTTAAGTGCTGATCGTATGCCTGTAGGAATGAAGTTAGTTTATTATTTCTTCCAAAATTCAAACACAAGCTCATTAAAATGAGAATTATAGCAAGACTTTCAGACATAATTAGTTTAGCCTGATTTTGACCAAAATGTGCCATTACATCAAAAAAAAGTAGTACCAGTTATAGTTATAATTTCAAACATAAATGCCAACAAATCAGTACTCTGCAGCATAAAAAAAAAGGGAAGACATTTATATTCTCTGAAAYGATCTTCCAGGAAATAGCTCTGAAGCTTTCAGTAAGAACACATGCAAGAACTCAGAGACAGACACACCTCATTAACATTAAACCAGCTACATTGTCTGCTGCCAGTCCAGCCTCCTGGAATTGATTGCCTGGGGCCAACTTAAATGATATGATAGCTGTAATTCATAAAATGCTACAAAAACTTAAATAAGCACATGTTCCAAACATCTTACAAAAGCACGTTGCAAACTACACATGTGCCTCACCAATTTCTCCTCACCTTTGTGTTCCCAAAGGAGTTGAGGCCCAGTTAACACATGGGGCAGCTGGATCTCTTCCCCAGCACAGTACAATACTCARGAAGGATGACTGACTTAATAGAAAGCAAAAGTCTGTCTCATCAAGAGACATATCACTCTCAGAAGAAAGCACTTAGACAAACGAGATTTGCAGAGAATCCAGCTGAGTACATATCCCATTGTACCCTCATAGGGTGTGCCTTAAGAGATACTTGTTTGATAATGATAATCTCATTCTTAATTCAGTCTTAAAGAGATCTCGGGGTACTTCACAAAAGGAGGCCTGCAGCATTATTGCTTATTTCACAGACACAGAAACAGAAGCCAAAAGCAGTGGAATGAATTGCTTGGTATCATTCAAGAGACAAGAAAAACATAATACAACTTTTGAATCTCTAGAGAAGTATTTAATAGCAGACAGTACTGAACAAATTAGATTTTGCCACTGATCACTTTACACTTTTGATAAGTGAAAGGGTTCAGACCTTGTTACTAAGATGATCTTTAATCTACCTTCTCTAACCACTTCTGCACTTCTAACCATGAGAYAYAATTACTTGCACTTTTAAACTAATATTTTTAAACAATCARTGGAAGAATCATAGAATYGTTTGGGTTGGAGGGGACCTTTAAAGGTCATCTAGTCCAAMTCCCCTGCARYGAGCAGGGACATCTTCTACTAGATCAGGTTGCTCAGAGCCCCGTCCAACTTYACCTTGAGTGTTCCCAGGGGTGGAGCATCTGTGTACTAGACTGTTGTAYATAAAAAAGGCTGYCCAGTGCTTAGCTGAATAAGCATGGTAGTGTTCTGAAAGTTTTACTTACATGTAGTCTGCCTCTAAGCTCTCTGTCATTCCTCATTTTGACATAGATTCGCTCATCTAGACTGAGTCTGATGAGATCAAGTGGCTCCTCTACAGTATTTGTTGTTTGTTGCTAAAAAAATAAAATTRAAAAAGTTATTTGTACAGAAGAAGYCTGTGAACTTTTCCATTCCTCAGTGYTTGTGAGACACAGAAAAGAAACAGATAAGAACATAGATTCAAATATTCCAAATCATTCCTTCACATCCTGTTGAACCGAGAGCAGCTGATATCATCACTCTGTGGATATTCACCAGCCTGAGCACAATGAGTTAAAAGACTTCAGTTTAATTTGCCACAAATCATACCTCATGCATACTGTTGTATAAACTATATTCCTTATCAGCAACCATTTTCCATACTGCAGCAGAAAGCCTAATCTGCACGAACCAGCCAGCTTATGGACCAGCACCACACCTGTGCCATCACATGGTGCAGGCTAGAGAAACCAAACACGCTGCCATTTTTGCCAGCACACGTCAGCCAGCTGGGCAACGCGCTGCCCCTCCTGCCCCAAACGCACTCCTCTCCCTGAGGCCTAGCTCAACAACCCAGCGGTCATGCCAGGCCTCAAGGCAGGTTAGAGCTGAACGCACAGCGGGCCGAGGTCTCTGTTTTTGTGATAAGGGCGTACTTTCAGGACCACAGCTAAAACGTGTGAACATTTCTGTGCATATCCCGCAGCATGCTACCGATTTCCTTCTCAGTGAGGCAGAGCCAAGGGTATCTGCCTCTGTTGCTTTCCTCAGTTTCCCTCCTCCGGCGGTTCCTGGGGGAAAGGGGCCTGAAGCAAGCCCTGCCCGCACGCCTGACAACCCCGGCGGCGGCACAAGGACCAGGCCGTGTAGTAACATCCCTTCACCCAGAAAACGCTCCCCCCGCGGGGCTGCGCCTCACGAAGGCTGCCCAAGCGGGGGGCTTTGCCGGGAGGTACGCCCAGCCCCAGCTGGGCAGCCGAAAGCCTGCCTCCACCTTACGCCCCTCCAGCCGCGGAGGTTTCCCCCGGCCCGCGGAGGGAAGGCGGGAGGGCGGGCCCAGCCGCAGCGGGGAAGGCCTCGCCGCTGCCTCCCCTCCCTGAGAGAAGYAGGGAGCCGCTCACCTGGTCCACCTCATCCGCCATCTTTCAAACCGCCTCCCGCGCTCTCCCGCGAGACTCTATGGCCCTTCCCCTTCCCCTCCGACGGGGGCGGGGCGGGGGGCGGCGGCGGCACGGCGGGGACGGCGGCGGGGACGCAGCCTGCCCCATGGCCAGGAAGCGCAAAGCATCGCCCCGGCCGGCGGCTGCCAGCAAGAGGCGCTCCGAGGGGCTGGGGGCGCCGCGGGACGAGCCGGAGCCGGAGGAGGGTGAGTGCGGGCGGGAGGCCATGCCGGGCMGGGCCGGGCGCTGCGCCATCGCCGGGGCCTGGGGCCTCTCCCGGCCTCTGGCGTTTCGGGGGCGCGGCGAGTGTCAGCTCGCTCTTAGCGCAGCGCTGGACCTCGGCAGCCCCGTGAGGGAAAGGGCCGTTACCTCAGGCTGGAGGCGTGGATAACTGTTCTCCACGGTGCCAGCGGGCGGGGCGATCCACACAGAAATCGGGGCTTTAAATCCGTCTGTGAAATGGCCGGCGGGGCCCACACGCTGTCTGGAAGCACGGGAAAGGCTGAACATGAGGCTCTGAGCGAGCCGGTGGGGGTTTGTCTCACCTCAGCCGTGGCGGGGCTGCGGCCCCCCCTCCCCTCCCGCTGCGGCGGCGGCCGTGACATGCGGGTCCGTGTCCCAGGGGGTGCCCGGAATAAAGTTCTGCAGAGCAGCTTTGCAAGTAATAATTTCTTGTGAGTGGCAAGTATGATGCTTGTTTTTCAACTGACCCCACTGGTAAGACTATAGGAATCTTTATGTACTTCTTGTGCATTACATTATTATGAGTATTTTCCTTAAACAGGTCTCATTGTTCARTTCTTACCTATTTATTCAGAAACAATGACACGCTCGTCATTGCGAGTGCTCACTTTCTTCTGTARCTGGCTCTAATGAAGTCCGTGGAGRTATTGTTTCAGATTGCCATGGAGATAAGACTTCRTCCTTTAACATATATTCCTTTTTTCTGTCCCATGCAGATGATTTTGAAGAGAAAAAGCCCAGTATAAAGAAGAACAACGCAAAAACTCTGCCTAAGAAGAAGGAAGAAGATTGTGATACTGGAGTTTCCAACTCRGCAAATAAGCCTTCAAAACAAAAAGGGGCAAAATCACTAATAAAAGAAAATAAAAAAATTACTAGAAATAAAGRGAATCGTAAAAAAGAGGAAACTTGCAGGTAAGTTTACTTATTATCATTTGAGTCTATAGGAGCKCTCTGTTCATGGTTACATGTTATTTGTTTAGGGCCCAGTGCTGCATATGTGCATGTGAGCAGTTTATTTTAGGCTATCAGTCCAATTTAGTACATTTGTGTCACACAGCTGGAGAGAAGTACCGTCTCATTCATTGCAGAGTCAGTCCTGAGAAAGAYAGTCTGTATGGGAAGCAAATATGTGAGCCTTTTCAAATTCAATGGTTTAAATACAAAATTTTATTTCATTTGTTATAATTTTTACATCGRACTAGGGAGGCTTTGTGGAATCCAGCATGAATAGAAATGTTGGCCTGAGATTTGGGTTTAAGATTATGAGCAGAAATCTTGAAACATACCATTCTCTGGTGTTTTTTGGAATCCAAATACAATACCAGCATGGTCTGCCCATGGAGATTGCTRTAGCAAATGAATTAATGAAAAGAAATTAAACTGATTGGTCTCATTTCATTGGCCAGCTAGAGCCTTGGGTATTAGTGTAGTGAAACAGAAACAGTCCAGTTTCAGTACACTTCRAAGGTTCAGTAAGAACAAATGATTCAGTGAACCATTTCTCCAAGAGCTGATTTGTACAAGCTGTTCTAAAGAATAGGGCCTTTTGTAGGTTCAGGCATCTTCCTTCTTAAACATCCTTGCAGGACCAGGACCTAAGTTTGCACTGAAAAAGTGTTGCTCCATTGAGCCCATGGTTATTTATAGCAAAGACGGTTTGCTTTACAGAGAAGGTGTCTGTGGTTTAATTGTCAAATACTCAGTCTGTTATTACTGATGCAGAGGTCATGCTTCATTTATTTCCCTGTTTTTAGGGTGTTCTTTATCTATGTTTCTTAAATACACAAGCACCTGCACTTCCTGATGCTAAAGCCATTTTGATAATTTTAACAGTGACTCGCTGAAGCCCCCTCAGAAGGAGATAAAGTTGAAGAGAGAATCTCCTGTTAAAAAAGAGATGGATGACGACAATACTGATGATGATGATGATGATGATGATGATGATGATGATGAAAGTGAAGATGAATGGGAGGACGTGGAAGGTAACAATTGCATGTTTATTTGTTTTAAGGAGTAAATATTCTTATACACATTTTTTTTTTTTTTTGTAATTTAATTTTTGAACCATTTCTCATTTGGATTCAAGTAAATGGATATACTGTGTATACCTAAAGTATGCTCCATGTACATATCTGAATCTTTAAAAGCTCATATCTGACAATGCTTTTAGAATGGTTCCACGGTAGAAAAAACCCAGACRACTACTGACCTGATGGTAGTGCCTTGAATTTGACTATCTGTTGGCTTACGTTAAAATTATGCTACCATGCACAARGCACTTTCTTCGCTGTTTGTGTTGTCTGATACTGAGCAGCTAAGAATGAGTCCTTTTGAAGATTCAAAACTGCAACTTCCTAGTAAAGGAGAGTGGAGATGGAACCAAGTGCGCTGTTCGATTAGGTGGCCGTCAACAAACTGTGATATCGTGACGATCATAATCTTTGTATTTTTCTGCTAGATTTATGCCTTCTAAAGTGAACAGTTGTCAGTTTTTTTCTTTGCTACTCTACAAGTACCCTTCAAGTCACATCTGCTTCATTCACCTTTCTCATGATTGAGTTTGCCTCTGGCAGTCACTTGCCATTAGACTCTGCTAAGCTGATTCCTCAACGGCAAGGTGACGGGCATCCCACAGTTATTTGAAATAACTGAGCACACACAGTGTTACGGAAGATCCAGGAGCTGGTAATTACTGGGGATGTTCTGTTTGTAGGCTGTTTGAACACTTGAGAAGGAATGGGTAGGTTCTTATCCTTTTGTCACACCTCCCTGGGGCATCTATTCCATGTTTACTTATYATTTAGTAATATTTTATTTTTCCAGAACTCCAGGAACCTGCCACAGATAAGTTGGAAGAAGCTGCTGTTCTTCCGGCAGTGGTGCTGCCAAGCAATCCTGTCGAGATAGAGATTGAAACCCCAGAGCAGGTGAAGAAAAGAGAGAGGAGGTAAGAACAAGGAAGGCAGTGGAGGGTCATTAAAGGATGAAGTTAAAAATACGCTAAGTCTTGACTGTCACTGACTTGCTCTGTTCTGAGTGGAAATCGCCACTTTGTGCAGACTGTTGAGTTGGAATGATGCGAGGTCATGGGATGGAGAACAGTTTACACACTGACAGTTTTACCAAAAATCTTCAGTGGAAGTTGGTGGGAATGGAGGTTTTTCAGCTTCTTTGAAAATAAAGCGTGTAAATTCATTGTGCTTTAATATCTACATTTCCAAACCAGGGACAGTAGTAGCTCTCTTCAAGGAGAGCTGTGGGTGAATGGCATTGTTGTACTGTAAATATCTTAACAGCTCAGGTGGAAGCCTCTGTGTGCCCATAACTGAGGTGTGAATAGGTGGGTCAAATGAATGTCCTTGGCAGCTGGCTGCATTATACCAAGGAAAGCTTTCTTTGTGTGGTGGCTGGAGGCTTGGTGATAGCTCATGATATCTTACAGGGYGGGCACTGTCCCAGGCCAGCCCTTCATAAAAAAGTAACCAGAATATCTGTCGCCTCTAAGTTAAAAGACTTCCTCAATGAAGAGAAAACCATTTTCCAGGAATCTGAATGGAATGCTAGCAGTAATCTAAAAGTCAAACAATTCAGACAGTGAATTATAAGTTTAGTATGGAGCTGTCCAAAGCTGTCTGGTAGGAAACTGTAGGCACATAAAATTAGGTGGAATTTAGGCCACCTGAATATACCCAAGCTCTCAGTAGTCAGGTATATGCAGTTCACAGTTTTTTAGTCATATGCATCCTGTATGCCTGTTCACGTAGCCAGTAACTAAACTTTTGTTAAGTGTGCACAGAAGATTCTCTGGGATGGATTCTCTTTGTGAACTGATCCAATTCAGGAATCTAGAAAGGCAGGTCCATAGAAAACCCACAGCGTCCATTTCTTTTGTGATCTTATGCAGAGAAAAAAGGAAAGCCGAGTTTGAGACGTATCTTCGGAGAATGATGAAACGTTTCAGCAAGGAGGTTCGTGAGGACACACATAAGGTATTGGTCATAGAGAAACCTGATAGAGAAAAAATTGAGCATAAAGATGTCTGAACTGATTGGTGAAGAAGAAACTAATTTTGATCAAATAATTTGGGGCTATGGCTAGAAGTGAAAAAATAAAAAGGCTGTAGTCCTGACAAATGCTCATTAGACTTCTGCTAAATTGTAAGTTAGAAACATCAGTGACTGCATTACTAAAATTCTAAACCAAAGATGTGAGTAGGGTGTATATTTCTCCATTGAGTGTGTATCTGCTCATTCTATCGGGGTTAGACTGTCAGTCCTGTAGAGCAGGAGACACTAATAGCGGCTTCAAGGCTTTACTGTCTTCTGATGGTGATCTGAAGACAGCCCTGTGCCCACCCTGTGTATGTTTGGGAGGCTTCATTGTTGCCTGTCTCTGTTAAAAGGAGCAGTAAAGCCTTCCTCGTCTATACCATGGACAATAGTTCCAGCAAAGAAAATCTCTTTGATATAGTGAACTCACTATAGAAACTTTTTTCTCTCAGGTTCACCTCTTGTGTTTATTAGCAAATGGTTTCTATAGGAACAGGATCTGCAGCCAGCCAGATCTTCATGCCATTGGTCTATCCATCATCCCCACCCACTTCACAAAAGTGCCTGCAGGCCAAGTGGACCTTCTCTACCTTTCCAACTTGGTGAAATGGTAAAACTCTCTCTCCTAATCACGCTATCACATAGAACGTAGAGCCAGGGTTCAGGGAGAGGGGTAAATGTAATTACCAATTTTCAGTGATTTTTCTGATTTTAAATACAACAGTGAGAGTCTGTCCTTTTTACAGAAGGAAAGGATAAACTATGAAGTTTAAGAATACAGTCACAAACACTAGACAACAAGTAGGTGTCTCATATTTCAGGTTTGTTGGAACCTTCACTGTCAACGATGAGCTTTCCACTGAAAAAGGAGAGCCCCTTCAGTTGACCTTGGAGAGGCGCTTTGCCATCTATGCTGCACGAGATGATGAAGAGTTGGTTCATGTAAGTGACTGGGAAGTGCAGGGTTTGCCTGCTAGATCAGTGCCGTAGTGCTGTCAGGTCATACACAAAGTGGTGTTTGAGGGATGGATTTGCAAATTGGTGACTCAGGTGATTCCATGGCTTTTTTGTTGTTGTATTTTTATCTGGAGTCCTTCTGTGATTAAATTATTCAGTTTGAACTGTGCCTAACTGGAGCCTCTAGTTCTGGTTGGTGTCACTGCACGCTCCGTGTTCTGCTGTGGATGGCTTTATGTATAGTGTATATGGCTATTTGTTCCTAAGTATGCTTTGGCTTCTCTATATTGCTTTAGCAGTGTAGATCAAAGAAAACCAGCTTAATAGGTTTTTTCTGAAATACTAATTTGAGTGAGGAAATTCTTGGGCTTACTTGCAGCCAGAGAAACTCTTTACGGATCTTTGAGTTAGAAGGTTGGTAGTTTGTTACTATGAGTCACCACTGAAGGCCAAAGGAGTTGAGCTTTGATTTAGAGCAGCCCAAGGCCAAGGCTTCAAAAGGACTTCAACTCTACAGTCATTTTGTGGTGGAATTGGATTAAGGAAAGACGTGGAGTCTGTTGCTTCAAGTCACACAGAGATTTTGGTAAAACAACCAAGGGAGGGGGAAATACAGGAGATCAAATTGACAGAGGACATTTGAAAGAGCAGAAACGAGCTGCTGCTTTGCAGGTGCATGGCTTGCAGTTCTGCCCTGTTGCTGATAAAGTGGGATACTGCAGCTTCTCTACTGCAAAGCAGGAAGCAGTTGTGGTGGCTTTGCAGCCTTGCTGTGGAAATGCAGAGATGTCACTTCCTGGGACAGGAGGGAAAGACAAAGCAAGCCTTGCTTAGGCAGCTTCAGTTGAGTCCCATGCAGAAGGCAGTTGCCAGGTCACAGCTGTTAGCCACTCAGTTGTGACTCTGGTGACATTCTCTGAATGGCTGGTGTTTCTGCTGGGTTCAGCTGGTGGTATGTGGTTGGCTTTGGCCACCTTTGGGAGGCAGGATTTAGAGTCATCTTACTCAGTTTTCCTCAAGAATGAGAGACTGATAGGGTAGATGGGATTTGGGTGAATCACTGTGTCTGCTCCAGCAGAATGGTGCATTTAGCCTCTTTTAAGAATTGGTTCCTCATCTGCGAGTTAATAGCAGTACCCCTGTCACAGTGCTAACATATATAAGAGCCAGAGAAGACTGTGTGGTGCTTTAATACTATAGCAAACGGGCTACTTACACATCTGTGTCAGTGTATACAGCACTGGGTAGAAGGTGGGAATGCAAATGATTTGTGACGGAACCCAGATTGTGAAAGAGTTTCAAGAGGTTTTTTTATATACCTTGCAAAAAAGGTTAAACATACTTTATTTTTTTCTTTTGCAGATATTTTTAATTATTCTGCGAGCATTGCAGCTGCTGTGTCGCCTCGTGCTGTCTTTTCAGCCTATTCCTCTCAAGGAGTCAAGAGCAAAGGTAGATTTTGTTGGGTGTGTGGAATAAGGAATAGGTCACTGGTTTAGAGAGTAGGATTGAAAAAACTTTCTGGCTGTTGCACCTTGAAGTGAATCGCTTACTGCATGAACCAGGGGGATGACAATGTTCTGTCTATAGTGCAGAAGGCGCAAAACCTTAATTTTTAGGTTTCTCCTTTAAAAAAACTACCAGTTTTGTGAGTTTCAGCAGATACTTTTTATGCTTCAGTGGTTTTAAATTTCTTTAAAACTTAGACAGCAAACACTTGCTGCCTGAGTACACCCCTTTTCAGCCATTTGCCCAAAGTTTTCAAGTCCCTAAGACATGCAGATTTACCATGGTGGCCAACCTTTGGTCTGCATGCACCTTGTGCTGATTTCAGCCTTTTTTTTTAATATATTCTTAGCCGTGGTAATAGAAGTGACCTGGCCTCTCTCTTTGCAGGGAAAAAGCTCATCCAAGAGGCAGTCTCTCAGTGGTACCTCTGAAGGGCAGGAGAGCTCTGCCACAACACCCAAAGCTGCGGCAAAAAAATGTCCCTGCAGAAAAGCCAAACAGGATGAAAAATCCTCAGAGAGCGAAGAAGACAACAAGGAGCCAAAGAAGCGCAAAACTGCTCAGACCAAAAGGACACGCAAGTCAAAGTTGACTACAGGCAGCCAGGAACAGAAGGAATCTAGTAATGAAGAGAGCAGTTTAGCAGAAAGAGATGTGCCAGTCAGGCCGAAGAATGATCGACGGAGACGAGTGGCCTCCAAAGTGTGTTACAAAGAAGAGAGTGGAAGTGATGAGGGCAGTGTTTCGGACTTTGAGGTTTCAGAGGAGGAGAGTGATCTCTCTGATGAGAATTTTGAAACTGTCTCTAAAAGGCAGAGGAGCTCACTGGGCTCTCAGAAGTCAAAGGTAACGGCTATAAAAAGCCCAAAAATGGAGACTTCAGAATCAAGGCTATCCAAAAATTCATATGGAGCTGAGCCTAGGCCAGCAAAAAGTACAGCTCCAGCCTTGCCTCATGCACAGAGAAAGAGAAACAAAATAATTTCTAGTGATGAGGATGGGCAGCAGGAGGTAAGGAAAGTGACGGGCACAGACCAGTGGCTGGAGGTTTTCCTTGAACGTGAGGACAAGTGGGTGTGTGTAGACTGTGTTCATGGCAACACTGGCCAGCCCCAGCTGTGCTTCACATATGCCACGAAGCCGCTTTTCTACATTGTGGGATTTGACAATGATGGGAGTGTCAGGGATGTGACGCAAAGATATGACCCAGTGTGGATGACCGCAACAAGGAAGAGTCGTGTGGACTCTGAGTGGTGGGAAGACACGCTGCAGCCATATAAAAGTCCCTATGTGGAAAGAGACAAGAAGGAGGAAAATGAGGTAAATGGCAATAGGTTATTCAGGACATTTAGTGCCAGGAGTCCAGTCCTTGGATTCTCATTCAGGCAAAAATCCTTAGGAATCTTTCCATGAGGAAAGAAGTTTAATTGAGCTTGAAATGTTCGGATTGAGGATGTTTTAAAGGGAATACACAATGACAGATTAAAATATCAAATGGAGGCTGTTCAGAGAAATCTGRATAGCAAAAGTATTGGACAGCCCATGCTGGAAACTTACTAACGTGGTTCCTGTACAGTTGAGCATTACCCTTCTTGGAGAGAGTCTTTAAAATACGTAGATCTGGGTACACATCTAAGGTACCTATTTGCAACAAGAATGCTTTGGTCTGTTGGCTCATCTGATTAAGTTTCTGGTGGTTTTTTCCTTTGATCCATACTACAGTCATTCTTGCTTATTCTTGCTTTATTACAATGGGTAGTGCAAGACAGTTGTGAAATCACTCTTCTTTGTATAATTCCTACAGTTTCAAGCTAAGCTTCAAGATCAACCTCTACCAACAGCAATYGGAGAGTACAAAAACCACCCTCTTTATGCACTGAAGAGGCACCTCTTGAAATACCAGGCGATCTATCCTGAGTCAGCTGCTGTCCTAGGGTACTGCAGGGGAGAGGCCGTCTATTCCAGGTGAGTGGTGCACGTGTTGTCATGTGCGACTGTGATCTTTGTAACAAATTTAAGAGCTAATTTGTGTGAAGACCACRATGGTATCAGCAGTAGTCTCAGGCCACATGCATAGACAGGGTGAGGCATTTAGCTGCTCAGACAGCATTTGCATATCACTTAGATACAGCTTTTTTACAATTCCTAACATGTGAATAACACTTTGGAAGTCTCTTAYGGAGAGACTTCAAAACCCTTATGGTGTTTCCTTCTGGCCTTTTTAGAGACTGCGTACACACGCTGCACTCCAGGGACACTTGGCTGAAGCAAGCTCGAGTGGTGAGGATTGGAGAAGTGCCTTACAAGGTAGGAGGGTTTGACTTCCTCCTGTGCAACACGTCTGCCCTCTAAAGTTCAAGCTCAGTTCTGTTTTGGTTTTTGCCTTCTCTCTGTCAGCAGATGCAGATTTTTCACTTGCTTGCATGGTTTGTGGTAGCTGCATTGCGAATCTGTCCACCTACTGTGCCTGCARTTCCCATATACTACCCAAAGCCCAGCGATTTCTTCCCACCCCAAGGGTATCTAGCAGAACTGCACCCTTTTTRTCTTTTTTAAAGGCATCCTAGAGTTTTGTATGAACTGCAGGATCTGGCTYCCTGTTGCATACAGGTGTCATGGGTTATAATTTATAAACAATGGATACTGAAGCTACGAAATAGACATTTCTTCTCTCCCAGAGCCTTCTCCTTTGATGTTCTAGGAAAGTCTGAAATTACTGGCAGCTTGTTGTYGTGATGTTACAGCTTGGTCATTGTATTTGCACAGATGGTGAAAGGATTTTCCAACCAGGCGAGGAAGGCRCGCCTTGCAGAGCCTGCAAACCGGGACAAAGAGGACCTGGCACTGTTTGGTCGCTGGCAGACRGAGGAGTATCAGCCGCCTATAGCAGTGGATGGAAAGGTAGCTAGGAAGGCAGAGGGCTGGTGTTAAAGGAAGTGTTTGTATGGAGCTGTGGGCTTTGTTTTTCCAGAAGTTGCATGTTTCAGAGGTGAGATCAGTCAATAACATCTGGGTTCAGGATTAAGACATCTGAGGTAACTGTACCCAGGAGGAAATGGTCAAAACTTCACTGAGGCCTTTCTTTCCTGAGTACAAGTAATGAGTGCTAGCAGTGCAGACTGCTAACTTTATATTTTCGTTGATTGACTTTGCCTACCCTATGTTTGTTTTGCTAAATCTCTGCATTACAGCCTGAGTAACAAGGCCTGGGCAGAGAACATAACTAGGAGATAACCATGCAGCTAAAATCTAGGATTGTGCCTTGTCATGTGAATATTAATCGAATACTAGAGTGGAATGTAGCAGGTCAGAAGGAAGGGAGAGTCCCTGAGTTGCAGCAGGGATTTTCACCTCTCTCCAGAGAGCCGGAGTGTCACCATTTCTCTTTGATTTTGCAATAACAGGTTCCTCGGAATGAATATGGAAATGTCTATCTCTTCCTGCCATCCATGTTACCCATTGGCTGTGTGCAGCTGAGACTCCCAAACCTGAACAGATTGGCACGGAAGTTGGACATTGACTGTGCTCAAGCCATCACTGGATTTGATTTTCACGGCGGCTACTCGCACCCAGTGTATGTAAAGCTGCTTTGTTGCAGCTGATAGATTTTGATGTCCTGCAGAAGCTGTATACCCTGTGTTAAGGAGCACATGCCCTCCTCTTCTGCGCTAGTAGTGGCAGTGGAGTCAGTGGCCCTGGCATACAGAAGTGACTTTCTATGCTTTAAGAGTCTGCACTTGTGTGGGGAGGATCAGCGATGAGTTGCACACTTAGATCCTGTGAGACAGACAGATGGTTCTGTCGATATCCAGTAGCTTGCTTTTGGTTTGGCTGGGTCAGCAGGCATTTGCTCCCTCTCTTTTTTCTTCTAGTAGCTGACAGAGGATTGTGTTCTCCTTCCTAGTACTGATGGCTACGTTGTCTGTGAGGAGTATAAAGAGGTCCTCATTGCTGCCTGGGAGAACGAACAAGCAGAAATAGAAAAGAAGGAAAAGGAGGTGAGAATTATTTTTGCAGCTTCCTTATTGTTACATTTATTAAGTAAATTTCATTTAAACTGTGGACAGTCAAAGAAGGGTAGGCTGTGTAAGCAACAGACACAGAGCTCTGAGACCGTGCGTGGTTAGTTGCAGCCCCCAAATGCCCCATTTTGGGCTGCTTGTCCGGACTGCAGTGGGATGCAATACAAGTGTGTAGCAATATCTGAAATAGTGCATACTCTGGAATAGTTTTCCATGGCTGCTGGGAAACAAAAAATGAGGAATACACTTACGARGTTAAAGTTTTGGAGGTGGTTCTGGTGTAATTTATACAGTCAGGGTGCACATTAGAAAGTGACAGTAATTCGTGTATTTAGCAGATAATTGGACACTGGCCTATAATCTTTTAATGTGACACATTTAAGTTGGTGTGGTTTTTTTTAATGGCAGTTTAAAACCTTCAAATTTCCATTTTCTGTGGGTGTAAATACATTGAAATTTACAATAGTAAATTTTTCTCTCTTCAATAACAATCCCACACAGAAGCGTGAGAAAAGAGCTCTGGGGAATTGGAAGCTGCTGACAAAAGGACTTCTCATCAGAGAGAGACTGAAGCAACGCTACTCCATCAAGGTATTCCGCATTTCTRTTAGTGATTTCTTTTTCAGGATGATACTTCTCTACCAAGAGATTTTTTTCCAGTCTTTCCAATGTATTATGTTTCCAGCTGTAGAGTGTAGAACTTCCAGAGTGTAGTTGCTCAAAAATCTTTTTCTTTCCTGTTGTTAGCCTGTGACTAGCAACTAGTAAAAAGACTACACCAGAAATTCGATGTGTCCATGAAAGACTCATTATTGTTTAACAAGAGATTAGTGTTTCCCCAAGCATCATTTTTTTGATATTATTTTCTGTTTTGACATACCCCCTTCCTAGATTTATTCCTCCAAGGCAAGCAAGTAGCTAACAGGATGAGAGGGGGCTGCTTTTTGTTATGAAGTCAGATGTTTGAGTTTTTGATCTTTTCCCCATTGAGAAAGATKAAAAGCATGATCTTTTTAAAGCAGGTTTATTTTTATCCTCCCACAGCCAAAAATATTTTGCTTTGTGTTGAAAGAATGCTTGACATCCAGGAATAGCAACACACTGCGTTGGGTGAGAGGCCCAAACCAGAGCAGCTTTTGTAGTGTCATTAAGTGTCACTGTGACGGAAGACAAGCCCTTTTAGAAAGGGGTAGTTACAAGTGATTTCTAGATTTTCACACCTATTTTTTTCAGACTGAGCCGTCAGCACCTGAGACAGAGAAAGGAGCGGGATTCTCTTCTGATGAAGAAGGAGGTCCGAGTTCAGAGACTGSAGTAGGGAATGCGGCCATTTCTTGGCCCCAAAATCGCCAGTTAGAGAAAAAAAAAGAAGAGAAGACAACCAGAAAGAGCAAGCGAGAAAAGAGAGGAGAAGCAGCACAGTTGTTCCCTTTTGAGAAACTGTGATCAGAACAAGCGTTTCTTTGCCGTTTCCAGATGCAAGAACAATAGTCACAACARAAGTATCCTTTGCCAGCTAAGGACTTATTTAGTCTTCCTCTGCCCTTGTGTTTCCGAGCTATCGGGGACCAACCTAATTCAGTATCAAGAGTTTCTTTTGCTATCACAGGTAATTAGGTTCATCCTTTTGTCCCTGGACTTAGGCGAAGCAGATGTGCAGTTGTACCTTCTGAGAAGATCACTTTGTGCTGTTGGGGTTTTTTGCTCCCTTTCRTATCACTCAGCACTAACAATTCTGTTTTCTGAGGCATTCCTTTCATTAGCACTGTCTTTTTCCCATTTTTCTCCTTTCCATTTTCTCCTGCTTGCTCAGAACTAAAGCATGCAGCTGCTATTTAACACTCTGCTGAGCTGGCCAATGGACTACTAATGCCCTCTTTTGATTCATACCTTACCCGAATCAGTGGTGAGGTAGAGTTCTGGTCTTACTCTCTCATCGTCACAGAAGGGGAAATACTTCCTCTAAGGTGTAAAAAAACATGCCATCAAGATTGGGAAGAATCTGAAAATTTACTTTCTAAAGAATACCTGCCTTTTGTGAAAACTCAGTTTTGGCTCTTCAGCTTTTCAGCCTACAATCTTCTTTTTTACTTTCATAAGTCTTGTGCATTAGAAGGGAGAAGCCTTGTCGTCATTTTAAACTTAAATATGTYGTCTTAAGTAATTTAAAAATATACGTATTTGTTTCAGTTTTATTCTGTCAAGACCATGTGGATATGTTCTGGAGCAAACCATRTAAAACTGGCCGAGTATCATTGTCAGAAATGAAATTCACTGAAACCAGAGAGCTCTTGTAAATGTTATCCAGTACCTAAGCATTTAAAAACTGTTACGAATGTTAAGTCTACACAAGCTTTTCCTGCAGTTGTGTAATAGAAATGCTGATCTGTCTTTTGCAGTATTTTTATAATTAAATTACACTGACACTGTCTCTTTAAAAATAGAGGAGAATACAGTCTAGTCATTGGTGGACATGGTCACAGAGGAAAGATTGAAATGCAAGAAAATGGCTTAAATTAATTATGTTCAGAAAAAAATCTATTTTTGTACTGTATTTGTAGAACAAAATAAAGTATAGAAAAAGAGTACGTTGTCCATTACACCTCCTCTCCGGCCAGCTCATTCTTCTGTACGCAGCTCTGTGTCCCTGGAAGAACTCCCACGCAAGGTTAAGAACACACCGTAGTATTTCCAGGAGTCACAGATCGGGTCCCAGGATATCCCAGAGCTGGCTGCTTGTGAATTGTTTTAAGGTTAAGGGTCTTCMTTCGGAGTTTTTAGTTTTTGCTACCAAATTCTAATAAAGACCAACCTAAGTTGGAGGCTTGGGGAGTAGATATAACCTGTATATAAGGCTCAAGAGAMATTCTAAATCTTGCATGAACTGGTAAAACTGCAGAGGGCGCAGAGGGCACAGAGGACGTGGTTCCTTCTGCTTAGTCATTGTGCCGATACGCAGGACATGCCCCGAGCTGAGTACTTTGAATGCGAGGGCCCACGTCCAGCTCCTGCTGGTTATCGGGAATTTTTCATCTGCTTAAAATAGGAGCCGGTACCAGCTGTACCAAAGTGACTCTCTACTTCCTAACTTGGGACATGGCATAGATACATGACGTTACGAGTCTAGTGACTATTTACAGTCAGCAGGAAAGGAGACAAAAACATTTTCCGACAGCAGGATCCTACTTCTCTGCTAGGTAGGCAGCCAGCTCTCCTAAGCATGCAAAAGATGAAAGAGTAAATATGCTTTAAGGGAGACCAAAGCAGAAAGGGAAGATGATTGACAGATCAGGTACATGTTCTGTCAGATTTTGGTAAGGAAGCAAGAGAAATACTGCGTCAGTTGTTTCCATAGAAGCGTTGTTTGTGTACGTRCAATGAAAGCGAGCCTTGGCTCCACCAGCACCCCTGGCCTGGGAAACACGAAGTTCTTGTCTGTGAAAGGAGTCTCACTTTATTTTGCATCATTCCTCTACACACATTAGTATGTAAGACAAAAGTATTTTAAGCTGCTAAATGCATAGGTAAACCCCMAGTCTCTTTAAAAACGCAAGAGGCTGTATCCAGTCAGGTTGAATCAATATATTTTTCAAATGATCTTATGGAGGCGAGGAAGTTACTATTACTTAAGTAGTCCGTAATGGGGAGTAAAACCATGGTAGCCTGGAATCAGCCTTTCATCACGAAGACAACATAGACCAGACAGCAGCTGTGCTGTTATGAGGAACTTGCTTCCCAAAAACGGGGAAATATTTGCAGGCTGAACAAAATCCAACTGCACGTTTACCTCAACCAACAACAGAAAACTAGCTCATGTGGAAGCCACAAACTAGTCCCCCATGTACCTGGACACTATTCTTGGACRTGAAACGTGCAATACTTAAATGGAATAAAAAAGAAGCCTACAGACCAACCTTTTGAAAATTGTATTTTATTAAATATACAAAAGCTCAGCACTTACATAGAAAATGACATCTTCATCTCCAATATGGTAATGCTGGTTAGTTTCCCGCATCATTGGTAAAACAAAAGTCCCAACATTTGTTTTTCTCCCCAGGGGACTGCAATTCTTAATTGATGGAGCAAAAGTTGGTGTTAGCAAGCAGCAGAAGGACTGCACAGCATCGCTAACGCGCGTCAGCTGCATGCATGAGACCACCTGCACTTCCTATAACCTTTCACTCACTACTATTGCTTTTACCAGAGGAACTGAGCCATGAGACTGAACTGACAACATTCAAATACCAGAAGAATGAAAAGAATTAAGGCTAATAAAGTAATGACTACTTCTCAAAACATTTATGATTTATAACTCRGATCTCTATTTCAGTACCATTTGTAGCAAACATTTGCTTCTATGTATGTTCAAGTTAAGTTCCTTTGGTACGGGGAGCACATTTCTCGTGACGGTCATAACTGGATTCATAAATGAAGACATTTTTGTACTGAATTGTGTATACTTACAGGAAAAAAAAAAMCACACTAGTATAGGGAGGGCACATCTGGAAGCCAGACTCTAGCTAGGTGGAGAGAGACTTAAAAACAGTACAAGATAGTCTCTAATCTCAAGTACTGGTTACAGCAGAAACATGTAAACATGAGCCATCACAAGACTACAAGAAGGCATTCCTCTAACATGATATAAAGCTCAAAATTTAGGCTACTAAAGTCTAAGAAATCTAATCAGGCAAAAAAGTTTTMATTATTTACTTTCACGGAGTATGTTCATTGTCCTTACTAAGTGAAATTCAAGAAAGAAACAGTACACAAAAAAMMCCCCAAATATTTTAAAGAATATACATTCAATTATAGAAGTTAATTTTGTTTCAAGGCAGCAGGTTTTATTTTTAAAAGTTAATGACCTCTGAGTATCCCCTTAAATAAGTGCAATTCGAAGTTAAATTTTTGAAATAGTTAGGCAATGGTATAGTCCATGCTACCATTTTGGATGCTTACCCAAGAACAACTTAAGAGACTTTTAAAGGGGGAAATCAATGCTTTCTGACAAATCTGCCCTACCTCAGAGCACTGCTAACCTGGCCACTCATTATTTCAAGTTACTTTGAAAATCCTCAGTCCAAAAGCATACATTTTACGAAAGTTTTGTGTGAAATTTGACTAGGTTGTGTTTTCCCTTTGAACACATACACTTCCAAATGCATCAGCCAAAGAAGTGTACATGACTGTGCATATAAGAAAAGGCAGCAGAGGGAGGGTTTGGCAGAGGCAGGTACACACACGTTTCCTAAGTATATCTAATCACGGTCCATGTGATCAAGATGGCACTTTCTCCATAATACACAAGGTGCCCCACCTGTCAGTGAGGACTTGCCAGTTCTCAAATCAGGGGGAATTAGTAAGTGGTAAGAGGTACAAATCTGCTTGTTCATTGACTTATAATCAATACAGACACTCCAAAATGCTTTTTTCCCCGAAGTCGATCATCGACTTCCTACAAACAGCATCCTATAGTCATATTTTTCATGGATAACGTGTATCAACAACCACATTGAAGCCCGCGCCCCAGCTCTTGGTGCACACTGCTGAACTGTGATATGCTGGAAGCATGCTGCAGTAACCGAGACAGAAATGCACTTGAAAAGTTTCTAACCAGGATTCAGCGCAACCCTGACCACCTCCTTCTCACTGCTGCTTCTTTGGCGGAACACGAGATTTCGCAACCACAATTGGAACTACAGAGAGCAACCCGATCAGCAAAGCCCAGAGAGGGCGGTAGAAGAGCCAGCCAATGGAGACGGTCAGGAGCGACAGCGAACTGGCTACGCAGAAAGCAAATGCTTTTAATCCAATGTTAACCARATCTCTCACAACAGGAAACCAGTCCACTGCAGAAAGAATTAAACAAGGGATGATATTAAACAGTTGATGAGATGATAGTTTAAAAGGAAGTCTTATTCATGCCTAGGATTTGCACACTAACTATTGTATTCAAAAGACAGAYTGAATTAATTATTTATCAAGAGCACTGGATAAGTATCCTCAAGGCATTTATTAATTAAGCAACAGCTAAACATCTAAGACATGGTATCCTCATCTCTTCAGACAGGAAGTAATCCAAAATTAAGTCTGAAATCTTGTCCAAGACTTGAGAGGCAGAGTAGACTGATAGCCTTGCAGCTATGGAACAAGTCTCAGGCAACTAATATAATATGCTAGCACAAAAATTAATTTCTGGCAACAATAAATCTTGCAGTAGCATGTTTATGGATAAGTAAATAAGAAAGAAAAAAAAAGAGTGCACTGCTACAAAGCAAATGATAGCTTTGATGTTTGAAGTTTATACAAGTTGGAGGCACTGTCCTGCTTTTCTCTAAGTTTTTATTCCAACACTTTTCCACGCTAAAAGGATAAATGAAAACCTTTTTTGCTCTGTGTTCTCAGTGGTGTACAATTACCAGACACAAAAACATGTTACTATACAACTACTAATTAAGACCTGTTGGAGGCACCACTTGTGTATGGGTGTAGAAAGTAATTGGATTGCAGCACCTTGACTTAGACTTGAAAGAACCAGCCCAACGTGTGCTTTGACTTCTGATTTTGGTAAGCACTGGCCTGGGATCTTCCGAGACTGGCAAYAGATATTTCCATATGTGTTTTTTTTTAGTGTTCACAAAGCAACCACCTGGTTCTGGGATCCTGTTTACCTGCAATTGCCTACGGTGACTTTCAGATCAAATGCAACCTGAGTTCAAACCAGATTCCTCCTGACCTCCATATTAATTAATTGCGTATGTGAACAAGAGAGGACCTCTCTAGGGCTTATAATCCTATTTCTAAATCATTTTACCTTTCTGTCAAAAACTTACCCAAAGTGTAAAAGATTCGGGTCATTAGGCTGATGCCTACAAACATCGCCAGCCAGCCTGCTGCACGGAGSGCCCAGGTTTTCATGGTGTTACTCTCATGCTCTTTCTGAAACACCTCCTGAAAGCAAACACCATTATATGCAGCCTGTTTCTCAATTTCCTTTCAGATCCTCTTGATTCCAGTGTATTATGAGCAAATCAGAGCCGACAGCATTTTAGGAGTACAAATTCTCTTGTAGAAGATATATTGCAGCTCATTCTGCAGTGTCTTTTTGCGCAATATTGCTGCAAACTACAATAGATTTTGAAGTGCAGCACTAGGGAAACCAGCATTTTCCTAAATTAAGGCAGCTAAACAAGCAGCATTTGACACACTATAACCACAGGCAGAAAGCACATAGTTGTTACTGCAAATGGATACATTCAACATTACTGTGGAAAATAAGACACTAATAAGTAAATGTAATAAGGAGGAACAATCTGACTTCACTATGTTTGCAGGAAGAGAGAAAAGGCAACAATATCCACTGATGGCTGAAGGAAAAGTATATGAAAGAAAGCAAATAGTACGCAGGGAAGAAAAGATAAAAGGTGTATGTATATTGCATCAGGCAAAGCAAAGCATCTATTTGCAAGAATTCTGAGTAAGATTTTTTCAAAATTAGTTGCGTGCCCCCCTGGCTCTATAAAACRTACACATGAAGATGGCTAAGACATAATAAAACACTTAATGGGAAAAAATCTGTATGACTGATTGACTACTTGTACATACACGTACTCTAAGAATTATTCATTTGTAGTGAGTTAATTTCCAATGAACTAAAATTCTGTCTAATGAAGATTCAGAGCTCACAGCAGAGAGCTGATTCTACTGCTACTCTCTTTCAACTCAAAACAAAAGCCTGTTTAACTGCTTTTGGGTGCTCCTGTAAATTCTTGACATCTGGGATATTTGCAGCAGGGCATGAAGCAATCATTAATGGAAACAAACCTACTAAAAGGAGTAAATGAATCACCAAATTGCTGGAGCATGCAGGATTTATTGGAGCATAATGCTCTGCCTGAAGGTTCTTTCTCAGCCAGAATAGCAATAAACATTTCAAACAAGCCTAAACTCCTGTTATTAGAAGCTGAAGACAGCATAGCTCCTACAGTTTGTTTAATTAAAGCCTGATTTTTACTATTTTTACATACGACCTTTTCAAAAGCACGTGCTTGCATGTGTAACTGGGAAATTACCAAAGAGCAGATAAAAGCAAAATGAGAAGGCACAGAAACAGCCTTTAAAGCAAAGGATGTTTAGCAGTAACACAAGGGGATTTTAAAAAAATAAATATATAGCTACTTTAGCCATGGTTCCTTTTTAAAATTAAAAAAGCTATCAGGAATAACTATAGCCAAATTATGTACTGCTAGTGGGTGAAGCACRGCATTTTGCTGCAACACAAAGAACGTGCAGAAACCTGGAAGGCAAACACAAGCTGTAATGCATTGTCCTAGAAAAAGGAGAGAGAAAAGCCAATGTTTAAATCGAGCACCTCCTCCTCTAGAGCAGGTCTGAAGGAGAATGAGAGCTTGCTCCCCYGCTGCTTCTGCACTACCATCTCCAGTTTTAACCCTTCACTAGTATGGTGTGGTATCTCACCTCCACAGAGAGATCCCCAGGGTACAGAATCTGCAGAACATCTCCAGACTTGGTATGATATGGAACCAGTTGATCGCCTCGCTGGCGAGCAATCACAGTCACCTTGGAAGAAAGGGGAAAGTATTTACTGGTTACTGAGTTTGGAACAAAGTTTGCAAAATACAGAAACAGCTGAAGACTCACCTTATCAGCAGAACCCAAATGGGGGTCATCTCCACTCAGACCTGCGTAGAAGAATGAGACACGAAGGTCTCCTACCTACAAACAAGAGAATATTGAAAGTCAAGAAAGATTTCTTTACAAAGGAGAATCACAGGAAAGACAACTCTGCATGGGAACACCYTTTATGTATCAACACTTCTTCTGAACATTTATGTCAAGCCAGAGGATACCCAGAATGATTTCCAAGGTGTACTTTTTTCAGGCCTAGTTAATAGCCAAAACAGGATAGCTCAAATGCTGTTCTGCAATATCCCCTCTGATTGAGCTGCAGGAGCACATTAACACCAATGAGATCCTATGTTCATCCCTTGTCATTTCATCTTTTGGCAGAGGAGGGCAGGCAGCACAAGCTGACAACAAGCTATTTCATTGTACTCCGTTCAGCAGAGCAAGGCAGAGGTAGAACCCACCTCCCAGCACCATCCTGTGCGTTTCCATTTAAAAGCATGGCAGACTCAAGAAAATAGAAGACAAAGAAGCAGTATCAGAAGCTTGCTTCAAGAGAAGCACTCACGCTGAAGGACTRTACTAAGGTGTCATCCTATGTGATGGTCTGCACTCCAATTTCTACATATTTAAATAGAAATGGGACATGCCCCAGCTTTCTTTTTCACATAATAGTAATCACTGCTTTGGTTTTTCTTTCTCATCTTACTTCTGGACGCCTGGGGTTCTCRCTGTGGTAAAAGTAATCCCCTCCTCGGGTAACATCAGCATGTGGATCCTCAAGGTTTGACAAGCTCAACTGCTTGAAGTCATCAATTTTATCCACAAGACCTAAGGAGAATAAAGAAACAAGCTCATGTCTAGTGTCTAACTTGGAACAACCAACTTGCTAGCTGGCTTCCTGATTATCACTTGAAATGACTGCCATTGTGGAAAGAACCAAAGTTCGCTGCTGATGCAACAGCAGACACAAAGCYGGTACAAAGCAAGCCTTACCCTTGGAAAGAACAAAGCTGCCAACCTGGACGTTAGGAGAAACAGCAGTGAAAGACTCCACAGCCATGGCACTGAGGAACAGAGAGAGTCCCTGATTAGTCCCAGAATTATGATCAAACTCTTGATTTGCAGTATGTAATATACAGCACATAAAAGGCAGTATGTCAAACATCAGGAAAAACTCAAAGAGCTAAATGGCTGTCATGATGCAAAAACAAATCCATCAARAAACTGTGTCCAGACTTCATAGTGTTGGAGCCATTAAAATAAGTTAAGACAAGACATGACTGTTTCATCCCCTGGCCTGACCTTCCCTTCACACTATTGGATTTCACTAGTTTTTTCTGTACTGAACCTATAATGGGCTGAAATGGAGTTCAGCTTTTAGGAAGCTGTTCAGTGGTGATAAAGAGGTTTTGAGTGACAATGAATTAATCACATTCCTAGATGAATTCCTGCAATGTTTAACTACACTCATAAATGCACTTTATTTCTAGCCTGAATTCATTCAGCTTCTGCTGTCAACTGCTAGATCTTACCTGCTTAATTAAGAAGCCTAGATCATAAACCTTCTCCATACAAAGGTACTTCTACATCGTGGCCAAGTTAATTAAATTCCAAACTCCTTTACTTACAGACTTGACTTGATTCTCACAAGTAGTAGTACTATAATCTCCTTGGCAGTAAACAACAGATTTTATTTTCACAAATGTCTAAGTTACATAAAAAGATAAGATGGATGGACAGAAGGAAGAAATCAGGTACTACACACTTAAAGTAGTCTCATTAATTCTAGGCTTGTATTCTAAAGTTCAGCATGTCTGCATACACCGTGCTGTCTCACRCAAGGATCCATGACAGTTATGCTCAGTCTCCTTGGTTTGTACCTATACACTCAGATGAAATGTTCTTAGCTGCAGCACTTYTTAAAATTATGTACTGCAATAGCACTAAATTAAAAATGTTTCTTACTCTCAATTGGAAATTTGCATTTACTGGAGAATGCTTGGAGAATTTTCATTAACAAAAAAGTGTGCATGGGGAGGAGAGACAAAGCAGGTATGTCATCTGTGCATCCTTTATTCCATTTTTTCCATTTTCTCGTCTAGACAAGTCTGCTAGTTGGGACTTATAATCAAAAACACATAGATTTTCGCTTTCCCTCCTGAAGTAGTACCTCCAAATAAAGGACAGTGTATTTGGATGAGCCCACAAAACCAAAACAAAGTTCTGGAGATTTTGCAAAGTTCAACGTTTTGTTGAAATCCTGGTCCTACTATCTCTCCAGCTGTATTTTTCTTTCACACATGATGTTTTTTACCAGATGGCATCCTGCATCCTAAGGAACCAAGCAGGTGCTGTGAGAATGACAAGCAAGCTAAAACTTAGCATTAAAAATGGCACATTGTAGCGCAACTAAAATGCTGCAGATGAGAGATATATGAAACAAATTATATATGGGCGATTGCCACAAATAAGCCTGTGAGGTCATGCATGCTAGCTTAGAAAAAGCAGCATGCAAGTAGCGTGACAGGCTCATGGGATGCCTGCTATTGTAACCCTGTACTTGTAATAGAGGAAAGAATTAGTAATAGACTGCACTAACAGACAATAGAAGTCAGAAAAGAACCCATTCAAGTTCTCCTATATGGAGACCACGTGGTCCAGAGATAATATAATAACAGCCTGACATCCAGCCATTAGTAATGGATAGCTTAATCCTGGTTCCACCAGGCAGCTTTGAACTGCTCTCTAATCTCTCTATGCCTTAGTTCTCCCAACTACCAAAAGACCAACAGTTTCCATCTACTTCAATGTGTCATGAAGACTAATCATTTAGCTTTCATCTTTGATCAGATACAGTGACAGAATCTAGAGGGACTGTGCTAGGTGGTAAATTACCTAGGGTTTTTGTGTCCAATTTCTCGATCAAAGTTTCTGCTGTTCACAACTTCTGATTTCCATTCGGTATCTAAAGAAAATGATATGAAGGTTGAGGAGAAAACAGGAAAAATTGCCACTCAGATCTTAGTTATTGAAGACACATTCCAATCAATGAATCAGTTCTAAGTTACACTTGCAGTAATAATGTTTACATAAAAGTATGTATGTGATAGTCTGTACTGAWACTTAAGTCCATCTTCCTAGCATATTAACAAGGAACAGCAGGGTTTAGAAAAAAAGGATTTAGCGATAAAATTGTAGCTCAACTTCGCCTAGTGGGAGCTTGGCTGTTGGGTTTGATTCCTGGCTCCACTCTTTGGGAATAATCTGGTTTTGTGAGGAAAGGCTGTGAGCTCTGCTGGAACTAGCAAATTTCAGTGCAGCCAAGCAACAGATAGAGATGGTACCTGTATGTGCCACTGTCAAAAATGCATAATGCTGCCTTCCTTCAGGCCACAGCAGCCTTCCCACATCCCCACAGAACAGATTCCAGTAGGTTTCTTATAACTCCTACAAAACTAGAGTCTCTTTTTTGAGCAGCTTCCATATTAAATATAGCTTGCTCTATAGCTTGCTCTACTTCCATGAAGGAGTAGAGAGGAAGGAAAGGGAGTTTGATTAAACAGTGGAGTAGGGATCATTGTAAGGGATATTCTGGTATATTGGGTACGTGGCAAGATTTTGGCAGTGGGGGGGAGGCTGCAGGGCTGGCCTCTGTGGGAAGAGGTCAGGGGCTGCCCTTTGTTGGACACAGCTGGCTCCACATCGAACCCACTGCAGGCCACAGCTGAGCCCATCAGTGAAGTTYGGGGCACTTCTGTGAAAACATTTTTGAGAAAGGGCAGAAAACACCAGACGGGGAAGGGAGGGCACAAAAAGGAGTGAGAAACCACAGAGGGAACACCAAAGTCAGAGGAGGAGGTGCTCCACAGCAGAGCAGATATTCACTGCAGCATGGGGAGAGTCCATGCTGGAGCATGGGAAAAGTGTAAGAAGGGAAGAGTGGCAGAGAGAAACCACTATGTACTGACTGTAAACCTACCCCCACCCCCTGCACCGCTCGCTGCTTCACTAAAGGGAGTGAGTGTAACCTGTGGCAATAACAAGGGGCTGGGGGGGGGCAATGGGAGAGGAGTCTGGAGTGAAGTTGAGCCTGGGAAAGGGTGAGAGAAAATGTGTTTACCCAACACCTGAATCAGTAATTAAATATTTATTTTAATTGACAATAAATAAGTTAATTTTCCCCAAGTCGAGACTGTTTTGCCCACGATGGTAAAATTGGTAAGCGATCTCCCTATCTTTATTTCAACCCACAAGCTCTTTCATTCCTTTTTTTCCCAATCTCTTCCCCAGCCCTGCTGAGAGGGAGAGTAAGCAAGCGGCTGTGTGGGCCCTTGACTGCCAGCCAAAGCTAACCCATCACATCTAGTAATATACAGACTTTTACTGGACAGAATCCATCGATCTTGAGAGGGCAGCTGTTTTTTTTAAATGGCATTTCTTTTTGTTCCCTCCCACTGTAAGGCTGTTTTTCACAGCTCACAACCACTAGCTTTGCTCCTTATGTATCTCCATGCTCCAGGGTCCCCATGCTTCACTGAGCTGGGGTATTTTTATGATCACACCCAGAAACTGCTGCACACCCRTGTTACACATCCATGTGCTTTAATCAGAGATAAATGAAGCACAGAGACCAATCTCCAGATATATGATGACTCAGAGTATTTTTCTGCCACAGGGTAGATCAGAATAATGCTCTCAGTTCTGCTCCTGCCAAAAAAGCATTTCATAAAAGCCACAGTGCACATCAGAAGGTGCCGATGGTTTTCATCAGCTGGTATCAACACCTAAACAGTCTCAACAGGCTGCCTTACAGGCTGGAGCTACACCATTCTTCCCTGTCTGTTCTCTTCTGCTCTGACATATGACTGACATATGCCCAATTAATCCACTTCTGAAGAATAATCTCAGGCATAGCTTTGAACACACTCCCATCTCTGCCCATCTCCTGTCACTGAGGACCTTATGGGTCCTATCTGTGGAGCAYCCTATCCCTGGATGCTACTCTGAACCTCTAGGAGTTCCAAGACAAGACTTTCTGTAGTAGTTGCTTGCTAACAGCACACCTCCTTTCACCTCAGTTACCTCAAGAAAGGGAGGTCCTGCCATTTGTTTAGGAAACAGAATTTTTGCTTATTTCTTCACACTCCTTTCCTTTCTTTCCCAAGAATAAAATACAGGGTTTGCAACAAAAATCAAAATACACACAGATAAAAGCCCAAGGTTACATGCATAAAAGAAAAGGGACTTTCTGYTGATCAACTTACTGTATGAATACTTTGTCTCTTTCTTAATCTCACCATTCTCTTCATATTCCCTGCAGAGGAAAGGGGTGGGATGAGAACCAAAACAGTGCACACACACCCTTGCTCAGGGCWGAATACACTTTACAAATGAAATGCACAGACAGCTCACTGGTAACACAAACTTATCTTTACAGGTAAACTAACTCTTCTCTGAACTACCTATTTCGAAGACACAAATTCTCTGTACAAGGAGAAAACTACACACAAATGCTAAACAGCCACAAGCCTTTTATTCCCCTGTTGCCAACAAGGAGTTGATGAGATTGATGTGGAACAACCAGTATTAAAGACAGTGAGACAAGCTGACCTAAATCAACAAGTCTTTTACAGATGYTGCATGATAACCATGTTAAAACTGAGAAGTTATTTTTCACACCTTCACAACCTCTAGCATTTTTTTTTTATGACACAAAAGACATTTGGCATGTGAGTTCTGTGGAGTCAGACCTACAAAATGGCTAATAACTTTTATACTACTGTCAGTGGAAWTATTATTAATAACAGAAACGTTTTTCCCCTTCTGCTTGCAACTACTAGTAGAGTAGCTAACATCTCATTACAGTTTCGTAAATCCCATTGAAAAGGTACCTAGACTGCAATATTGCCTATTATAAACTAATCTGAGTGTCTCTCAAGCAACTAAAATTTGCAGTTTACTTTCACAACTAGAAATTAACRTTGGCTTTTGATTATTAAGGATAAKGGGTCGCAGTGTCTCCTAAAAATCGAGAAACCATGTCTTGGTTTAATTAAGTACTTCAATTTGCACACGTATGAAGTATCAAAGAAATTAAGAGATTTCCCTCATAGTCATGTGCCAAMAAGTCTCAAGTGTCCACAAGTCTGAGAAAAGAATCTGACTTCTAGATTCAATTGGATACATAGGGTTTTTTAATTGCTTTGAAATATTCTAGTATATGTTAGGCTCTAGATATCAACCAGGCAGTTTTGGGGTCAATGGGTTTATCAGAGTTTATTGTGGAATTCGTAATTGAAATTGTTGGGTTCACTTACTTTTCTAACAGAAGTTAAGACCCCTTTGGGAGATTTAAAAMAAACAAACAAMCAAMCAACCAAGTCCAACAAGTAAATCATTGTCATTGTGGAAGAAAGGAAGAAAGCCAAGGGAAAATATGATGAGGTTTCTGGATTCAGCAAAAATCTTTTTGTATTTCCTTTTTGAGGACAGGGAAAAAAATGGCTTGAGGGTCCATGATCAAGTTTTAGAGAATGGCAGCAGGAAAGGCTTAGCAGATGCAGGGAAAAAGAGGATTATAAAGTTTTATTTGAAAAAATTCAGGACCAAGTATTTTGGGACAATGGTTTTGATTCTGCTAATCAATTAGCAGGCAGGGAGTATTATGGGGATGGAGTTACAGAAATCCTGATGGGCAGAAAGTACATCAATAAATAAAAGAAGCTTTAGGAACATTAGAAAGGATAGAAATCAACTGAGTCTTTGGGAAAAACACAAGTGTTTTCTTTTTTTCTTTTTTTTYYYYTTTTYMWWAAATTGGTAAAATTCTTTGAATTCTGTTGACAACACATATGACAGAAAATAGATCAACTGGCTGTGAGATGGCCCAGCGTCAGACAACAATAATGAAAACAAAARCCAACAGCTGCAGCATGGAGGCCAAGAAACCCCATATGAAGTTATACAAAATCAGGAAGCGGAAACATTTGATAAAAGGCCTTGGATGTTAGCCAAATCTTATCAGATGCAAATTCTGCAGCATTGACCATCTACAAGACCTGACATCTCCAAGGAAATTAAAGTGATTCTCTAAAAAAAAMCCAAGAGCTCTAGAACTCTCCGGCCGTAAAGACTTGTTGGTTTTKTTTTTCCTTTGGAGTTGGGGAGAGAAAAAAAAAGGGATGGGATTCTGTTAATACAACAGCTTTATAAACAACTTTTAAAGATTTCTTTTACTTACGTGGAATCTTCATGTTCTACCCATTGGTACATTTCCACGTTACGCTTAAGTTTGACAGCCTGGATRGAGAGCCCATAGCTGGGATCAAACAAAGGCTATTTAAAAATTAAAGAAAATACAAGTCAGTATAAATGCTGTACCTCACAAACTCAAACACTGTACTTTTATTATCAAACTCATTTCCATACCTCACTGTACATAGTTAGTACTATGTTACACACAGTTGAATATAGAATAAGTGTTATGAAAGACAAAAAGGAGGATCTCTTTATATCACTGATAAATCTGACCTAAAGAATCATCATCAAAAATTATTGCCATAGTGAAGAATAAAAGCAGAAAAGTTGGCTAATCGTATGCAGGCTTAAGCGTTTAAACCAGGGGGAGATTTTATTTTGCTGCTAGTTACCGTGCTGTGTTACCTTCTGCAATGCAGGCTGATGACAGAAAATGTCATTGCTACTGAAAAGTCAGAACTTGCAGAGTCTCTGTACTGCAAGAGCCTAAAGACTTTACAATATCACGAATACACAGCAGGTTCCCTATACAAAGGGGAATTGAAATTATCCACCAAAGGCATGTTGCTTGGGAATAGGGAGACCAAGGCTGTACAGCACCTCCCCAATTCCAGGCAAAGAAGCAAAGCTTGGGTGGTAGCTGGCAATGCTTGCAGGGGAGGAGAGAAGCTATGTGTCTTCTCCCTGGATATCAAACATAATTTTAATTGGCAAAGACTCTTCCTTCCCTCCAAGCTTGAAATACTCATATCTTCAAGATACTTTTTTATTTACCTTAGATGTACTCAGAGCGCCAGCTAAGTGCACCAATCTCCCTTCATTCTGCTGAGACACACTGTGGATGCTATCAAGAGGGATCACAAGAGAAAGTCCCTCATCAAGAGATCTGGCTGTCTTTAAAGCTCGTCCCTGCAATCAAGAAAAGCAAAATCAAGATGTGGAGAATCAATGGTATTTTGTGAAAAAGGTTAGCAGACAAGTGGTCTGAAGACCACACGGAATGCTTGTATACTCAGCCTCAAGGCATATTCTCAAAACGCACTTGTTCTTCTCCACTCTCTTTTTCTCTGAGTCTGACAGAGTTTGGGGCAGTACTTCTTACCCATGCAGCAGGACCATTAACATTAACTAAGCTCMTCAAACACACCTAGATTATTCCTACAAGGATCCAAAGCTATTGATCTTTACCTTGTTCATAGTTCACGAATAACTGCAAAAATCATGCTAGTCACGGTCCTTTTTCCACAGACCCATATGACTACTTGGCAGAAGTTTTCCTTACCTTACCATTTTGTTACTGTGTGCATTTTCCTGCAAAATCACCAAAATTGGGAGTAGTTCTTTCCTCTTGTAGAGGTATAAAAGGAAGTCTTAGGTGAATATTCACAGAATTCTGCTCCACCATTCCAAAAATGCCAAAAGCATGTATGTTTGCAATGGTAGGGTGTTAGGATTCCCTGCTTACTTTAATTATTTTTTCAGTCTAAAACCAAGACATAAAATAACACTGAGAATAATTAACACCCTGTTGCGGTTTAACCTAGCAGGTAGCTAAACACCACACAGCCACTTGCTCATTCCCCCCCCAGTGGGATGAGGGAGAGAATTGGAAGAGTAAAAATGAGAACACTTACGGGTTGAGATAAGAACAGTTTAATAATTGAAATAAGATATAATAATAATAATAATAATATGTAATGAAAAGGAAGATTWAAAAAAGAGAGATAAATAAAACCCAAGAAAGACAAGTGATGCAAATGAAAAAAACAACTGCTCACCACCAACTGATCGATGCCCAGCCAGTCCCCGAGCAGCAGTCCCCCGGCCAGCTTTCCCCTAGTTTATATACTGAACATGACATCATATGGTATGCAATGTCCCATTGGCCAGTTTGGGTCAGCTGTCCTGGCTGGGCCCCCTCTCAGCTTCTTGTGCATCTCCAGCCTTCTCAGTTGGTAGAGCATGAGAAGCTGAAAAGGCCTTGACTCTGTGTAAGCACTTCTCAGCAATAATGAAAACATCCCTGTATTATCAACACTGTTTTCAGCACAAATCCAAAACATAGCCACATACTAGCTGCTATAAACAAAATTAACTCTATCCCAGCCAAAACCAGCACACCCCCTCAATTTTGCAACATGGAGCATGAATTCCTTTAATGCAATTATAACACCACCAGAAATGCAGACCTTATGTTATCCCAAGAAAAGAGAGAAGACTGGAACGTGGCTGGTTCATACAACCCTCTCTCAATAATACTACATCTGTTTCTGCACTAGCTCACAGGTTTTGGATCTTATCTCTCATCACACGCTGCCACTGTCTCTACCACACTCAGTTCTACAGAAAAACTGTCGGTGGCCCAGTGATTTTACTCTTCTGTTATATCCCAAGGATAGGCACCAGACTCTCCAGACATAATGTCCTCTTCTCATGGATGAAGTAATAAAGCATTAACATGATCACTTTAGTAAGCCTATAAATGCAGAACTAGTTAAATGTCACCTCAGCTGTGACSTTTTAAAGCTGTGTATAAACACTGATGATATTTCACTTACTTCATTGGTAAAAAGAAGGTAGAAAGACAGAAGAAATGTCACAAGTCCCATCAACATGCCTCCAGAAGTCTCGCTGAGCCTCTCCAGGAACCCTGGTTTGGACTCACTTGTGATTTTAACATGTTCTTTTCTGCTGCCTGTGTCAGAGAACTGTTGGAGATAAACCAAAAAATGCAATAGTGGTGTGACAGRGGAAGGCGTTCTCTTTCAAAATAAGTCTTTTAGCTTTGTTAATACTGCTGCTCTACAGAGTAGCACCTTTGCCTTGGACCAAAACCTTCCCACACTTATTAAATGCCTCATCACACTTTTGATACCAGAAATACAGTCAATAAATAAAACTCAAGCCTAATGGAAAAAAACAATTGGTTTTATAGTGGTTCAACATGTTCCTTCAAGCTTCTTCAGTCTGTCTCAAAAAGTTCCCTATTTGGCRTCCACACCCTGCATTCAGGCCATGACAAATTGAGTAATACTGCTGAATTCCAGACCAGCTAAAACATAGCTATAAATAACAAGTTACATTTTACCTCACCAGTGGTAAGTGCCTGCATACTTTAAAATAATTGCATCTAGAGCAACAAAAAGAGATAGCTTAAAACAAAATTGCTACCGTTGTCCTAGCCAGTGTCACATTAAAGCATGAAAGCCCAGGGGTTTATCTGTACGTACGCTGGCTGTGGGGAATAAGCAAGAAGTAACTTCAGACTAGCACACRTAGCCAAGACAGGAGATGAGGCTTCTCTTTTGCTCATCTCGGGCTGCCAGGCGGGATGTGACAGCGGCCCCTCCGCTGCACCAGGGCTGCACAGGGCCCCTCGCCTCAGACAGGCCACCCCGGGGGAGCGGCCGGAGCGGGAACGGGCCGACCCAGGGCACCGCCCTACGCAGCGCGGAGTAACGGCAGGACCGGTCCGAGCAGCACTTACATTCCTCGACATCTTGAGCCTCTTGCCCTCGCCGGGTACCACCCCGGAGAGACCGCAGGAGCCGCGCACCGACAGCCGCGCCCTCCTCCTCAGGGCTCACCCGGCCCTCCCGCCCCCGAGCCGCTCCCCGGCCGGGGCGCCGCGCAATGCATACCGGGACACGTAGTTCCCGCCTGGGAAAGGAAGCGGGCCCCGCCGGGCGCGGGGCAGGCTGGGAGATGTAGTCCAGCGCCGAGGCCGGGCCTGACCGAGCCGGCTGCTCCCTCCCCCGCGCCAGCTCCGGGGCGGCGGTCGGCAGGAGGTGCGTCAGCAGCCGCCGGCGGGCAGGGGAGGTGCTTCCGGAGGCCGGAGGTCGTAGCGTGGAGCAGCGCGCCGCTGCCCGTGGCTGTGGCGGTGGTAGAGGAGGAGCGGAGCGGAGCGGAGCGGGCGGCGGGGCGCCGGCAGGGTCAGTCTGCGCGCGCTGCCGGGGAAGGCACCGGACGGCTCCGCCATGTCCTACTGCAGGCAGGAAGGTGCGCCCGGGTGTCCTCCCAATGTCACGCCGCCGGGACAGGCCGGGCGGGCTCGCCCTGAGGTGGCCGGAGGGGGGAGGGCGACGCGGGGCGGCTGCCCGCTCACCTCAGCCCGTGAAGGGACGGCGCAGCCTGAGGGGAGAAGAGGCGCGAAAGCCGTCCGCGGGCCGTGTGTGGCGGCGGGGGGAGCGCTGCCTCGCCTCCCTGCTCCGACCTTTCCCCTCACGGCGGGCGGGAAGCCGCGGCGGGGCGGTTGACCGTGAGGCGGGAGAGGGCGCAGAGGGCCTCCGCCGCCCTCGAGCCGGCCTGCGCTGTGGGGGCCGCGCCYGGCCGCGGGCTGGCGGGTGCTGCGGCGGCGCCCCGGGGCGAGGCGGTGCGCGGGACGCGCGTCCCGGCAGCAGGTAGCTGCGGGCGTGGTGAGAAAGTGCCGCCCGGCAGCTGGCTGTTGAAATATCCCCGCGAAATGGCCAGAGCTGAGCGTGTGTGCACCTCGGGGCTCTTATTTTAGCTCTCCAGGCTTTGCTGTGGAGTGGCTGAGGCATGCGGGCCTCCRTGTAGATGGACAGGGTGGGTAGAGGGAGAGCTTTATGTTTTGGTATCTGTACAAGGTATTATGTTGTACGGGTTGTGGTATTTATGAGGCTTGACCACTTCATATCCTGGGGGATATACTTCCCCCCCCTTAAGTAATATACAGTGACTAAATGTAAAGTTTCAAACTGGAAAAAAAGCCATTCTGTAGTTCTAAATGCCATTTTGAAATTACAAACTTTGGTGCACTGAATGCCGATTATAAACGGTGGTGCGGTAGTCATAACCTATGGGCCTCTTTGCATTATGTTTTTAATTTATTTATTTTAACAGTATCTTGGATCTTTGCAATATCTGTAAGTTGTCTTATGGCATCCTACAAAATTACAGTGGCAGATTACAGTTCATATGTTTCTGGTTCCTTTTATATAAGACATGACAGTATTCTACATGGTAAAGTTTGCTGGAGTTGACAGAAAACTCTTTCCCTTTTAAAAAAGGTTTAGTTTTATCTGTTTCTCAGACATTTTTAAATGCATAGTGGTTACTGAGCAAAGTAAAGAGAGTTGCTGAACATCTGCTAGTTGAGGTCACATTGAGGGGCAAGAAGATACTAATTTCTAATAYGCTAAGTCACTGTAGTGGCCTTTATGAATTTGGAGAATGAAAGGAAGTTCTTGGGGAACTTACCATTTTTTTTTTCCACTCAGTGAATACTCAGTTGTGCGTTCARAAGAGTTTCAGCTAGCTGTTCTTTTCTGCTTGTGTCTGCCTCAGTGTTTTTTAAAGTTTTACAGAGTTGTTAGAAAACTCTACTCAAGTTTCCAGCCAAGCCTCCCCTGACCCCACTACAGAACTTCTTTGTTAAATCAAGAGTGGCACAAGAGCAGGAAGTACGCTGTCTTGTTTTTCTATCCTTGGTAATGTTCACAGCGCCTTTCAATATAGTTGGTTCTACACTGTTAAGATGCTCTTCAGTATTTAATTCAGATAATTACTGTAAAATATTACACCAGTCTTTAATGGAGAGTACTGTTATTAATAAGTATCCTATTGAACACTTCGCTGTAATTTAGTACAGTTTTTCTTTCACTCTTCCTTTTTTTGTCTAACCCCTTCATCTCGRTTAGTCCTGATAAAGGAGCAGTTTGAGCTTGTTTTGAAACAGCTTTTTAGCTTCACAGTTCAGTGAACTSTACTGTGATCTGCAGCCATTACACTATGTTGCTGTGAAAATTGGAACTTTAGGAGAATAGAATTTGACCTGTGTATGTGTTCCTCTGAACCAACAAATATTCTGATTGAAGGTGATTGATAAGTACAACAGAATTCATTCACTATTAACATTAATGTATCATGTTGARTATCTCATTACCTTGAGGTGTTTAGCAGCTTTGTAAATGACTCCGTCTCAGCTTTCTCTGAACTTTTGCTTGTTGTGTCCTATATGGTAGGAAAAGACAGAATTATATTTGCGACCAAGGAGGACCATGAGACACCAAGCAGTGCTGAGCTGGTTGCAGATGACCCAGATGACCCTTATGAAGAACAAGGTCAGTAGTAAGCAGAAGAACGGAAGAAAGGAGTGATAAATCACATATATCATATTCTAATAGGAACAACAAAAAACAAACCTTGTATGAAGTAGGAACAAATTATTCATTCATTTTTAAAGACTGAGGGCAGCTGGTTATTCAGTAGATAAACAACCAAACTCTTAGCAGTTTCAACTTCCAAATTAGGACATCACAAATTACATGCTTTCCTTACAGTGGGTTTTTTTTCTACACTTCTAATGATCTTTCAAAGTGGCCTGTTCACATACATTAGTTGATGGCTTATAGTTTTGGCTAGAAGCCAGAGATGTCCAAGAAAAAACTTTTCCTTCCTTTCATTTATTAACAAAATTAGAGCTTAACCAGTGAAAATTATGGTTGTTTTTTCACTGTTTTAAGTGACAAAGTGCAATTTTCAGAGAAGCTGAAGTGAGTTACGTACCACTGTCATTGATGTGAGTTGCTCACCTGCCTGTGTGCAGCTGAAATTGCCTGATTTGGTGATCTCTGAATATCTGATTTAATATAAATTATATCTGACTGATCCTGTACTATGCTAGTAGCAATATAATCAATAACTAGTAGTAATATCTTCCAATAACAGATGACAGGTAAGTTCAAATTACTCAGTTTTCAACTGTAACCGTCTTGCCTTGAAAAGATGTAAGTTAAAGTTTTTAGTGAAGATTACAGTTCTTACATGAAGTAGATCTAAGCTGCAAATGGAGATTTAAGAGAGCAGAGTATTTCTGAGATAAAGACTTGTAATATTCTGATTGCATAGAGCATATTTTAGGTTGTTTCTAATAGGTAAATTAAATAATCTTTTTACTGTGATGATTAAATAAATTTTGCCCCAGGTTAATAAATTGTCATGAACATCTCTGAATTTGGGTTAAATTTTTTTCTAACTGCCTTTATGCTTACAGGTCTTTTAGCCTCTTCACTTAGTGTGAAGTGATCCCATTGCTTTCAGCTCAGCTGAGATTGAAGTAAATGCTTCACCCTTTTTGAAATTTTGTTAGAAAGTAAAAGTTATGCCAGTGGYTCTGTGACCTTTAGAGGGCAGTATTTAAGCACAGTTTAGCAGCTGGAGCACACGAGGTCACTTTGTTAGCTGATATGGTATGTAGTTTAATTTGAACYATATCTTCCTATGTCATTAAAATAACTTTTCATACATAAATTTGTGATGAAATGATTTTACATTTAGCTGCTTATCTTGGGTTCATTACAACTGTATGTAGTCAGTAGATATATCTAAAAGTTTTGCTCGTCAGCAGTGATGAGTCTGTTCAGTTTTATAATGACCCAAATGAGAACAATGAGAGAATTTCAATTTCAGAAAGGTGTTTACTATCTGTCAGGAATTCTTCTACCTTGTATTTTCAGGTAGGTTGTTTTGCTGGCTTAAGACCCAACACCCAAACTACCTATTTGGTGGAAAAAATCTATACTTTGGGATTTGTCATCATCTTCACCATGGGAATGGTGCTTCAGCCCCTAAAGGTTTCAAATAGGGACCCCTACAGGCAATAAAATCTACATGGCACTTATATCTGTTACTGCCTTGACCACGATGGAAGATGGAAGCTACAAATGATTCGTGTAAAGTAGTTCATCCTTAGGTGGAAAACGGTGTCTAAGGAGAGCTCATTTTTAAGAGTATTTGCTCCTGTCAGTATGCTATGTGGAAGTGAAACAAAATCAGAGATTTTAACTCCTGTCTTCGGCAAATTTAAAATCCGTTATTGGTCTGTTAAGTGAAGAGTTAACAGCCTCTAATGATCAGATGGTGGAACTAAGTTCCCCATTCYTTTTCTATGGCCTGTGGCTTTCTGTTCCCTCTGAAAAAATGGAGACTGCTTGCAAAATAAAGCAAAGAAAGATACTTTTTCTAGATGTCACATCTGGAGAACATACAAACCCTTGGAGATTTTATCATTCACTGGACTGTTAAGTCACCTTGAGTGGTGTACAGCTAATCAAAGTGGCTTGCTGTTTAGCTAAGTAAATTCATGTATGCAGTCTGTATTGATGTTGCGTGTGTTTGTTTAAAGTTCACCTATCTTCCCCCTTACAATCATTCTTCATGGTCTTTGATGATAATTAAGTATTCTGTTAGTAAAAGGTGTCTGTCTAGCAACAGCATGTGGATGCATGTTGGTCCTATAACTAAGCATCTATTTTTGACACTGKTTTTTAAGAGGAAAGGGAAGGGTGCCTGTCTCAGATCTAGCATAATAGAGAGACATACTACAAAGGCTTGGAATGTGAACATAGAAAACAATTCTCTTGGTACCTCTAAAGAGGGGATTCTCTTCTGTCTCACGCCCTGCTCCTCTGCCCCAAATTATTCTTTTTCTGGTTGTATGTATACCACAAGTATATAGTCTTGTGCCATATATTTGGGTAATAAACTAGCCAAAATTAAATGAGCCACTTCCTCCTTGTTTAAATGCCATATTCATGKATTCCTCTTACGTGTATTTTGCTGGATATGGAAAGGCCATGGTGAGGAGGAGAGGTGGTGGGGTTTTTTCCTAGCAATCCTGTATTTACGGCGTGTTAGATCACTTGCTTCCTAAAGTATAGAGCAGGACAGAAAACAGAGAAAGCCAGAAGCTAGTTATGTCAGGGACACTTTACAGTGAAAATGTGTATCTGTGTGATTCAAAATGAGAAACTCTGTACACTCTGTTTAAATACTGTTAATAAGTTTGGGTTGGGTTTTTTGTTTGTTTTTACTTTTTCTTAGCATGTGGTAAATTACTGCCATGTTTTAAGGATTCTCTGAAAACTTCTCACTTGAACGATCTCAGACTACAATGCATGAGATCAAAACAGAGAAACAATTGACACATCACAGAAYGTAGCTGCATCTAATGGGAGTGAAATTTGTGGGCAGGAAAGACATATGGGCAAAATGTTCTGGAATATGTTGAAGTGCAGAAGCTCTGGCTCGTGTGGTTTTTATTTAAAAGAAAATTGGAAAGGGCTTTGCTGTACCTAAAGTAACATGCAGGCTTTTCTAATTTAGCTTCTACTTTGAATAGAAGACTTGGTTTCCAGTGTTCAACTTCTGTGGCATAATTAACTATAATGACTCTTTTCATCTTTTCTGCTGTGCTATACACAGAACAGTCATATCTGGGAAAGAGTAGATTTATTATATAGACATACTATAATCTGCATTGTTTTCTAATACAGCTGAAGCTTTTATTTGATTTTTTTTTTTTTTTGGTAGGGGCCTCTTTCATACTTAAAATAAGCATGTAGTTTGGTATTTTTGGATAGTTCTTATTTTACTTCAGGCATTAACAGACATTAGTCTTTGAGCAGTCTACTTTAATCAGTAGATCACTCCGGAAAACTTGTGCTATGTTTCCCTTGGGAGAAAATAAAGTTGTATAGTATTCCTTTTTATTTCTATCAGTTATGAGATTGATTGATTTCTTTATTTTGTTCTATCAGTTATGAGATTTTGGTAGGCAAAATGTTAATGGCTCACTTTAAGCCAAAAAYATTCAAAGAAATGAAGCCATGTGAAATGGGAAGGCAGGCAAACCAGGGTAGGTTCAAGCTGGCGTTTCATATTGCAGCATATCTCAGCGTTCACTGTATGTGCCTTTTAACAGCTGTGGCTGATGGAATCAAATTAAGAGTTCATTTGCAGCACTTTTGAATTAGTATTCTTGTAAAGCTTGTTTCTGGTCTTATGTGTTGCAGATGGAAGAATTTAAATGTGAAAGATCACTCTATGATCTCATTGAGATCTTTGCTTCTATCAGAATAATTTCTTATTTCATTAGGCTTATATGAAGAAGGCGCTGGTGAGTTTTATGCATGAAAAGTAATTTTTATTAGCATTACAGCTGTGATAGGACAGTTGGCTAAAAGTGCTTATGGAATTGCACCTCAAACACAGGTTGTTGCTGTCCTCTCCCTTCTCTGTTTTTCCAGACTTGTTCTGTCAGCTTATTTTAGAGGTAGTTTTGAAATGGTTTCCACAGAGGAATGATGAAGCAAAAACCCTAATTCTTTTAAGAAAAAACTTGATGAATGATCAGATGTACAGGACTGGCTTTATGACCGATGTTGTCCCTTTCAGTCCTGCTTCCTATGTGTCTGTCATCTTACATTGCRAATCATTGGCAGATAAACTTGTTATTGGAATGTTGGTCATATAACAGGGAAGAAACTTTTTTCAGAACAACATGGGACTTCATTACAGAAAGTACAAAGACAAGTGTTGACATAAATGGAGATGGGCCTGCCTTCATCCATGATATTAGCAGATTCCATGAGCTAAGAGAGATTAGGTTGTGTGATGTCAGCAGTTAATTGCTAACATAAGCCTTGATCTGCTAGGATGTAAACAGAACTGTTTTTTCTTCCCCAAGTGCAGGCTCAAGTAGATTATGACCCACTGGATCAGTGAGGTTCAGCCTGCATTTGAAAGAAGTTTTAATTCAATTTTAATTAAAAATAGTAATCCCGTCTATTGCAGACTTGCGATTCRGGGAGAGTGATGGATGAAATCTGTTTCCATTTTAATTGTGTTCCAAGCTAGCTGATGCACTTACTGACTGAAGTGTGTATTCTGCTATAAATATCAGTGAGGAAATTCTTGCCTTGTTCATCTGTACTTTTGTTTTTTTAAAGCATGGTTTCTGTGCATAAAACATCCAAAACTGATGCTGTTTCAGTGATCAAACAGGTGCAAATCGATGCTCATGTGATACACAAGAATGTATTGTTTATGGGATAACTTACATTGTTGTTAAAATTTGAATGCTTACAAGGCACTTCTGGTTCTAAAAGGAACAATTTATTTTAAGAGAATAATTTAAAAAGTAATTTTATTGCTGTGGTGTCTTCAGGAACATTTCAAAACTGTTAATGTATTTTTTTCTTTTTGAAGTATTAGAAAAATGACTGTTTAAGATGTTAATGAGGAGGAATGTAGGACTTCAAAATCTAGTTTACAAAGCAAGCTGTATTTCATCTACACTGTATGATCAACATCTTTATGCTATATGTCATCCTTGGCAATAAGGAATCTGGCACCAGCCATACATTTCCTTGTCTCAGAAGTTCTGCTTTTCCTCCAGGCAGCTAAAGATGCCATGATGCACTGTACTAGGAATATCTTCTCGGTACAGTGATTATTACGGATATTTTACAAAACTATCTTGCCAAATAAAGCATGATCTGTGAAAAATGACAGTATTACTGTAGTTGACTACATCATGCTAAGATGGCTGTTACTTTCTGTAATGAAAAGGAGACTGATCAATACTGAGATTTGACTGACTCAGTGTAATTTTCTGCTGAACTGCATTGACTGAGTTAGAGCACATCGTTGATGAATTGCAAATCAGAGTAAAATTTTCCTTTCGTTTCTTTTAATATAGCAATAAATATGACTGAGCTGCTTTTGCTGTACCAGTACATAAGATTCATGATATTGTGGCCTAGTGTCCAAGGAGTTGCTAGTGGGAATGAAACGTACGTCTGGAACTTCATGATCCCACAGGACAAAGGCAATAAGTAGGCTTATTGAATTCTGTGGGAATTAGGTAACGTCAAGTTACATCAGGCCCTAAATATAATTTCCTGTTCGGATCAGAATTAATGCAACTTTATTCTCTGACAATGGTATTTTTCATACCTGCTTCTAAATGGAAAATACTTAAACTTCATGTTTATGYGCATGCTATTAGCTTCTGCAGAAACTCAACCTGGAGGTGAAGTTAGGGAAGCCTACTAGAGAGGAGGAGAGCAAACTGTTAAAGTGGAGAAGAAACCAGCTTGGATCACATGTATGTTCGTGCGAAGTAGAGRAAGGGAATGGAGATGTATTGCTTTAGAGCAATATATTAGAGACTCTAGAAGCCCACATGACCAAGTCCGTTATATTACATTTCTATACCTGACTGTTTAAAAGGTTTTCTAAAACTTACAGAGSAAATGAGTTCTCTGGCTTGCCGCTTGAACTTCATTGTGCAAATCAGTTGATGTCTCAAACAACATATGCCCATCTAAATCTTCACCTTGGTATGCCATCACTGCGGTATTTCTGTGATGACTTTAACTGTTCCAGAGCAGAAATTTACAGCTGTTCCAGTTGAGAGTCTCAAATGAGACCTAACTCACTTTCAGTTGTGATCTAAAGCACAATTTGGCTTCTGGGAACCAGACAGGCTGGCATGCTCTCACTATTCCTTGTGTTCGGTGGCATGTGACTTAATCTGCGTCTTACAAATAAACTGATTTCCGTTTTTGTRATTCTGGTTTTCCAGTTCAAATTTTAAGGGGGAAAGTTGTGGGTTAGTATTACAGAGTTCATTTAAAACAAGAAGAAAAATGCATCCATCCAAATTGATCTAAAATAATTCTAGTCTTAATATTGGAATTAAATTCTTATGACTTGTATGACACTATTTTAAGGCTTGCCTGTTCCCCTGACAGAGTCTGGCAAGTGGATTGGCTTGACTTCAATCTGTTCTACAGTTTGCTTAGAATATTCTCAGTGGTCTGTAGTCCACAGAGAAAGACTTAATTCAGGCATGGATGTAGAATTAATCTCACTTGTGCCCAGTAAAGGATCATACAGATCAGAGAGAGAAACAGACTGGCCAGGAAGTGAAAGGTGTCTAGCACCCTTGAAGCTACAGAACTAATACAGCATTGTTAGCACTTCAACTTACACCTGAGCCTAGCAGCTTCCACTGAATGAAATCAATTTTTGGAAGGAGTGCTTAACTTTTCTTCTCTCTTATTTGTTCAGGATTGATATTGCCCAATGGAGATATCAATTGGAATTGCCCGTGTCTGGGTGGAATGGCTAGTGGTCCCTGTGGGGAACAGTTCAAGTCAGCCTTTTCTTGTTTCCACTATAGCACAGAAGAAATAAAGGGATCAGACTGTGTGGACCAATTCCGTGCCATGCAGGAATGCATGCAAAAATACCCAGATCTTTACCCTCAAGAGGATGAAAATGAAGAAAACGAGAAGTCAAGCAAAGATTTGGAAGCTACTCCTACGGAGGCTTCTGCTGCCAAAGAAGAGAAGGGATCTAGCTAATGAAGATGCAGGGAGGCTGTTTCCATTTCTCATTTTCTGACACATGGACTTTTGCAGTATGTCTGTCTTCTGAGTTGTCAAGAAATGTTTCACCATTGTTCTGTACACTCTGTCATAGTAAGTAATTTATTGCCGAAGGAGAAATGTCAGTGCTACAGCCTTGCAAATAAATACTGCAAAATGAACAAGAATGTGTATTGTGTAACCTGCTATCAGACACAGTTAATACTTTAACGGCWGTTTTTTACCCTCAAGTTCTCCTTGAGTTCTGACTTGAATAACATCTTTAAATATATATAGCTTTCAACTMAAATTCCACTAGCACACCAGGTCTGTCTTCATTTCAGTATGTTCTGATCAATAGCTGCTCTTTTTTAATGTATTCTGTTCTATTAATAGAAATTGCATTAAATTATTGTTTTTCTTTAAAGATTATTTTTTTTGCCAGAATGATACAAGACATTGAAAATGGCCTAAATCTAGAATTTGTGAAATATTTTCAAATGGTCTTATTAGATTATGGTTGTATTTTACTACCAGCATCAGGTAAAGACTGCCAGAAAAATGTTGAAATGTGTATCTCCGTTGATTTCATTTACTTATTATGATGGCTTTTACATTTTTAAAAACGGTGTGTTGTACAACCATTGATAAAGATGAATGGAAAGAATGTTGGTCACTGGCTTTATTTTTGCTCTGAAACCAGAGTTTTTGCGTTCCTTTAGTTAGTACCTGCTCCTTCAGTGTATAGACAGGCTCTTGTAAAATACTTTGGGAATACAATGAAAATGTTACCTGGTGTAATGATCTCAAAACAGATACTGTGACTTAAGTGCATATTAAAAAGCAAATACTTTTTACCTTCATTGAAAGCTCCTGTTTCTGTGTGGTGTGGATTTTTGTTAACACTGCTTGGATTTGAGATACTCTTCTGCGTTGTAAGCAGATTTTGAATCAATTTGTGGGTTGTGAAGATCAGTTGCTCCAGCTTGTCAGATTTTTATTCTTGTCCCATACTTTTCTCCCCAGCCCCAGGCAGGAAGGCATAAAAAAATATAAAGCACTTTCAGTAACTATAGTAGACTGTGGATCATGAACCAGCACTACAGAGGACCTGAACAGCTATTAAAATACTTGAAAATTATTTTAGAGGTGCAAATAATTTGATAGTAATTCACTATAGTTTAATACCTGTGGATAAGGGAATGGTACATTGTTTTTCTTTTCTAACAAAATGTAGGCTGTGGGAATTGTATTACAAAACAAATTGTACCYGTGGCTTCAGTAACTGTTAGTTGTAGGGTGGTTTGGGTTTTTTTTCCTCTCCTTAYGTGTTGGTTAACTTAACCAAAGCATAAACAGTTGTAGTGGCAACAATGCATCCCAGTACGTCTAGTACTGTATAAACACTTGCCTGTGTCTGTGGGCAGCAGTCTTGAAAGCTCAGCAACATTGCTTCCATATAATGTTTTGGTATTTTGTTGTTTGCGTAGGTTATTTCAGTGTTAGTGATGATACTTCTGAATGTTTGAGGGGAATTTCTGTTAAATTTTACAGTGTGTTTGAACTGTTTATATTTCAGTACAGCTGTTGGATCCTCAAAAAAAATTGTAGGCAATTAAGTGGCTGACAACTACTCAGTTCTGGGGACATGGATAGCAGGTACTCTTAGCATCTCTTTGCTTTTAAAAGAAACAAAGTGCGACAGAGCTTCTCAGTGTGACTCTCGGGCGTAGGAAAACAACTGCCAAGTTAACCTGAGTAAGTGGGCAGAAAAGCAGCAGTGATAAACCTTGGCACTTCAGCAATTGGACCATGAAAATGAAATCTTAGGCAATCAGATAAACACTGGGCACCAAATAAAATAAAAATAAATCAGATGCACCCAAGCTTTTTAGTTGTTCAAAAGGAAATCCAATGCATTATTTGTGAAGAAGCAAGAGCTGTTTGTGAAGGGGTGCTCTGTTCTAGGAACGGTTTGCCTCCTGTTTTTTTCTGCTGTGCTTTTCTTTCCCACGTTGCCTCAATGCTCTGCAGGTTTTGGATTTATCCTCTGTAACAGTATTTATAGCATCTGTGTATGAACTTAAAATGCAAGAATCCTGGTCCTACAGTAGCTAGGGACCTGAACCTAATACTGACAGAGGGAACTGTCATATAATCTAACATATTTGAAGGTATGTTTAGGATGGAGTTGCTTCTTTCTGACTCTGCTGTGGCTTGGTAACCTGTTGTGCTAGATCCAGTACAAATATGGAATATGTGTAAGGGCCTTGCATCAGAAACTGTGACAAACACTATGTAATGTGTTTGAGGTGTTTTGAGAAAGGAAGTCATAGCTCTAATCCTAAAGAGGTCTTTGTGGAAATTATCACTTTCTTTTCCTCCTATCCTTGTCAAATTAGAAGCTAGCATAACTGTCATCACTTCACTGCGTTTGCGTTCTGGATAATTCCTCAAAAGTGGAAGTGATGTAATTTGGACTGAAAAAAAAAAAAARWSTCTCWYWYTCYYCWCMYMTWWTTTTTTTTTTYCTTTTTTTCCCCCCCTTTCTGCTCCTGCTGTGAGTGCTAACCTGTTCTATTTTTGACAGTTTGGGTTTTTTTTTTCACCATTAAAAACTTAAAATAGTAATAAAGACTTGCTTGRCAAGGAGTTAGGGCTATATGTTGAGACACAGAGTCCAGTCCCTCCTGTTTTCTGGTTTAGTTCTTGGAGTACATTTCCTGCCATGGAATTTGTATTTTGCGGCATTAAGAGAAGTARGATGCAGTCAGACTTCCTTCTGGATTTTGAGTTTGTGACAACCGTGTAGTATAGCTTGCACTTCAGTGAAAGATTAGGAATTGGAAGGTAGATCAACAGTAAATACATATTGGCACTTCCTTGGACCCATGAAAGTAAAGAAAGAGAAGCTATTTAGTGTGGACTCTGCCACTGATTTTGATGATGCAATTTTAGGGTTAAGTCTTGACGGTTATATATCCCTTGAAAGTATTACAGAATTTAAATTGAGATTTCCTTTCCATCTCTAGTAGTAGACTTGTTTTTAACTTTAGGTGAACGGGGAAAAAATAAATTGTCTGGAATTTCTTTTTTTGCTATGTAAACTAATGCAGTTGTCTATGTATAGATAATGTAACTCCTTGTTTCTATTATGTTTCCCAGCATTGCTTTGTTTACATGATTTTCCTCTTATAGTTGCATGCTCCCATTTTAAATCTAAAATCAATCAGTGGTTATTTTAGTATGTAATAAAGATGACAAAATGATCCCTGGCAATATGTGGCAAGCTTGTGAAATAAGCAGATGATAAGAAGTTGCATTTTTATTGTCTGGATACAAAACTTAGAGCTGCATATTGCTGTCTTGTTTTAACGTGTTATTTTCTGCATAAATATTGTCTTGGTTCTCTATCTGCCATCAGTGAGCTACTGATTCTTGTGGGGACAGGGAGTAGTAGATTCAAATGTTCTTGAGAAATTGCTTGCATGGAGTAATTTTGTAATGATTTTATGCATGGTGTATCAGGTGCTTTTGTATGTCAAGTCAAAAATAGTCATCGGTGGGGAGAAGGAAAGCTTTCGTTATGAAATAATTGCTCTTTATTTAATTCTATGCCTTTTAGTTGATCTCTGTCCTATAAAAGCTGATGTGCTGAGTATGATTAAATGTTCATTAGAGTTTAGCTAAAAGGAACTGTTAACAAGGCATGAAGCACTTCTAGATGTAATAGAATATGTTTTTAATACAAATTACTTAGCCYGAACAGTTACATGCAGATATAATCCCAGTTGGATTTTATCCATTTAGTTTTTAGAATAAAAAGAGGTGGTTTTAATTGTATTCCTCCTACAGACTTTTGTCATTGCTCCTAAAATACTGCCTTTTACAATATTACTATGTAATACTTCAGTTTTCCAGTTTTAATCATTCTTCTTCAGTTGTTGCACACCCTTGTAATTCTGGAGTTAATGCAGTGGTGAAACAAGCCATAGTTTTGAAGGCTGGGTAGGACTRTTATCAACTGGCTGGAAACCCTGTGTGATGCAGGCCACAAATTCATATATAACATGAATTCATATATATATAAATTCATATATAACTTGCTTGTTAGGATGGGGTTGTTCCTGCARTCAACTTAAACTTGAATCAGTGGAGCATGTGTCACGTCTGATGAGGATAAAGATTGCCTATAAAACTTGTCTGCTATAGGTGAATRTTTTAACATAAAATACATTCTAAAATATAGTTAACTACTGAAAAGTGGTTAAAATTAGATAAAATTGCATTTTCAGGATGTGTTTAAAAGTTACTCATTAATTTTTTCTGCTTTTATTTGCAGAACAGCCTACCTGCATTTCAAAGACCTAACTTTAACTTGTGTTGAGTAACTTTTCTAGAGAGATGACCTTGCTTCAGGTGGGAAAATGACCTTTTTTTTTTTTTTTCTTTTTTCCCTGCAACAGGGTGTCTAGAGGAAGATGTTTRTCTTGCAGTTAGTATTCTCAGGATCATTATATCTGGGGTTCTGGCAGGGCTGTGTTGGAAGCAAGATCTGTATCCTATGCAGTTCTTATTGAGAATGTCCTTGTTAAACCTTACAGTGATGTCTCCTGTTCATCTAAGGCGCTTATCTGATCACACGTCAATGAATCTCTTTGAAGAAAGTTGTTACTTAAATAGGTAGAACCTACTTTCTTATTCCTAGGGAAGAAAAAAAGGATATTATATGCTTTGTAGACTCTTGTTTTACTTCTCATTAAAATTCTAGCAGTGTTAGTGTGGAACAGTGTAGAGAAGCTACCAGCAGTTTGTCATTTATTCTTAATCAGCTCTATTCATTGGACGTGACTTCATTTTGTTGAACAGCACCAGCATATCTGCAGTTGTTTTTCAATGGTTTTTAACCCCTCTGGAGCTGATGTTTTGTTAGTGATACCGAGAACTTGAGAGAAGACCCACCCAATAGAGGAAGAGTCGAGAAGGTGCAGCAGCAATTACAACAGCAATGTTATAATTCTTTCCCACTAAGTGGGATAAGTACCTAATATGGTTCATGGATCAGTCTGAAGTTATTTAAAATGTCAAATTAGGTAATTTGGTGGTGATTTCATAGCTAGAGCATGAGGTTCTCAAGGCCTGAAACAGTAAGATGTTAGGTTTTGTTGTGKTTTTTTGGGTTTTTTTAGTGTTCTTCACTGTAGGCTAGTTCTGACTGYATAGGGTAAGATGACTAGAATTCTAGTTCAAGACTTACGGATCTGTAGCTGAGCATGGAAGAAGCAGCAGCTTATCTGTCTCTCAAATATTGATGTACCTTAAAACTATGAAGGCCAAGAAATAGGTCAAAGACTGCTAAAATACTGAAATACTAGTAAATGTAATAAATAACTGTTTCTCCTAAAGATACCCTGAGCAGTTCAGGCTGCTGCTATTAACATGTTAACAGCATTTAGTAAAARCTTGCAACGGGTTTTGCACCCATCACTGCCAGAAGCACAAGAGTTTATGATTAGAGTACCCTGTGCATTCATCCAGTGGTTCAGGCTGGAACGGCATTTTCATGCATTCAGAGCCACTGAAAATAGCCCCGTACAACACACCAAAATGCTTGGAATATTGCTTACTTTTCTGCCATTTGCTAATTTAATTRAAACAATTCCAAATGCTTGGAATGTTGCTTAATTTTCAGCCATTTGCTAATTTAATTTAATTGAAATTATTAAATATTTTGTCCTGCTTGTGGAGAGTGCAGTGCTTGCTGCTTGATATACAAAAAAAGCTTTTTATAATTCAAGGAAAATAAACTTSAGATGGCAAGTTTTGCCCAGTGGTGTCAAGAGTGGAATGTCATGGCCATGGCTGCCTAATGTACGGCCATGATTTTTCTCCTATCTGTTACTGACTTTACTTTCCTCAAGAATCCTTGGACTTTTCCTTTATTTCTTTTTTGTGTGTGTGTTTCCTCCAGTGAATTCCATGTTCTTAGCATAAACTATAGTCAGCAGCCAGGCCTTGAATGGAGAGGCAATCTCTAAAACAAGAAGAAATGTTTTTTGGTGTTGKTTTTTTTGGGTTCTGTTGTGTGGGTTTTTTTGTTTGTGGTGGGTTTTTTGTGTTTTTTTGCTTTGTTTTGTTTTTTTTACAAATAGCTTATTACAAGTTGGTATTGATATATCTGTGAGCAGACGGCTCATGAAGGCCCTGTTATAGCCAAAAGAAAGCACAGGAAGATTTGTAGTGATTGCACATTGCAGATTAACCCACATGTCRCAACAATGATGGACATAGGATTTGCTGCAGCGGATCTGATGACAGGTCCAGTTGATTTGTTTGTTTCTGAATGTGACAAGTTCCTTACGCTTCCTAAGAGGTGAAAGCATTCCCTCATATGCACTCATTCCCTTCATGGGGCGCTGTGTGTGGGAGAGGGCTGTTTGATTTCTACATCTGTGGTTTCTGACCTTTTTCTTACTGTTACGAGTGTGTTGCTGCCTCCACCCTGTTCCTTTTGCTTTCTATTTTGTCCCCTTCTCATATGCCCCCAAATACTAGCATTGCTTCCTTTTCCCTTACAGCCAGTCACGTTTCTCCTTACAGGTATTGGCTCTGTTCCCTTGCCTGGCCCAAGGGGCCATCTCTCCTTTCTCCCTGCAACACAAAGAACCTAAACTGGATCCAGCTGATTTTCTTCCAATTTGGGCCTGCATGGAACAGAATTTGATAGTTGGATGCCATGCTTGTAGTTAGTATTTTCCATGCTGTGTGCGGAGCTGCTGATTTAGAACTGGTCCAGTTGATAACCATTATGTTTTTATATGGGGAGTGTGTAACAGATGTTGTTAACGGGTGTTAATTGCACAGTTAATGATATTAATATCCTCAGTGCTTATGATTTTTTCTCATAAAGGCCGAGTTGCAAATGAATTGGAGTTAATATTTTCAGAGCTAGACTCATGGTTTTTCAAATGCAGAAGAGCAGAGGGCCTGAGAATCTGGGCTAGCAGAACTCGTACTGTACATTGGCCTGTGTTACTTGTCATGAAAGCACTACATCTGACATAAAGCTGCTATCTAGTACCAATACACAGGGACAGTCTCCTGGATCAAAATTATCTTTTAAGTCTCAGACCTGTGCATTTGCAAGTGGTACATCATAATGTTTCTCATCACTAAGCCGCAAGACAAAAGTATGATGGCAATATTTATCACGTCTTTAATGTGTGAAGAGTGAAGACTGGGTCTCAGAGGTACAGTTTTCTCAATAGAAGTATACAGGTAAGGTAAGGACTTGTACAGTACCCTGAAGAGTAAGTGCAACTATAATGTAGAGTTGGAAGGGTTAGTCTCTGTAATACACTGGCTTGATTTTAAGTATGGAGACCAACAGGAGCAGGCTATCTACTTAAGTGCTGAGCATTTATAGGTAAGGCATCCTCTACCTACCTGTCATGCATTTGTATTTTCATGCCTTGCATCCCACAAATCAACTCTGTGTAAAGGAGCAGTTTAAGGACCTGTTAAGTATTTTTTAGACTTCATTAAGACCTCAAACCAGTAAAAATTCATGTGTGTATTTCTTACAGGAATTAAGCATCTGCAAGTACCTACATGTAAGATTTTGTAGGACTGGGTTTTGATCGGTTATTGAATTAACATGCCATTTACATGAATTAACGGTACCTGTTTTGTGTTTCTAATCTGTACATGTTCTCATACCAAATGTACATTTATAGCTCAGTAGAAAAATAACATGTATCGTGGTTGCCGTATTAGCTAAATGCTTTTCTCCATTTGCCTGACTTTATGCTAACACTATTGAAGCAAGAGCCTGATGTTTGGAATGTTTGTGGTTTATTAGCTTAAAAAGAATTAATGTGCATGTGGTTTGAGGATTGCATGGTTTAAAATTTTAAAAATAGATCCCAAACCTCACATCAATATACATTTCTGAGTATTTTTAATTGAAGTTTTAAGTACAAAAAAAAAAGTGCTACAACACATAACAAATAACACGCTAACTTTTCCAGGTCTGGGAGACTTGAGGGAGCACATCATGTGAATTGTATCAATTCAAAGAAAGCTTACATCAAGCAGCATGGAAAAATTATGAGACATGGTAAATGCTACAGAGAAAACTTATTCTTTATAGCAGTAAGCCACTCTCAGAAGAGCAGTGCACAAAGGTTGTGCATAGGTACATTTTCCTTCTTCGCTGCTTGCCAAGAGCAGAAGCTGGAGAAGTGTTAGTACAAAATGTCAGTAAGTTGGAGTTAGGGCTCAGCACTCACAATGGCCATTTAATGAACAGCTTTTTGATGCTTTAAGGGTCCACGTTGCCAGAATGATCAAGTGTTGCGTAGCTGTTACAGAGAGCTACTTTGACCTCCAGCAATCCTGAGTTTGCTGCTGTCTGTAGAAAGTTACATGTGCTTCTGCTTCAAACTATCACCTGCCCTATTACAAATTTTCCACAGCTTTCCAGGCTTCTTGTGGGGAAAGGATTTTATTTCATCATTATGCAGGATTTCCAAGTGATACATCATTGCTACTGTTTGGTATGTGGTTGCTACTGCTTGTGAGACACCTTGTCTATTTGGATGCTATAGGGTTGTTCAYGTGGCCATTTTAAAGACAGGTCCTATTTTAGATGTACTAAAAGAAGCTGTTCAACCACTTCTGTATTGGGCAAATGCAACCTTTTTTGCATGTTAGTATTCTTTGTATTACTGTGCCACCTAAGACACGCAGTCACAAGGAGGATCACAAGGTATGTGATACTGTACACAGGCCTACAAAACCATTCTTTTTTTAGTACAGGAATACCATACCTTCTAAGGTAGTTCTTTTAGTTTACTATGTATGACCTTGTTTGCTTGTTCTGAGGAATATGTAACAGCTTCTACTAGGAAGACAGTTGTCATCGTGCACTGTCTCATGCTTATCTTCATTTCAGGTACCAGTACACAAGAAAATAACTTTTTTCCTTTCCCAAAGTCTCATGGTGACCAATTTAAACTTTCTCATCTCTTCTTTAATCAATAGTTGCTCTAACTTGATCTATGCAGTTCATTCCTATTTAGATACTTATTTCAGACAGGCTACCTGGATTGTAGCACTGCAGAACAAAGATTGCACATGGTAGCTCTGTGTGAGTTGGAACTTCAGTCTTTTATTTTTCTTCTCTGTGAACTCGGAGGTACTTGATTAGCAGAAGTAGTGATACCAATAAGAAGTCAACTTACAGTGTTGACTTACCTTAATGTGCTTTCATTTTTCACTTTCAAATTAAATTCCATGCTTATGGAATACCTGCTACTCTATAGAGCAAAACCATTAAACAAGAGCTAGTAGTTGGAACAAAATGTGCAATGTTTCTAACTAATGGAGGGAATGAAGTAAACTCAGCTATACAGGTACCTGCAAGTAAGGTAGATTTAGAGATTCAAAAAGAATGGAAAATTAGAAGGAGGAGAAGAAATTAGCTGAATATTTTTGGGTTCCCCTACTTGCTTTACACTTTCCTCTAAAGTGTGTGTATGTATCACCTACTTTTGAGATCTCTGAAACGTGTGATATATTGATGACTATCTTGTTTGCATACAATGGTGTTTGCATTTGGTAGTCATTAATCACTGTATTATAGTAGGCCCCAAGAGAACCTACCAGGGTATCAATATTCTTGTTCCAAATCATGTTTCTACTAGCAGTAGCTAGAAATGCTTGTAAATGACCATGTTAAAAAATAGCTTTCATCCACAGAAGGGAACTACGCAGATGTTTACCATCCCCACAAAATCACCAGTCTGGCACAAGAAGTGGAATATGGGAGTTTGCTTTAATATGGTACTGACTATAAACCAAAATGGAATATGATCATCATTAAATAAGATCCCCTGCCAGCAAAATGGCCTGTGTTGAAAAGCATGTTCCTTAGCTTAGTTCTAAATCTACACTTGATTTTCATTTATTCTGAGAGGCCCTTTGAGAACAGACTGTAAATTCATGTACACATCTTTTTTTTTATTGATATTTGAAAGAGAACTAGTCAGTCTTTTTGTTGCGAGACAATTTCTGGAGACAGTAAAGAAAGCAGTTGCTATGCTCTTAATTTCTGTAAGCTGACATTTCAAATTAAGCCGAATTCCTTGGTTAAAAAGTGTTTTATTGCATTAATTAAATGGCTTGTTGGAGATGCCACATTGTTGGATACCGCTTTAGGTAACAACAAATAAATAATGAAGTGAAAGAGGGACAGCAATGGCGATGGAGGAGGGGAGACTTTCTGAAAAGGGAGGAGGAAGAAACAAGAAACACTGTTTATGTACTGTTGGGAGAAAAGTGGGGCTTTTATTTTGTAAATACCTGCCTGTGATCCATTTCCAAATGAGCTGAGGCTTCTTCTGCTGTTCAACCAATATGAAGTTAAAAGGAAAACAGCAACAAATGGAGTGAAAGAAGCTGTTTTTTCAGGTTTCCAGTGATAAAGAGAACAAACTGATGGCCTAAGTTGTAGACTGGGACTTCCATCCTTCTGCATTAGTATTCGTTTTTTCTAGATGCTCCATGTGCCAGTCAGATAGTGCTAAATGAAGATAATCCTCTTTCCTGAGAGCATTAAAAAATTATAGATACGGAATAGAAATATGCAAAAGTAGCATRTGTGCATGCTTTTTCTCTGTTAACCCCCTGAAAGAATAGACTGACTCATTATAATTTCTGTTTTACTTGATGAGTGAATGTGCTCTAACCAGCTTCATTTGATCATGAGTCCTTAAACAGGGGACGCAGGTCTTAAACTACCATTTCCTCAAAATACTGTGTTAGGGAATGATTTAAGTAGCTACCTCTTAATTACTATAGGGTAGGGTAAAATTGATTTAGAAAGAATGCTTTTGCAGAACAGAACTATTTTTACCTAGAGTGCAGATATTACCACTCCTATATTTCTGTGGGKGGAAAAATAATCCTCAGGCACAATGGGAAGGAAGCCTAGCTCGAGTATCTTAACCTGAAGCGTGACCAAGAGAAATAAAGCAGAATGAAAACGTTAAGTGCAATCAAATGCCAGCAGTCTTGAGCACAGTTTGAATAGCCAGGTTGCTCTCACAATAACTATAGCTACCTCATTTAATACACAGTCCAGCCAATCCGTTTACCTCCTCCTGGTTCTGCCTTGTAGCTTTTGTAGTGTTACAATCTCAACATTAGAGCAGCGACTAGTTCTTCACGTGTTTTGGCTCTTTACTAGCGTAAGGCTTTTTAGTGGTAATAGCTGTGAAACCTTTGTGGTGTTACAGACTGAAGTACTACAGCAGAGAGCAAAATGACCTTAGAGAGCAAGGGCTGGATTTGGAATCAAATTTGAGCCAAGGTGCTTTCTGCAGCAGACCTTAGCACTAAGCATTGATGATAGCAATGTACATCTCTAAAGGACCTTGTCCCAGGATAAGTCATATGTTAGTTTGTTCTCTTCAGCAACGGGATAATATTGCCTTCTAGAAAGCAACCCGTTATACTGGCATAATTGCARCCTGATGTTAAATCAATCTGAGCTCTTTTAAATAAGTATTATTTGACATGCTTGTTTAGTATTATGCCACTTGTAAAGCTGAAAGAAATTGCTGCCCGTTAGTGGTCCTTATAAAGAAAACTACACCCAAATAATGAATGCATTATGTAAGCAGCTTATACATATTAATATCAGGCTCTGACCTGATGTATGGAAACACTAATCCATATCTTTAGTTTTGCCTTGTAAAATGATTTTCTGGCTGCGTGGAATCAGGCTCAAATTAACAACTGACATGTAACCTATGTATGATGCACTAGTTAATTTTGTGTGATAAGGCTGTGCATTTTTTGAAAAAAGTAGTCATGTCCCAAGTTTCCTGTCTAAGCACGTGAAAGGATGGTAAGTCTGCTTTCATCACTTCAGCTAGGAGCATGTTGAATGGAAATGCATGAACTAACTACACCTTTCACTGCAGTGTTACTAAAAGGCAAAGTTCAGCACTGTAACTTCCGAAGCAGAAATTATTTGCACCCAGTTCGAAGAATATCTGATACTTGTTTTCCCAGATATGCTTTCCAGGGTTTCACCAGGCTGTTCATGTTCACAAGGAGTTTGCTGGTCCTAGAATCCTCCTGGCCTGCTATAAGATAGTCAGTTCCTAGTTTAAAAAAAAAAAAAAAAAAAAAGAAAAAGGAAAAACTTCAGTCAATAAAGAGAAGAAAACATAACTAAATGCAGAATTTCTCCATTTCATAAGCATCTGGCATGTAGTATCTTAGCCAGCTTCATCCAGTTTATGCATGTGCCATCTTATGTGTAAACATACTTTCATGTGCATATTGTCACTGCTGACTCCTGGGCACACAGGTTCAATGCTGTCATATGATTATGCTCAGAAATTACAACTACAAATTGATTTAGCTCCAGTGGCCTTACTGCTTGCAAATTCAACACCTCCATCTGCAGATGACCAGGTTTGAGTCTGATCTGTCTGACCTTTGTTCTAAGCCATTGTAACTCCATGTGCTTCAGTAGCGTTACTCCTGGCTTGTATAGGTATGATGAGTAGCAGAATTCAATYTGAACAGATGTGGAAGCTGGTATTATATGTGAAAATAGTAAGCCAGACTTCCTAGGTTATAACCTTAAGATACAGGTAGCAGAGCCTCAAAAAAGAGGTCTGTGAACAAAAAAGTAGGTAACTACACATGGAGAAAAGAAACAAGTACTACTAATAATCATGTCACTGCCTTAGTAGATGTATAAGCACTCTTTGTGTTGTATTAACTGTAGTGAGTAAAATTCCCACATTGATCAGAATTTAGAGAAACAGGCGCACCCATGGCAAGTTATGTGTGARGTTCTGCACACAGATCTGCAGGGATCTGGTGGCTGCTACTTAARCCTTTGTCCCTTCCTGCCACTACTGCCCTCCTTCTTGAAAGTTGTGTGCTGGGAAGCAACTGCTAATGCTTGTATAGAAAGGAGGGTGTAAGTGCCCCAAGAAGAGAGGAAAAAGTAAGGTTTCCACCATGAGTCAGGGCATACTGTGATCTTGGGGCAGGGGTTCAGTCAAACAATACGTTGAAATCTGCAGAACTGCAGTGGTGAGGACCTGTCCGTAGCTTTAATTTATATCAAGAGGCAATGGCATAACACCTGTATCTCTAGCATCTAAACTTCTGAGCTGCATGTCTTCAGCCCTATGTTTCTGAAGAGGTGCAAAGTAAAGCTAGAGAGGTAGAAAGGAGAAGAATGTCCTGTGATATTTTCCCTCTTCAAMTATCTGTGTGGGATCAGAGGTACTCTCATCATATTTAGGCAATATGTTTTATTYGTGTCTGATTCAGGGCTCCCAGAGTTTCACAGGGAGCACTGGTAAATACTTAATTATGCACAACTGTGCCACTGGAGTTTAAGTAAAGGAAAGCACCTTATTCATTTGGACTACATTAAGCCAAAAATTTTATATGCACATTCAAGAACTACCCCCAGAAAAAGAGTTCAGGGTCCATATTACACTTCAATGCAAATTCAGATGCAGTCTTTCACTTGATACAGATAATGGAAGACAAAATTTGTTTCTGAGACAGTACAGTTCATTTTGCCATAACAGGAAAAATTAATACAGAGTTTGATTTGGCACAGCCTTTCCTAAAACAGCTGTCTCTTCTATGTGGCTAATTTCAGCTGAGAACTTGTCTTAAAGGTTAGATTAAACTGTACATTTTAAGTAAAGCGCAAGGGATTCCTTTCACTCAGTGGATATGTTTTTAATCTATTCAGAGGAAAAAACACAGGGTTATTTTTCTATCAAGTGCTGCCTTTAGAATGATGGCAAGTAACCATTTTCTGTGGTGTAAGGTTGAATAATGAAACATGATCCTCAGCATACACTACCRGTCACCCTAATGACACCCAAGGTCTTTGTCTTATTGGGATTTGATTCCAGGACACGGTCCCAAAGACTTGGAACTTCCAGTGATATGAAGGAAAGCTGTGAGTAATCAAAATCTGTCAGAATTAGACACCTGCATCTACTTAGGCACTCAGGGACATGATTTAGTGGTGAACTTGGCAGTGTTAGGTTTACAGTTGGACTCGATAATCTTAAAGGTCTTTTCCAACCTAAATGATTCTATGATTCTACTTGAAAAAATAGAGTCCAAGCTCAAATTTGTAGGATTCCAAGATTTACCCGGAGATTTCAGCTGTTGTTCAAGTAAACATATTTCTCTCTGTTCCACTGAGTTGTATTGCAGGAAAGGCAGCAATAGGGAAGGTTGAATTGAGGAATGTATCTCAGCCACTGATAATATTACTCAGCACTAGTATGGAGCTTTGCAGTCTATAGTGTGACGTTTGTGTCTGCAGCAGGGCTGGGGAGAAGGTTGCTGCTTTCCACTACCCTACTTCTCCACTCCACTGCTGCAGGGAGATTCCCATAATTAAAAGTGAACAAACATGAATCATTCTGATAGAATGTGGTAAGGGAACAAACCTAGAGACCTATCCTAAACTGGTTATAAAAAGAGGGGCTTTATTTACTTAAAAGATGATTTTTCTAATTATTAAAGATTTTCCTGTCTTGCTTGGTTTGAAATTAAATTCATTTGGTTTTATGCTCTCCACCCATGGTTGGTTTCCAATATGCTGCAGGTTGTCAGCTTTAGGCTTTGATGGAACAAACCATTGAATGCACTAGAATTTACAGCAGAAAAAGGAAGGAAGACTTACTTTGCATTATTTGAAACCATTAAAAAGGCACGGAAGAAGTTAAATTCCCTCCACTTTCCAAAATTTTCATMATAATTTCTAGTTTTTCCAAAAAGAAGTAAAGCGTGAGGTGAGAATACAGAGTGAGGAAGAAAACTCTTTGGACATAAAAATACAGGGATTTTTATTTTTTTCTCACAAACATTCTTCTAGTCACAAATATTCTGGAAGATCAAATGAAGTCACTGAAAATAAAACATTTCCAGGGAGGTTTGGGCTTTTCGGTAAAACTTTGTTCTCTGATAACAAAATGCTTTTTACTGCRGCTATCAACTCCCTCTTTGGTGTGGATGAATCAACGGACTCTGCCCCAGAAAGACTGATGGGGAGTCTTGAGTAGCCATAGCTAATATTCATAATTAATTGTCACCACTGTTTACAGGGGAAGGAAAATACCTGGTAAGCATTTTGTCCTTACCAGGATTGAGAATGGGACATGTACATCCCCTGTTGGTCCAGGATTCTGGGTAAATGCTTCTGTTGCTCCGAGCAATTTTCACTTTGCCTGATTTCAGGACCTTCTTCACTTTCACGACAACTTCTGCATGGGTCCCTTTGTCATGAGCTGATAGGATTCTTGCTTTTATCACTGCCAGAAAACATATCAAGTTAGAGACCAACAATGAATTTCTAAATGARTTTTGTCTTATGCTGCAAAAAGGTAGAATTTTAACACCTTGAAAGAAGACATGAAAAAAACGCTGCAGTTGTACAGAAAGCATATTCCAATGCTTGTCCACTTCAGTCATGGTTCTTCTAAATAAATYTGGAGAAGAAAAACTAGATTTTTCTAATGAAGTAGTTAATTGATACTTTCACCATTTTATTTAGCAACTACTTTTTAATGGGCTGATGTGAAACGCTTGGAAATCATAGGAAAGCACTTGTATGTATACATAGGAAGGGTGGAAAAAACAGATCAATAGCTAACAGTCTAAGTGCATTGATTCTAGGCTTTATATTTTGCAGTTTGAAAACTTGTGTTGAGTTTTAACACTGGCCTCTCAAAAATTTTGTCCTGTGGGAAGAGACTGTCTGCTCTACAGGAAGGAAGTCACGAAGTTTCCCATCAGACTGCAGGCATGTCACATGGCTAAAATTCCACGATTGCACAACAAACCAGAATAAGCATTTTTGTTTTGTGGCCTAACATCTGGTTACCATGATAAATTTCAGTTCCTTTAGTTTAATAGGATCCCATAAGTTTTTGGCAGGGTAGTCTCATCTATATCGGCCCCACAAGCAGGCTTTGTTGTGTCATGACACAAGCACATCAAACCTTTGGATCCCAGAGCTTTCCTTTCTTACTTCATGTGATGGCATGAACGAGGTGTTCATAAACCACAGTATTAAATACATTCTTGGTAAACAAGCTTGGCCATTTGAACCTGCATAATGGGTGGAAAAACAATGGCATTTTAGATGCAAGTTTTTTATCATTTATTCTTGATATAGAGGCCAACCATTCCACTGAGTTACAATTCTAGCACTCCTTCTGCTGTAAAGAGGGAAGCTAACTGGGTGGAAAGGAGACACCATGGAGCCTTGCATGAAAAATGCTATTCAGTTCTGATCAGAAGTTGGACATGTCACTAGATAAAAATGGCAGAAGAAATCCTACCTCTTATTTCATGACTTAGCCAGTCCTGTCATTTTTCATAGCTATCAGCTAATAACATGCATGGAGAGAACACTGTGAAATTATCATACCTTGAGGGCATGTCACCCACTTACCATAAGCATATTTCATTTGGCAGAAGTCAGTGACGCTTCCAAGCACCTTTTCTTTGCACACACACTTTTCTAGCAAGGGAACCGCAGGACACAAAGGGTTGGAGAAGAGCCAGGACACGAGAGAGAAAAGAAAAAGATACTCAGTTTTAAAGTTACATGTATACAGCTCCCATAATCTGGATGGACCTTAAGAGTAAGTTTGAGAGTGAGCTCAGTTATTTGCAAATCTGTTTCTTGTTAGATGATACAATAATCGTTCTGAAATCTGATCAGTACTGAAATAATTGTTCTGAAATCTGAGCCGTAAATGCAGCCCTCATGGGGTCTATTGTACAGTTAATAAACTGATACTAATAAAGAGATTTGTAAGAATCAGATCCAGGTGTAAATCATGTAAGTAATAATACCCTTGTTTGATCCCATAAGCTAAGAAATGCTGATCCTTGCTGGTATTAAGGTAATATCCCTCTCAGAAAAGTCAAGATACGCAATAGGTGGCACTATTACCTCTGGGTCTTACAAAGCCATTGATGCTGTTAAGTGCTGACCTTCATACGCAGCAAGCAAAACTGAGAACTATTTAAGTATTAAAGGTTCCACCTCATTTTATAAGCCTGCCTACTTTGTAACTTTAGCTGGATACAGCATACTTTACTTTCTCTCCTGAGCCGTTGTGCCATGAGGAATATCTTGCTTAAAATCACTTGCATTCCACCCCGGAGGTGGTGCATTTCAGTGATGGCCAACATGACCTTTTTACAAATAGCATTTGAAGTTCTGAACAGAACTGATTGCTTGAGAAGGAGCTGTGTAAAGTCATAAGCATTATGACTATAATTATGACAACAAAAGGAGAGTATTTTTTCCACATCTTATTCATGACTTACCAGTTTGCAAAACCAAAGTTGGATAGTACAGTTGGTTTGGAAAATAACAATGTAAGTGTAATGATAACCTGTATAGTTCAGATTAGCAGATGTTGCGCCAGCAGATGGGGGACAGACAAGCTAGAGATGAGTGGGGGAATTTACGTCAGGGTGGAGAGAAGAACGAACGGGCACTGAGTAAAGTTACTAAATGTTCCCAGACTCTGTGTGTACCTGGGTGCCTCAGTGCAGAAAATCCCTGCTCATGGTCATTCCATTTCCACTCCTCTTCGCTCTCGTTGGTTGGCGTTTGCACAAGGTCAGGGATTCGACCCCCGATGGGGATGTTAAAGAATGGCTCATTGTCATAGCTGGGGGGACACGTAAAACAAACAGAAGACTTGGTTAGGATAAGAGATGGGTGGGAAGCAGGTGTTCGTAGCATGTGGCTGTATCCAGACAGATGAGCTTGCTTTCTTCAGGTTGGGAGTGCAAATAAGTGCAAGACTTCATGCCGTATAGAGAGATCACAAGATCTAGGCTTTTATTTAGGCCTTACCACTGCTGACTTAGCATTTTTAAAGGTAACTATGTATTGGGCCTTTTTTGCTTTTGTTTGTTTGTTTTTACTGAATTAAGTAACTCAAAGTTAGTGACCACTTATTGATGTCACTAGGAACTGAGGACACCTGCAGGACTCATAAAACTGCAGTCACTCAGCAAATCATAGGATTTCTGTACTGATTAATGCATGTTTGGGGGTCAGATGCCTGCCCTCTAGAAACAAGAGGGAGACCTTGTAATTCATTTTACCCTGGGCACAGATGAGAAGCAAGCTCTCCAGACTCTTCCATCTATTTCCAAGGCAAACAGGTGTATTTGAAGATGCTGTACATACTTCCATGGTGTTGTGAAGTAGCCTATTATTACTGTAAAAAGTCATCATTTCAAGATTGCCTTGGATAATACAATGGACTTAAAAGTGTGCCAGCCACCAAATGGAATCTAAGAAACCTTTTAGGATTTACAGCCACCTTTTCAAAGGATTGTGCACCCTCCAGCATCCTCCAATTACTGTCATTGCTGCAGTATTTCAGTTAATCTTTCATTTCACAGAATCCCATCTCAAAGTGAACCCAAAGGAGGGCTTCTTTACCCATTGAAACAGTTTCCAGTATGCTGGTCGCAGTCTCTGGCACAGTCACAAGGGCGACAGCCATTTTCTCCAAAGCCCCAGTAGCCCATGAGACATCTATCGCAGTTGGGGCCCGCCACACCTGGCTTGCAGTAGCAGAATCCCGTCTTGGGGTGGCATCGCCAGCTTCTGCTGAAAGTTGCGTTGGCTGAACCCATTGGCTGGCAGGCGCAAGCTATGGAGATACGGTAAGAGGTGACTGAGATTATGTGCCCAGGGGTCATCTGGTTAAGTGACATTTTTGCAAGGCTGTTAAACTCGTGCCCTCTTCCTTATGCTCAGTAATTTTAAGTCAGAACTGGTAAACATTGCATTGTCAGCCTACATTTGCAATATAATTTTTGTTTCTTTTTAACTCATTAAGCACAGCAAAACAAATACAACTGGGACCCATTTATGTGTGAAAGTCAGTTCCTCCCTACTACACAAATTTTGACCATACAKGGTTTTGAAGCAGTGGCAGGAAGCCTCCACTGTGTTTATTTTTAAAGGGGCTTGCAGGTGATTCAGTTTTCAAGTGTTTTGCAAAAAGATTCACTAGCATGGACGAGGTGAAAAATGATAGCTATTGCCTACGTTGTCTTTCCTGTGAAAGAGATCACAAAACTATTGTTTCCTCTGGGGCTAGATGYGGCTTATGCAGGTGGTTCAGACAACCTGAAACATTTTTTCAACTTCTGCCTCCAAGAGCCCACAAATTTCCTTCAGTGTGAGTTCTGAGGGACACATCTCACCATGCAGTACTGTATGTGTGTAAGGAAGCTGATAAATATTTTGCACAAGTACATGAGCAGATTTGTTATAAGGAAGGCGGACAGAATGAGAGATCTCTAAACTCACTAGATGTATTTTACATGTAGCTGGAGAWGAGCAAATAGGAGGAAAAAAATCCCAGATCTTTCTAATGCTATTGCTAGTTTGACACCAGCCTGGCAACTCAAGGCAACTTGGCAGTAAAACAGCTCCTGTGGGCAACTCTACCTTCACAGACAATAAATTGTCATAATCCCATGCCACCAGTGCATTCCCAATGTGACAGCATCAGGGAGTGAAGTGGAAAGTAATATACAGATAGAGGTGCAAAGCCAACACGGTTGACTCCTCTCCATCAGGGCAGAGGCTAGCTGAGATGGCCAAGCCTTGTGCCAACAGCTCTGCAGAGGTAAAATACAAGCAATAAACATACCCACTCATTTCTGATATTCAAACAAGTTTGATTAAAATGAGAACTGAGCTGAACTCCAGACCTTCATATTTCAGCYCGCTCTTGTATTAACAAAGCAGCGTGCCCTGGCTTTTGCCTGTAGTAGAGACTGACAAGGAGATGCATCACTACTTCATCCATTTGAAAGAGGGCAGAAATAAAAATCTTGTGGCTAAGACCCACTTTAACAGAGATTTTCAGTTAAATGTTGGACACCCAAGGTGTTTAGATAGCTTGGATCAGGGGCCAGCGTTTTGGATGCTTATCTGAACCAAGCACGATCTCCAAAGCTTTTGAAGTTTGCCCATCATTGCTTCTAATCAAACTACTTTTCTTCATGAGCTCACAGATAAGAGACCAAATGAACACTCTGATTCCACACATCACTTTCCAAGGGGAAGGGAAAGTATATGACTATAAAAAGTGTTACGTGTAGCAATGATAGATTCACTTTCATCTGCAACCTCATATTTGATGCTCAAGAAAAGAAAATATCTTTTGAAAATAGTATGACAAAAAGGATGAGCAATTTTGTTTAAAGGGCATTTCTCTTATGATCTGCTTACTACATAGTTATTTTTTTCACCGTGCCCTGTGTTCTTTATGCCAATATTTTTAATAATATTATTACACTCTGCTGTAGACAGATCTCAGTCCGTTGTTTTCAAGGGACACTAGCACAATAGCCTAAGGACAGAAAATAAGCGTGCTGTCATGGGCAATGTACTCAACACAATGAGCTCGTTGGCGGATGGCAGCAGGCTCGCCTGTTTGCCACAAAGCAGTCTTGACTTTGGGAGCAAACCCAGGGATTTTGCTGTCAGTTCTGGAGAGCAGGTATAACAATGAAGTGCTCATTAGCACTGACAGTTTCAAAGGCAAGTTCTGATTTGTTGCTGCTCAACTTGAATTATTTTTGCCCAGATTTTTGCAGGGCTGACTACATCACCCTAAAAGAGGAGACACTTAGTTCCGTCCATCGCTGAAAAAAAGGATGTAATAGATTTGGAGATAAGGAGGGGAAACAAGCTTGCTTTACTGCAGACAGGTCTAAGGCACAAGAAGTAAGAGGTTGGCACATCTGGGTTGGCTTGAACCCAGGTTTCTGATTTCACTGTAATATCTCTATATGTAGGACCTACCTGTGGAGTTTTCACCTTAAATTTCTTGTACTTCTGCAACTTCTGGATCCATATTTATTCCCATCTTATTTCTGGTTTTCAGATTTCATCAGTTAGGGTCACATAACAGATGGGTAAATCACTAGCATCATTAGACTACCTATCACCAACTGAGACTAGATCCTGATTCAGGAAGATGAGACCTTCTCCCATCCTACCCCTAAGGAAAAGTATTACAGGACAGTGACTGACAGCATTGGCAGAAGCTGATAAGGAAGTAGGAAAAGAGTGACTTTTTTTTTTTTTCATTTTGGGGCTACAGTTCAGGAAAACTAATGTTCCCAAATGAACCGTGGGGCATATTCCCCAATTAGAAACTGGGACAGCTTCTGGTGGATCAGAAAGCAAGCTGAATCAATAAATGTACAACCCTTTCAGATGAGTTATACAAGTGGCTTGCAAACGCTTTACTCGGTCTGTGTTTATTTAGCATTTCAGCTTGGGAGTGTACATTGTCTGGCTTCCAGAGTATTGCAGCCAAAATCCCAATTGTGCATCTAAGGTAACTCCCAAACTAAGAGCCCACATGTCACATGCTGTTGATGACTGGGTTTTATCTGTTTAATAAAGATTTGCAGATAAACCTCACAATTAAAGAAACATAAAAGCAAATTTCCAAAACCTCACCCTTTTACATTTCCCAATATTTGACAACACAGCATCTTTCCCTGCTGATTTTTGCTTCTTTTCTCTTGGCAAACCCCAGTTTTCTCTCCATCCGCCTCCCTGTCTAACAAAACACCAGCCGACATGACAATGGCCTTGTTTGTCAAAGGCATCATCAATTATGTTAGGGACGGTGTGCAGACAGTTCTGGCTCAGAGATGGCTGGTTTATTTGGGTTCTCCCCTTGACAGCAGTGTAATGAAAAATTTCATCATTGTACTTTAGAATTGGCTATATCAGTCACGAAGTATCAAAGCATCCTCTTGCCTTTTAGTCTCACTCCTATACTAAGTTTGTTTTGTCAGAAACTACTGTAAAAAGGAGGAGACAAGGAATAATGGAAAATGAATAATTCATACAGCAGTCTCCACTCAAGTCCTCAATAAATCTGTCTGCCCTCAGCACAGCTGTCTTTCCCATGTAATTAGACACAGATGTAAAATACAATATTGGTTGTAACAATATGGCCCCAACTTACAGGAAAATAGCAAGTGCTCCAAGTAATTCAGTGAACTTTGAGGTATCTTGCCTTAAACTTCTGTCTAATAATACTGCATAAGATATAGCTGTGAGCAGACTCTGGCTATTTGATGAAAAACAGGCAAAATGAAAAATCAAACAAAGCCTTTTGAATCTGAAATATATATGTTTGCACCTTTGGAGCATATGACCAAATCAGGGCAATTTTTAAAGCATGTCAGATGTGGGGATTGACTCAGCCAATCATGTTTCTTAAATGAAGGAAATAAGATAGACAGCTGTGTGTGTGGTCAGGGCTGATTAAGACAGACTTTGAACCAAGATGTGATCAGGCCTTTGTGATATTACAATTGAAAGTTCACTCCCTCTGCTCAGAAGTAAAAGGATGAGAAGCAGAGCTTTTCAGAGTGTGTGCGTGTGCATGTGCATCTCGGCACATTTTAATTTTCAACCCTTATGCTTAGAGTAAAAAAAGCTTGTTTTCCTGGAGACCCTTTTTCATGGGTCTACATGCCTGCATTATTTTTTAAGCTAAGCAAAGGGTGAGTACAAAAGATGGTGCCATTTCAGAAGGATCCCTTAAGCCTCCAGATAAGCCACAGGAAAGAGCCAAGGATACATCAGCTTTTCTAACCATTGGTTAGGAAATGATTAGGCTTCCGAGTCAAAGCTCCCATACAAGTCTATATCCAAACTACTTAATCCTGTGTTGTCACCCCCAATAACAGGCAGGTGTATGCCTTGCTCTGGGACTCTTTTCATGCCTTCCTTTTCTTTTAGTATAGATCTAAGCAGTGTCAAAACAAGACTCTGCACACGACCTGGCTCTCATTCATCCCCAGCTGCTAGGAACAGGAGAAGCAAAGGGATCAGAGGCAGGCTACCTCTGCAGACAAAAAGGAATAGCAGATTCACACTTGCATGTCAAATTTCAACAGATTTTTTTTTKGTCTTCAAGGGAATGTCTTTGCAGTCTCACATTGGAGGGTCAGCAAAGGGTGGTTTGGATAGTGCCAGGACATCCAATTGTTATACAACTTTTTTTTCCTAGCAGTGATTAAGAGAGAATGCTGTTCATTATTATGACTAATGCTTAAAGACTCTTCCTGGGCCTGGGCAGTGTCCTGTAACTTTCTGGGAGCCTGAGGGGGATGTCACAGCTGAACCTAGACTTTGCTCTGGATGGCAGAGCACTCTTCAAGCGTGCTTTCTCAAAGGGATTAGCACAGCATTTCATTCAGCTTTTTCATCAGATTTCCTTTCCCAGCTCAGTATCTACTGTACACAAGGGTCAAGTTTTGATCTCCCGTCGAGTTGTTATTTTTTTCCACTCTGGAAGCTGAAGACCAGGTTGCTGTCACCAAAATCGTTCATTCAGTCTGCTGTTTGCAGTTTATTACTGCTTTTCAGCACTTGCCCAGTGGGTGGGTTTTTCATTTAGTTTTGCTAGCCTGGCACTGTTTGCATGGTTTTCTCAAAGTGAGATGATGCCTTGGAACTGGTACATTTAAATCCTCACAAACATGTTAATCCAGAAGTGGCAGCTTTTCAATTTATGATCAGCAGGCTGAAGTATGAGAGAAATGTACCTGGTGGTCTAATTGTCTAATTTCTTACATATTAGCAATGCTCAAAAGAGTAACTGTTTTTTACTGAGTAACCAGAGTTGTTTTTAGGGTCACACAACCTGAACAATTTACTTAGATCACACCAGATTAAGTTTAATAGCAATGCAAGTTTTGCAACCTAAAGGATGGAGAAGAGGGTCTCTATCTTACATCCTGCATGARGCCCTTCAGTTTAATACCAGCTCTAGGCATAAGCAGCTGATGATGGTCCTCGAGGTGAAATCTTCCCTCTGTCAAACTGAGTCTGTTCTAACCAAAACAACTCTGCCTGTCTGCACTGGTGTTTCTGGTTTTGCTGTCACTGATTATAACCAAAACAGTGAAACATTCCCTGAAGATTCTCTGCAGAGGTACAGCATAACATGAAGCGCACACTTAATACACTGCCTGCAAACCACATGGGGAAGCGTTTGGGGATCAGTTCTTTCATCATACAAAACTACCCTATTAAGGTAATTTGTCAAATGTGGTTGTGGGAATTCTCCTCACCTTAAATAAAAGAGAAAAGGCACAGACTAACCACTCCCCTCCCAGGCTTCTCCTAACTCTGTAGTTATATCTGCAGTGTCCCTTCTATTTCCGCACAGGTACAAGCATCGTGCACACAGACTGCTGTAAACGCTGAGGCTCTCTAGAGTGAACTGCAATACCCTTTCCTTATATCTTGATATGGCGAGCATTCATGCATGCCTTTACACGCCTGTGAAAGCTCCCGTTGACTTGAATCATACACAGATAGGGGCATGCTTACCTGTTTGTAATAATGCTGAATCAAACCCGTTAGATTCATCTCAACCAACAGAAACTCTAGTGCAGGCTAGTGATCCAGAATACCTCTTAAGTCAAGGAGGAGAAGTAGGTATTTTCTAGAGGGCAATTCAGCTCATCTATCTCAGGCATCTAACATTAGACTGCAATAAATCGTTCCCTAGAGGTCCCACTGTTTCTCCACTGACTGTACAGGGACCCTAGAAAAGACATAGAGCTTTCAGGTGGCTAAAGAGGGATGGCAGCTACCTAGGCCTGAGCGTGCGAGTCAGAGTGGAAACAACTGCATTTGGGGGCCTTCTGCTGGCAGCAGCATGTTCCCAGGTGAAAAGAACATTGTTGTGCTTGACTGGCACGATAGGAATAAAGCTCTTTCAACAAGGTAAACTTCTGAACAGTTTTTCTTTTGCTATGCGGAGTATTGGCAGGAGGTACTGAGRGGCCTGTAACCAGACAAGACAAAAGAGGCAGAGGTAGAGTCAAGGTCTGATTTCATCCAGGCAGACTGTTCTAGGGTTTCCACACAGATAGGCTGTATTTTCAAACAATGTTTTTCTCTCTTCACTGCTCTCCAGTGCTCCTTGACTTTAGCGGTTATCTAATATTACACATGATGTTGGTTACTACACCATCACCCTGCTGTTAAATACAAGAGTTCATACACAGATTCTTTCAGGTACTACGAGATTGAAAACTCATCTTCTGGCACAACAGTTTATTCTCATTACAATATTTCCCTGTAGCAAATCTGCTCAGAGTAGAAACAGGACTAGAAAGGGGCCACCGTAGAACACCATGGGATACAGGGTGAATTAGGTAAGCTCACCCCCAGCCCTGTCTGCTGATCAGTGCTGTGTGATGAATGTTGTGAAATCRAAAAGAAGGGGTAGTGTGGAAGCAGTCCGTGCTGGCACTAAGATCCAGTGGAAAGAACACAGAAGAGCAGAAACATAGGATGTGTTGTGGACAGAAAGTTTAAGCAATATCACAGGCCATACAGTCCTAGGGAGAGGAGTGTTCGTAAGAGGAATCTTGATGAAGAACATCAAAGGGTCAGGAAAGCTTCAAAAGCACATGATGCCAGTGGGCATGAGTACAGATGACAGAGGATGAAGTTCTCTGTGCTGGCAACTGATGTCTGAGCTATGGGAAAGGAAAATGATCCAAAGGGAGAAATGAAATTATGTATATTGTTGGAAATAGCAACCTCCCAAATAGATGCCAGATGGAATCAGATGTGTGAAACCTGGCAGAATACTCAGAAAATGTTTACACTAAGTAAGGGCTATGTTCCAGACTGGCTGGGTGAAAACTACCTTGATCCAGAGGTTGTACACCCTCTGTGTACAACCATTAGTGCCTCTATGCCCGAGTTAGTTCCTAACACATCCTGCTGAAGTGTTAATGAGGCAATTAATTTGGGCAGAGCACCCCATAATACAGCTGTAGAATCCAGAGATAAGTCTGAGTGAGCTTTGATCTATTTGTTCCCAAGTGGATATGCATGGTCTCATGCTTCCTACACCTCCCGCAGCCATTATTATATGTATTGATGTGCACAGATGCTGCACAATCAAATGGAATTTAACAATAGCTTACACATAGGCACACACAGTCTTGAGAGATGCAGAAAAAAACAGCTAAATAAAGTGTGCCTCAAGAAAAAATTAACCATATTATTTTAAATGCAAGTATAAGAAGAATGTACCTTTCCCCAGAATGCAATGCATTTGGAGAACYGTAGCAGTTATCACAAAAAAAAGTGTGATACCAGGGGGAGAAATAGACACAGAAAATCAAGAAGATGACCTTTGATGAGAAAACTGTAATTTAGGAAAAAAATATAAAGRAAGGATAGTAATACTCATGAGTTACTTCTATAGGAGTTATTTATTTCTTTCTTTTAATGATTCTTCCACCATTCGTCTTCACCGCACGTAACAATAGTCACTTACGTTTGCAGACCTCTGTAGAAGACATGGGTTTCCCTTTATCTCGGTAATACCCCGGTTTGCACCTTTGACACCGATGTCCCTCTGTGTTATGCTTGCAGTCGTCACAGACTCCACCACTGCGCTTTCCTGATGCCAGCCAAACACTCAGATCAAAATGGCAGCTATCAGCGTGGTTGTGACAGCGGCACTCTGGTGGGAAACAGGAGAAGATGTTTTAGGCTTATATAATAGACACAGCAATACTATTCAAATGGTATCATTTTCCTACTGTGAATCATGGAGGAAATATCTGAGTGTAACACATTTCATCTGCCTGCAATCCTTGATTTTCATAAAAACTAGAAATTGCAACACAGAGTGAGAGTCCCAGCAGGGCCTGAGAAGCTTGGGTGGTTGTGAGCTGTGTGGCATTCTTGCAGTAAGACAAACCGATCTGATGGTATCGTAAGCCCTGCACAAAGCCCTGGAATGCTAAAACACGTGAGGGGACATAGCTGCATGAAGAACAGATTTCTGCCTTGTAAATTCCACTTYCCAATAGCCCAAATGGGTCAGCTGCCGTAAAACAACATGCATACTGAAGTTTTTCATCAATGACCAGCAACTTATCCCCAGTTTYTGTAATGGTACCATTAGTGTAAATCGACAGAAGTCTTCGTTAGGGAACTTTGCCTGCTGCCATGGTGAGTGCTCATCCTGAAAGCCTGGGTAAGTAAACTGCCTCCCACTTACTTCTGCATTCATTTGGTGCCCCTGTTTTTCCRTCTCCTGGCTTCCAAGGCTGATCATTGTATAGTGGTGCACATTTCTCACAGTGGTCCCCTGCTGTATTGTGTCTACACACACACTTCCCATSGACCTGTCAGGAGAAAGAGAATACATTCAAATAGCTACAAGMAAGAACATGGTGGGGTGCCCAACAGCCTCACAAGGAGGTGGGACAACTCCCGCACAGCTGCCTGGCTTTCTTACCCACAGAGCCTGAGCTTAGATGTGCAGCTTTATCTCTTCACACAGTCACTAATGATGTAAATTTTTCCCCTATCTTCCAGTTTAAATGCATGTGGCAACGATTTCTTTTTAACTCTCCAGTTGGCTATTTTACTACTACATTGATGAACAGCCTTATTTAAATTGGGTAAGCTAACGCAGCTTATTTGATTTCCAAGTACAGGGGAAGAGCATGCAAAGAGCCTGAGCAGGCAGTAACCTCCAGGCAGTGTCAAATACACCCTTGGCTAGCAGAGTTGAGTCACAGGAGAGCACAGTCTGACAGAGGATGCTGGACCCTGTCTTATTTGACATTAAGAGTGGTCTGGAAGAGAGAGTAAATATAGGGCAATGAAATTACCATGAATTACTAAATTATAAATTGTTAGAAGAACGAGCAAGTAATCCGGACCTCCTASCACAGTTAAAAATGTAGCAAAAATACTAAACCTGGAAAAGTACCAACCAGTATACCTACAGAAAAACAATCCAAACCACACATTCTGTGAGAGGAAAGCACTCATGTTTGAAGAGACTTAGGTACAGTAGGCACCAACCTACCAACTTACATACAAATATATATATGTAATAGGTTAGCAGAAAGGGCCCAGTAAAATTTTGGTCTGTGTAACTAAGAGCACTATAACTCAAAGTGGATAGGAAATTGTACCTGCAATGCTGTGTTCAGTTTTGAACATCTTATTACCAGATAAATGAGAAATTGGAAGATGTTCAACAAAAATGAGCAAAAGCTGGCATGGGTGAAGAATGGAGCTGATCTACAAGCACTAAGCATATAAACCCACCTAAGCTAGGAAACAACAGTTTCTTTGTGAAAGAAAGRAGTGCAAAAAGTCTTGACTAAAACTGGCTGAGTAGTAGAGTTCTCTCTGTGACTATTTGCTTGAAAAATTACTTTAAAAAAGAACTTGCTTCCTCTGTACTTGTCTGCCTTCTTTAGAACACAATAATGATTTTTAATCATGGAAATACTTTAATATATATCAGATATGGAATCAGATATTCACACCAGCAACCTGACCTTGGAAACTGAGCTAATCCAGCCTGCAAACGGAAAGTTACTATTGAAACTGGTTCTGTTCCCAAGTCATTTCATGCACCAGGAATATAATAGCCAGTTCCACTATAGATTGTGATTTGCATGGGATCCTGTAATATCAAGCCACATCCAAGAAGTGCTTTACAGGAGGGTTTTTATGTTGTGTTTTTTGTTTGTTAATTAAGAAATAGGATTCCAATATCTGTTTGCCTCAGAGAAAGGATTTCCTGGAGAAATTATTTGAGGAAATATCCAGCATAGGGAGTGGAAGAAAGGGGAAGGTGGTACCATAGATCATGTTCTACACTCATCACAAGAGGAGCTGCTAATTAGTGGTATTTCGCATGCGAGAAGACACTTGTACTAGAGCAGGAAATGCTCAGAAATCAGGGTCTAGAGCCCTCTCCCTCCGTGTGCTGCTGAGGACGCTAAGCTCTGTAACCACTCTCACAGCTCTGGCCCACTGCACGTTACACAAAAAACAGAGGCTGAAATTTCATTTTGACTGGGCTGTGAATTGAATCTAATCCTTTAATCTCACCACTAATGTGAGTTATGTTTCTCCATAGTCTTTCCTGAAAGTCAGACTCTCCCTTTGCAGTCTCCCCTTCCCCCATCTTGCGTAGCAGGTAGCTTGGGATCAAGAGAGAAATGTTCAAAAGAGCAGTTGCATGAATGCACTCCCCTGCCCCCAAACTCATCTCCCTGCAGCAATTTGCTCTCTGCTCCCCTGGTTTCTAATCCTCCCAGACCAGATATGTCATGCAGCTAGCAAAGGGGATAGGCTGCAGCTGATGCCATCGCCCCTCTATGGCCAGCTGGCAGATTTGCTGCTGCACGGAGCAGTTGGCTGCCTTCTCACGGAAGACTGAGCACAGACTTCAGGGTATGCATTTCTGTCAGAGCTCAGCACCAGTAAACCTCAGGAGGATACAGCATGTAGCACATTATGTGGTGCCTCTTCAGACCTTTGTACAAGAAAGTTATCCGTGTTCAAAGYGCTAAATAGGATGACAAATTCAGAGACAAAGACAAAAATACTAATAAGCAACAGTGTCAGGCTTCTCCCTRTTTGGGTTTGGCTCTTCAGGCTTGCAAGTTCTACCCTGTGGACACAGTGACTGCTTTTCAGAAGCCATAGAACAGAGAAAAGGACCAGGAGTGAGAAAAGATCAAGTCAGCCTGACCCAGAACCATGGATTTTAATGTCCTCAAACTTCAGACTCTATCTGAACTTTACAGCTCATTCCAAACTGGATCAGAACCGAAATCTTGGATCCASTAACTTCTTAGGAAAATGCTAGTGCACTTCAATGCAAAATTTGTAAGTTGGCCCATTGGGTTTTTTAGCGATATATACACAAACTGTGCATTCACTATATAAAAAAAATTACATGAAAGAAATGTTGAGATTGTACAGTTGGGAAATGGCAGAATTAAACCATGCAATCTTGTTTTAGTCTTGAATGACATGATCAAATATTCATTATTCCACAGGACCCTGTGCTTACAGTGCACAGCACAGATGGTGTGAACACTCATGAACAATTATTCAGAAAGTAAACAGGAAAATTCAGTGAAAAAGGAAGAGTCCAGTTGTTCTTTGGAGGTAAGTAGATGTGTAGGTTCGCTCAYTGCCCACTGGTTTGTTGCAAACTGTAGTTTGTGGAGGCTGTCTAGGGATGGCATGTTGTGAGTAGGACAGAGGCATAAAGGAAGCTACCTGCCTGTGATCCCTGCTATTGAACAGTTTACCAAATATATGTAGAAGGATGACTGGCTTAGACAAAAGGGTTGAAGAGCCAWGCAGCCAGCAGACAGGAAAGCCACTGAGCAGGCAGAAGTAAACAGTGGAGCTGGCATGGAACTTTTTTTAGGAAGCRTTAGGTCTGAGGAGTAACCTTTTTTGTATAGGTTTAAGAACAAGGAAAAGAGAATTGATGGGTATTGGGACAAAGGTAAAGGATAATGGAAGAGAAAGTAAGTCTGCCATATGTTATCTGTGGATGGGTATCTCATAGAAGGTTTTTTCAATGGAGAGTAATCTCACAGACAGCATTCATAGGTGAAAACAGCTAAGGAGGAGAGAGCAACATGAGGGGACTKAAGTACGGAAAGGAGTTGGACATGAGAGGAGAGCAGAGACACAGCTCAAGTAGAATACAGACAAAAAAGGTGATTCATGGATGTAAGTGGCCACTGCAGAAAAACTGGTTAATGAAGGAGAAACTGAGCTGTGGAAGAGACACATTACACTTAAGCATGAGGTGAAATAAGGGTAGGTGAGGTAGCTGTAAGAAACAAGAGACAAACAATTTGTTCTGTTAGAGAGGAAGAGATAGGAGAGGCAGCCAGAGACCAAAGTCCAGAAAGAAATAATAATTAAATACAGGAAGCTATCAGATAAAATAGAAAATGGGATATCTGCTTAGGAAAGGGAGAATGTGAGAGTTGCACTTAACACCAACACGAGGAGAGCAGGCATGTCCCTGACTTGTTATCCCCTGCTGAAGTAAGTCCACATCTCTCTCACAAAAGTGGTTCCAAAAAACCAGAAGATTGTGCTCTCTACCAAATGCAAAAATCTCAGAATGCACTGAATCTCACTGGAACACAAAGATGATCACACCAAGGTAGAGAAAAATAGTCAGAGAAATACAGATTCAGGGGAACTACACTGATATTTTTCTATGCCCTAGAAAACAGGGTAGAGTTGCAAGGAGATAATGATGATTAAGGAGGTGATTGCCAGGGAGCAGCAAGGACCAGGTGCTCTCTAAGGGTTGCAGMGCTACAAGCCCAGGGTCACCACAGCACAGACTGTGCCCTTACTGAGGGGGCACCACCCTGAGCGCAGTGGGCAGAGCAGGGAGCTGGCACCACAGCCCATTGACAGCCCCAGCCACAGCGAGGGCATGGACCAGGGGCAATTCAGGAGCAGCAAGAGRCAGGCCCAGAAACAAGCCCACAACATGAGCTCAAAGTCCATCCAGGAGGCCGAACGAGAGACAAGTTACAACGCATGCAAGGGGGTCCACAAGGAGGGAAGCTACCTACAGCACAGGCCCRAGGTCCATCCAGGAGGCAGGGCCAGAGGCTGGGGTGCAGACAGACACACCTACAGCATAGCTCAAATGGGGACTGACAGCCCCAGGCTGAGCTTAAATGGAGCCCCCAGGCCAATGGACAGAGAGGGTGGGTTGGAGTCCCAGGTGGGGCTGGTCAGGGCCATTAAAGTCCTTTTAGTGCCTTCAGGACCCTGATAATAGTTCCTTGATTGCCACTGGATTAATGTCATTGGAAGCTTTAGGATATCCGACTACTAGGAAGCATCCGAGGAAAGAAATATTTCAGCTTTCTAGATTTGGAGCTGGCAATGCAGGTGGAGGGAGCTTGAAAGCAATGTGTGAGGAACAAAGGCTTACATGAGATTCATGCCATCAATTAGGAAACGTAGCCAGTTTTCAGCTAAAGCCCAATTAGTTTATGACAGGGATTTATATGAATATAAATATAAGGAGAAAGGTTGAGATCCAGGAGATTTCTGTCTCACATCTCTCATATTTCACTTTATCCTCAATGTTCAATATGTGACACTGCATCACTATCATATACTGATCCTTAGATACAAAAGTATTTAGGCCTGTATGGGCTTTTCCACAGTGCTCATTGCTGCAATAATTGAGTATTTCAGAAATATTAAGGAATTTATTTTTATGGCACCTCCCTTCATCTGCTTTTCCTCATTACTGTGATAACTCTAGTTGTCTCCAAGGATCATTCCCATTCCTTGGAGCATCATTGTATTGAGAGTTCAGTTGCTCTGACAAATTTTTTTGAAACTGGATAATTTTTTTGAAACTTCCAAAGTTATCGTGGGGAATGGATCAGAGAAATAGACRCACTGGCAGGCAGACAAACTGTGTGATCATATAAGCCTCCCCACTTCATAAAACCAGTCTGAAGTACTATGTGCATAAACTGTAATAGTTTGTATCCAGGGCTACTCATGTCACTAATGCATGCTATGAGGTTTGAAAGATGAAAACTGTTGCTTTAAATACTGATACTCTGGCTGCATCAAGCTTCCAGTTCTCTAATCAGCTTTTGCAAAGGGTAGAAGTTTATAGACTGACATACTTGCAGTTAGAGGATATTATTAGTCCAGGAAAGGAACAAAAATGTTATGCTATACTCTCAATCACCATCATACTGGATTTAATGACCACTTGAAAGCAAGCTCTGCTTTTGTGTCTTGGTATAGCAGCTATATTCTCAGGCTGTGGTTTCATGATGTAAAGCCTTTTGGGGCAATCTTGATTTGAGACATTTCTGCTTTCCTTACYACTTCTTTCTATGCTATCACCTCCTGCATCATGCCCTGAGTCATGTGTAAATTGGGCTGTGGAACTAAACCATGTTAAAAAAAAGTTAAAACCACTTTTTTTTTTTCCTTGGCACTAGWATTTTTAATCTGGATTAATTCTCTCATTTGCCTCACAGTACAGTCGTGCTGTTACAAGTCTGGTATTGCTGCCAAAGGCTTTGATTTGTACATCTACCACCTGAGCAGCTTTGAATCAGGACAGAGAGGAGGTTATAGCTTCATGGATTTTAATGCCAGGATGATCAGTTCCAATCATTTATCTTGACCTGCTATGCTAAGCCATGAATTTCATCCAGTAGTTCTTCCACGGGGCTCAGTAATTTCTGGYTGATTTATAGCAAATAGTGTAGAACCATATCCTGTTTTATACAACAGTTCCAAGAAATTACATGATACTTGTAACTTGACTGCACAAAGTTGCTTCACCTGAATTCTGATCCGCAGTTGAGAGAGAGAGTGGACATTTTCCATCKGTTTGTCCCACAATTTTTTGATTTTTTAAACTCTGTTCAGCTTCGTATAATACCTGAAGTCTCTTGCTTTYTCTCTGCCCATTTAATTTCTTTTACCTTTTGTCCTTTCAGTAAATGTTGTGGTTGTTGCTCTTTCTCCTGGGCTATTCTCAGTCTATTTTGGGGCTTTTTTCCTAATGAATGAAGGTTAAATTTGGAAGCCTTCCAGAACAGAGCAACTGTTGCTGATTCRGAGAAAATGTTTGTCTTTGGGCTCTGTATTCACTTTGTAATGTCGCCAGAGAAATTTTGGATACAGCAGTTTGCAATGACATCAGAGGCTAGTCCCTTACCTGCTTTTAGTAAAATGACTCTTTCTGGGTCATTTTGAGTGGTTAAATACAAAACAGTGTCTGCTRTTCTGCTTTGTTTCTCTTACAGTTCAAATGGGCTCTGTTGCCTCTCCAAATGAAGAGATGTATCCATGCAGATTTATAATAAATCCTTCAATATCAGGTCCTGAGGAGAGCACATATGACTTTTAAGAGGCCAAAYTAAAAATTTCCTTCAACTTTTTCAAATTCGCAAAGACTTAAAAGAATGGGTGGCTTGGGAGTAAGTCCCAGATTACAGTGCCTGCTACGGGTAGATTGACAGTWCAAATTCCTGCTCTAATCTGGAATGAAAAAAGCCGTTATTTTCCTATGTCACTTGCTGGTTTCTGGGAAAAGGTCTAATAAGTGTGTGTGTCTAAAAACTAATACGCATATGGGTGCTTTCTGAGGGAACTGAATTTCTGGCTCATACTTGGTCACTTTGGTAAATTAAGTCTGAGGGAACTTGGCAGGGATAAGCAGAGCTGGGACACTTGTGGCAAGGCCACCTGAGCCCATACAGGTTTTGRCCTCCACAGCAGTGAGTGAACGAGCTACCACTGGTTCCAAATTCACTGAATAGGTAACGGTGAAGAAAAATCAGTGACAGTGTTTAGYTGAATATTCAGACTGGCATCACTAAGACCTTTTTGAACAGTAACAAAAGAAYAGGATAAAGAGACCGGAAGAGGTACAAAATTCATGCTTCATGTGAGGGAATATAACTCAGCCTGTGCYGGTTTCAAGACACAACTCCATCCTCTGCCGGAGTTCACCTCCATCAGTCTGTACACACACGCCTGGCTGTGCCTTAGCCCACATTTCACTCTGCTTTCTTATTGTTTTCTTTCTGAATGCTAGYTTGATTTTTATTCATTTTTGGGCTAAGCTGTCCTCTTATTTTTACCTACAGTGCCAACAACTCCATTATCAATCTGTAACAAACTGCATACAAGTAAGAGCAGTCAGGCTGAAATGCAGCCCCTGAGTTACAGCAGGTCACCAGCTCTTGGTGAGTGTCTTAAGAAGGGAGGAAGCAGAACGGGGAGCGAGGCTCAGTATTTCAATAGGTGAATGCCTGAATCACTGCATAACAACGCGTAAATACCACCGTTCAAATCTCCTGCAAGCGAATGGCACAAGTGAGTTTGGTCTTGTTAAAGGCTTTGTTCCTGATGCCACTGAACAGCCTGGCCTGACTGCCAACCTTTGCTGTAGAAAGACCCAGAATTAGTTTTCAGGGGAGGAGGAAATGGGAGAAGCTCTAGATTCTGACATATGGACAAGGATTTGTGGATTTACAGGTCAGGCGTAATGGATTAGCACACTATGGACAGTTCGGACAAGTTTGGACATGACCTGTTCATTCAACAAGGAAAATAATTGTCATTTACTTTGTAATAAGTCTGGCTAACTCCAGCAACTGTCTTGAYTTAGCTGGGTTTCTACTGGTTAATCCACAGTGGTTCTAAGGGCGTGTAATTGAAAATCCACTCCCAAAGTGGGCTTGTGAGCTCTTCTCTGAATTTTTACCTCTGTATTGAGTGAACTTGGCAGCATGCATAGCTCCCATTCAAGTGAAATTATGTTGAGTAATGGAATAGATGAAGCCAAGAGAAAAATAGTTTTCTGCAACTTCTCTGCAGATGGCTGCAGCTTGGACAGTGGGGGAAGGGCAGGGCTGAAAAAGGTTCAGGACCAGCCAAATTTATAAGGAATCTGGGAAGGGAGAAAAAAAGTGATAAAWAGTCCATGATTTAGCAGAAAACTTTGTGCACAGCAAGGAAAAGATTCGAAACGCCTGAAGAGTGCAAAGCTAATCCCCAGGACCCTTCCAGCACAGTSAGTGAACGAAGGCAAGGAAATATATGTAGGATTTTATAACTTTTGCAGTGAGTAATATGGAATTTGTTTGTAATCCTGTGCAAAATTTCTYCATATTTTGTGTGCACCTGCTGCCGAAGTGTTAAAATGCAAACTCCATGCACCCACAAGGTACAACTCTAGAAAGATTTGCTTAAATTACTGGGAGATTTATTGGGGATGGGTAAACTGGCTGAAARGCCTTGAAAAGCCTTGGTAAAAGACTGAAAACTTTTGTTCTAGTAACATGTAGGTGAGCTGGGGACAGAAACAACATAGCAGTCTATTCAGTCCTAGGGGAGCTGAAAACCACAAGGACTTGATGGATGAGGCCAAACACAGCAGCTCCTATGACTGTCACATCACAGCAACTTCCTGGTGTTGGTGGCTGGGTCAAATTCAATTTAGAGAGACAGAACAGTACATACTGCATGGAGCTTAAATGAAAGAACCTCAGAAATATGCTGTACTATGGGACATCAGAGAGGTATTGGTAGCAAGTGGTGGCTGATAGCTGTGAGATGAAGCAATTATTTCTCTCTCWSACACACACACACACACAGACTCTTGTAGTTTTAATGTGAAAAGCAATCCTTAAAAGAACAATAAGGCATATTTTACCAGCCCTAAAATATATTTACACGTGTTTCCAATCAAATGTTTTTACTAGCAGGGTTATTATCATTCTTTCACAGAGATGAAAGTAGCAGAGAACATCACTTAAGTGATTAAAACAACAAAAAACACTATTAATGATAGCAATTAAGCAATAAAATTAAAATACGTTTAAATAGCTCACCATAGCCATTGCTTATAAGAAAAGCTGTGTTTAAAGGCTAATAATGTCAGATAGGAAATTGTTTGCTACCCCATCCGACAAAATAAGAGATGGTTTCCTACATGTAAGATGAGCGTCTGCATGGATGGATCTACATGGAGCCCTGATTCAGGAAAGCATTTGGGCATGTGTTCAAACAGCATTCCTGAATAGGCATGTTTTTCTGATTTGGACTTCAGTAGTAGTAAAAGACAATAATAAAATGTAGGAAAAACTTGTTGACTTTATAATTGCTGAATTCCTGCTGACTGAACCACTACATGGATCATACCGTCAAAATTGTGGTTATTCTTTAAACCATAGATACTCAAAACATCATGTTGATGGTATGAATGCCAGATGCTCTGGCTGCAAACCACAGGTTCTCAGTCGAGCTCATGGAGAACCTGCATGGATATCAAGTTAAACACACTGATTATAATCAGAAGAGGGTAGAAGCACAGCCCACGCACCCTAAGCGCAAAGAGCAAATTAAAGATGCAGTATGCCATGGTATATTGTCAGGGTACACCRAAGTAGCCTAATTAGCCATCTTTCATAAGATGAAATAGCACTCACAGACTAATTTAATTTCAGAGCTCAACAGAAGGCAGGGAACGTCCCCTCTAAAAGGGAGCGTGTTGGCCGGTGCAGGTGGGTGAGGCTGCACAGCAGCACAAAAGTTCTCCTGGTCTTGCCTGCACTTCAGTGGGCAGAGCTAAGTGGAAAGGCAGGTGGTGGGCAGAACCTTCCACTAAACCACCTAGGAATGGTCCTTGGAACCATTTTAGACCCAACATTACCTGAACYTTACCTGAATGTCAATTCAGAACTRGGTGAACTACTGCTTACATGTGTCCCTGGTATTCCAGCTGAAATGGCTGTAATGCAAAGTAGTGCTGATTCTGTTGGGAGGGGAGGACAATCTTGTTAAAGTTTGAGTCTAGTGTYGAAGAGCCAGCAAAACCAGAAATGTTCACAAAAACTATGGAGAGGAACCCARATTACAGAGCCTAAATCTGTACTGAACAGGACTCTGAAACCTTTAAGATCTTTTCATCAGGACTACTACTGCAGGTTTTGTGCAATTCTAGGAGATACCTGATRTAGCATCTGAGTCGAAACTGTAAGAAACCTAACCAGAATGAATACATTTTTTGAAAGGAAACACCCCAGACACCAACCCAGAGGTGTGCTTGAATTTGRAGGATACAATATATCTAAAATAAAGGGGGAATATGTACCATATTTTCACTTGGATTCAAATTTTTAATAACTCAGAAGGACAGGGGTGTTGATTTTTGGGTTGGCCAAATACAAACTCCTGGCAGTAATGGAGGCATTATTTTAATGTGCCAGTCTTCCTCACAGTCACTCTGAAAGAGCAAGAGAAGCATGGGATGTATAGGAAAGCTCTTTTTTAGATTTATTTAGGTATTCCTCAGTTAAGGTTTCTGGGGACTTTTGTGAGAATGTGATAAAATAAGATCTTCTGGATGTGACCTACAAAACAAGTCTGAATATCCTTTTCCAACTTTTATCTAAGTAATTGTTTGAGAACTTAACTGTCATTTAGAGTCACAGTTTTGAAGCACATCTTGCCCTAGGAAACTAGGAACTCACTAAAACTATCCACTAAAATTTAAGAGAACCTTGCCATGATGCTCCCCTGTCAGCTTCTTTGTCATCTCTGAACACAAATATCTGAAACTTTCTCATCCACCTGCATGTTCCCACAAGGATTCCTGTGAAATGCTTTGGTCCACTGTGGGCAGTAAAGGTGTCAGCAACACCACTTTCTTTTCATGTAGTTCATGTAATTCATGACTACTTTTTGCTGAGTAATTTACATGATAKTCTTCTCCGTTTTCAGATCATTATGGGCAGAGCTTGAAGTCCATATTCAGTTTTAATTTTTGGAAAAAAATCAGCACAGAGATCTGTTTCTAGAATTTATTCTGACGTGATCTAGACGCTCTTGTAATCTTTTTTTTTTTTTTTTTAACATTCCTGATACTACTCACTCACTTAGTTGATGTACACAGGGTAACTTTTTCTTAAACAAAACCTGCTCTTTGAGTTGCCAGCTACAACAGAGAGCACCTACTGCATCTCTGAGTGCTGGACATCATGCAGACTGGCACAGCTTGGGTCAGATAACATGAAAACTTAGCTGGGGATTRCCAGTAGAACTGCACAAGATGTTTGAAGAGGAGGTAATATTTGCAAGGGACACGACAGCCAAGTCACCTAGAAAATTGCTGTAGAAAAACAAGTTTTACCTTATGTAACCTCCATTATGCCAAACAAGGATCTTACTTAGGACCAGATCCTGCTCCCTTTGAAGTAAGTGGAAAACTTTCCATTTGCTTCACTGTGGAGGATCAGACCCACAGGGAGTCTAGTTTGTCTCTGTAAACAGGATAAAGAAGCAAAAGAAACATCCAAGGCAACTTGTAAGAATTTCCTGGCAGTGTAGGTACCAATAATTAACAAGTAAAAAAACCCTAATGCTTTATACAAAAACATTTTAATCCACATTCTCTTTCCTCTGTCCATACTTACTTCTCATGGACTAGAAAGAAAATTGTGAAATGCTTGGCAAACAAAAAGGACTTTGGTCTAGATTCTGTGTTCTGTCCATGTGCGCCTTCTGCTTTGTAAACTTTGTTCTGGAAGCACCCCTGGGCTCAGCTAAAATGTGTCATCAAAGCAGATCCTAAACCTGACAGCTCTTGTTGGAGCTTAATAAAGAAATAATTTACTGTAGAGCAACACATAACTTTGTACATCCTGCAAGAGCCATACCTGGGACAGGGTTATGTTCCATTGCATCCAATGGTAGAAGAAGGCCAGATGTATTCAGGTGGCCAGGTCCTTGCAGTTGTTTCCCTTATAACGGCATATTCATACCCTCCATTTAAAAGAAAATGCTTCTCTGTAGTTTCTGCAGCAAAATGCAATCTCAATAATTTTCCTCACTGACAAAGGAGCTACTCATAAGAGTTTGAATAATACAGGCCATGACATTCAGAAAGGAGAATTTTGTCCTTAGCTATCATAAGAAGCTATTTAAGTTGGGTATGACATCTCTGCGTCTCTTTTTTTTTGGTCTGAGGAAAGGAAATAGAAAACAAGAAAACCTCACTATCAATAGCAACAAACCCCAAATTCAAGATATGTTTGTCCAAAAGTTTCCTGCCTATTGTTTACAGTTCCCATCTTCAATTCTCAAAGTTTTTCTCCTGTCTGACATGATATTCTCAGTAGCTAATAAGGGAAGTGTGTTATAGGTAAATTGTGTTGAGGTGGGTGCATGGCTTGTTCAAAAAAAAAAAAAAGCCACATTGAAAGAGTACTGGTTTGCTGCCAAAATAAGAAATCAAAGGACATTTCCATTGGATCCTATAGAAATCTACTTTGAACCTTGCTGTATTCAGAATTTTCAGAAATTACTTATGATCGGAGAGAATATGCATGAAACTATCTAGAATTTCAAGCTAGGAGGAATGATGTACCATTTGGAGGTCGGTTTTACGATTTGCAGTTTTCTTGTACCCATTCGTTTCTACGACACTGTGGCATCTGTGACATTACTTCTCATAGAACTGCATTTCTTGTTGGCAGCCTCAGTGGAGAAGCCGGACGCTGAATGGGTTGTCATGACTGAACTGACAGACCCACAGATAAATTGATCATTGACAGATCATCTAGTAGTCATAGAACATCTAGTCCCTCCAAAATGGTGTTGAAAAGGGTTGGTTCGAAAGTGTCACGAAATTTGCTTTAGTTTTCTCCATTAGTTAGCCTCCATATAGTATCAGTCTAACAGTGTTAGAAGTATTAAAGTATTACAAAAGAAACGGATTTATTTCAAGAGTAAAAAGAGAAGTCTTACAAGTTAGCACAATTATGTCTCTTCCAGGACTTAAGTGCAGAATGATCTCAGTTTTTGGGCCTGTCCCATGGCAAACAATTACAGTTGTTTTCTACATGGACTTGCTTTTGTTTTTGTTAATTACAGAAAATAAATACATTGTAGGAGGACTCTGAACTCTTAAGAGAYAAACTCCTGTTACTTAAGCTTTTCTGTGGAGGTCTGTATTTTTCCAGCATTTTATTTAATTACTTGACAGCAGCCCAGGAAACATGGAGCTGCTCTGCCTTCATGCTGTGATATCACCCACACTAGCCACATTAAAAACTGTGTGTCTTGCGACTTGCTCTGCCCATGTATTCATTAAATATTAGATGTGGCCAGTGGAATGAATCAGATATTATTTCTGGACATGCAGTGTTTGTTTCTAACATCTCTTTTCCCCATCCTGTTTTAGTCACCATGTGACTGAAAGTAGAACATCTTCCCTGTCTCTGCCAAGAAATTGCAAGGTGACAAAGATTTTTTTTGCAATGTAGTTTGGCTGATATGAAATGTRTCATTGGTGTTCACCACTCAACAACAAAGGCCTTTTCCTTCTGCCTGTAGGCAAGGAGACCACCATATTGTAAGGTGCAAAGTTATACACTTAGATAAACTCCCTCATGATAGCTATGTAAACCAAATCCTGAGGTCTGTACCTATGAGAACTCTCCCTTCACCACTACAATATCATCATTGGTTAAATATTAGATAATATGTAAAAGGATCCAGGAACCTGGCTCTTCCAGGAGTGGATTTTCAGTGAGTATTTGAGAAAGAGCTAGGGTGTAATGACTAAAGCACAGAAAAGAGGAGCAAAATAGCATGATTATCTTTACTCCAGACTTGTATGACCTAGGAGTAGAATTTTAAATTTTGATCATCTAAGGTTTCACACTTCTCTGCTTAGTACAAAAAACCAAAAACTAAGGAAGGATACAGTAAGAACCTTCCAATCATATCTGCAGAATGAGGATCAACTGCTCTCCATGATCACTGAGGGAGAGGGGACAAGAAGGAATCACCTTAATTTGCAGCAGAGATTATTTAGGTAAAGAAGAGCTTTCAAAAAGTCAAAATGGGAAAAACTACTGAGGGTTGCTATTGAATCTCCGTCATCAGAGATTTTCAAAAACTAGTTCAACAAGCATTCACTAGTGAATGGCTTAGATATGCTTGATCCTACCATTATGTGAGGACTCAGACCAGCTCACTTATGGTCTTCTCCAGCCCTCATCTAGGATTCTGGAGGTAGTTAAAGCTCTGGAAGGCTTTTCTCAGTTTTCTCACTGCTGCATTTGAGTCCCTGCTTTGGCAAAGACTTGCTAATATCTGTGCCTGTCTGGATGATGTGATGCATCCACCCGCTTGTCTCCTGGGACATGAGTCACTCATGAAGTGCATTTCATCAAAACTATTTCACCTTCTGCCCCATGAAGTCATTGATGGCACAAAAAGATTCTATTCCCTTGTGACTAGCGGGGAAAAAAAATCCAGTCATAGTTTACAGTGGTTATGCCAGTAATATACACAATATTGTGTTTTCCTTTTCTGATGGCCAGAGTGTTTATTCTTCTACCAGCTGTATTCATTTAGAATGTTATTCGTCTATTTGGTTTCACTATGTGTATGTTTAACAGTTTGCAATAGGGAAGATACACTCTTTAAACAGCTTTTCTCCATGTATTAAGTGAGTCTATATTTATAGTTAACTGAATCTAATAATATCACCTAGTGCTAGAATACTGTAGCTGAATCTTAGATTTATACCACAGATGGAATTGATTCAGAAATGATTTTGCAAATATTGTGAAACTCATACAGTCCTAATTACCTTACAACATCTATCTCTGAACCTAGAAAAGTTTGGAAACAAAGACAATGAACAGAAGAAAATAAACCAAAATATCAAGTGTACCATATATCTAAAGGGACAGAAATTAGCTAGGGATGTATTTCTTGAGTCTATTATGTCAGAGTGCACCAGGGACTAAAGTTCTAAGGGTTATTTTGGTTTTCAAAACCCATTACAGAGACAGACAACCTTCTGGAACCAGTGGAGCCATTGGCTAGTTTAAAGTGGCTTGAATTCTGTCTGTGACGTATGTGTTTAGAGGTACCTGGATATTTGGTTAGCATCATTTCCCCAAGACTGTTATTACCATTGTTCTATATAATACTTGCAGCTAAATCAAAAAGGAGACAGCAGTCATTCCCCCTGAATCGCAACTTCTGAGTATGCATACAAACACAACTCACATCATCTACGCATCCAGGGTCAAACGCAGATAAAAGACTGAACAGGGAGGGGCTAGTCATAGTACTATAGAATGATCTCCTATAAGGTTTGGCTTTTTTAAAAAAAATATTCTAACTTATTTTAAGCTGAATGGGTAAAAGAGGAGGGGAGTGAAAATTATTTTCACATCCTGAACACTGCTGATTGTGTARTAAAAGTAGCAAAAACACAGAAGGCTGAAAACCTGAAAGTAAAGGCTAAAACCCTAAGTCTCACAAACTCAGAAAATCTGAGATTTGAGATCTGATGCTGAAATTCTGGTCAGGGCAGTCTTTGCATCAAAGAGATTAGTTCAGTTCTGTGCAGGCATATAGGTAGGAGATTTCATTYGCTATATTTGGGGCTGGATCTCTGTTCCAACTACAAAGCCCCTTCACAATTTATAGGTATTTTGWGGTCCAAAGTTTTTAGAAGGACCCATCTCTGGCAATGCAATTAATACACATGGAACTGCAGCAAGGATTATAGGAAATCTTTTCCCAGAGTGGTTTAGGTTTCACTAATGTGGATTCACAGTGCTGCCCTTTTTTAGACAGRCTTAGGGAGGCTTGGACAGGCTCATACACAAAATGTACAGTTAGGCTGAGAAAGCACAAGCAGGTAACAAGTCTAGTAAGTTAGTGAATGTCTAGAACTCACCATGTTCTCCATGACTCCTGTCCTGTTGGCAAGCTCGCATTCCTCTGCGTGCCCGTTGCAAAAGCAGCTTCCCCGGATGATCAGGTCATAAATAGCATAGTGGGCAAATCTCTGAGGTTTCTCTACCAGTCCCGAACCRTGGCATGGACATTCGTGTCTTTTTAACAAAAGGAGCCGGAGGTTGGTAAGTTTCAGGAGATCTTGAGCCTCAGGACTATAGGGGTCTTCGATCTTGTTAGCTGGACTTAAGGCACGATAAATCACCTGAAAGGCAGAAGATACACATCCAAGAATAGATACAGGACTCTGCATACACAGCAAACCTCCCAAGGCAATGTTCAGGAAGAAGTAATAGTTCCTGTTTAAAAGACTCTGTATAAGAAGTTGTGGGGCTGTGACTGATTCCAGAACATCACAGCTGAGTTACCACCAGCTGGCCAAGACACAGCAAGTGACTATGTACCTGCTTTCATCCCGTCTCAGATAAGAGGTAGGAAATGCCTTAGTTTAAATGTCTCTCCCTGGGGTTACTGAGCCCAGYCACTTCTTGCAGTTCAGCCAATATGTGGTATCTTGTTAAGCGCTGGTTACCTCCGTGTGTTTCTGAGCCAAGTGACAACAGTGTCACTCAGAGAAATCCAAGGTTTATTGGCACAAATGTAGTATTAATGCCATCCAAATTTCTCAAAGCATTTTAGGAACATGGCTTTAGCATGAGTTCTAGAGTCAGGTAAACTAAGGCACTAAGGGGATCTGTGAAAGAAGTGGAAACTGTGATCAGTCTTTTGGCTTGGTCACTTGAATTATGTGCTAGAAAGCATAGCTTGGCTTAGGTGAGTAAGTATTGAGAGAACCCTGTCTTCAAACAAAGCCAGTCAGTTCATTCATTAGGAGAAGAGAAGTAGCTACACTGCAGTGAGCTCACAGGACCAAMGGCACTTTGTGCCTACTGGCTGTCTGCAGGTCGTTACTCTGTTGTGATAGCTTTTGTGCTGTTTGATAGCTCTCCAGAGCAGCAACAGTTTGGTTTTGAGTATCACATTTCTAATTTGGTGTTTATCAGTGACTAAAGGGACATGTATTTTAGGTCATGCACCGCTTTACCGTTCTGTATCTCTCAGGGTGTGTTTGTTTCTGTTGCTTTTGGGGAGAGGTTGACAATGGAGGGCTGCACCACAGYCCATGCCAGTGAACTAGAGAGCTAGTTGCATTTGTTCCTGGGCTTAGATGTCCTCTATGGATATGCTAACTCCAATTTGAGAGCTATTTTCTCCTCTGGTTGAGTTTTTCCATCATAGCAGAGGGACTTGCCCTCGGGGTTCTTTGGCCCTGCTTTATAAGTGGTGACAATGTCTGTCTGACTAACTCCATTAGCGGAGTGAAAGCTTTGTTTCCATAGGGATTCCCTCTTTCTCTCTCTGTGTGTGTTTTTCTTTTTCTTTCTTTCTAGTGAACTGACCAATGTAAATACTTGCAGCATGTAAAATACTTTAGCTCCTTTTTGCTTGCAGGAGCCRGAAAAGAGCTTGTGGTACATGCCTGGAAAATAATTCTGTTGCATGTTGATGGCACATGGGGAGATAAACTCCCTTTAGCAGAATCAGCTGCCAGGCTTCGCACAGAGCTACATCTGGTGGTACCACAGCAAAGGCAGTGGTACATTTCCCACCTGTCCGCAGCATTTTCTGTTTGGTTAGCTCTGTTCTTTTTTCTTTTAATTCCCTTCTCTTTTACTGTCAGCTACTTACAAAGCTGCAAACAGCCCTGTTTGGTGAGATCAGAGGTGCCCCTATTTCCTTGTTTGATAGAGCTATTGGGCAGATTGCCCAGGCTGTGCAATGCAGGTGCCTACATTCCCCTGACCAACGAAGCCATGAGAAAATAGCCCAGGCTTTTCCACCCCAATGTCTACATTCCCCCGGTCAATGGAACCATAAGCAAATGGCCCATTCTGTTTTGTCCAGGTGCCCAGCATTCCCCTTATTGATSGATTCACAGGACAAAGACCCAATCTCCTCCGTCCTGTTCCCCTAATCCAGGATGGTCTGATCTTTTTAGTGGAAACCAGTTTTATGAACCCTCTCTCCTTCTTCCCAGTCCCCTGTGGACCACACAGAGGTGAAATGGTTTCTCAGAGTCCTGAGCACCTGGTCGTGTACAGACACACAGATCTTCCTCCCACATGGTCAATTAATCTAAGACCAAGGTAGTGAACTGGATGGAATCGTTCTGCAGACCCTGCTAAGCTCAGAGATCTCAAAGCAGGGTTAAAAACTAACCACTGGGATATTAACAGTTAAAAGTCCTTGTGAAACTGTTTTAAATTGGCATAAAACAGAGGAATCAAGAGTAAAGCAGTCTGCTCAGTTACTGGTTTTTTTATAAGCTTTATTCTCACACTTAGCTTTCTTGTCTATGGCTTCTCTAACATATATGCTCAGTAAAAACGGTGTCTCCTTTCAGGGTAGCTCTCCAGAGGATACGTGACAGATCACTGGCTTGAGAACATAAATGCTAGAGGTACTTTGCTCCAGGACGAGACATCTGGAAAAGGTAATCAATATGTCAGTAGCTTCTGCAAGATCTGCACTGGTCCTGCCAGTGACCTCCTTATACAAGGCTGGGCAAGAAGCTTAATGTCTCTGTGCCTCAGAGATCCCAGTTGTGAACAGCTATGGATCTCCTCACAGGAGACAGAGAGGAAGGGTGAATGAGGTGAAGAACAAGAGTTTTCACTGGGCCTCTCTGAAAGAAATGGCTAGATAATGGCCRAAGTGTTTCTTTTTACTCTATGTCTCTGGCATTATACTTCCGCTTGATGACAATAGTCTTGCATTGTGCTATGTTAACTGTGAAGGAAATCTTGTGTATTGTAYTGTACTACTAGAAATCTATTTTGTATACAGTACGATAAGTTTAAAGAGATGGAWTCATGTTTTGGGATCTCCAGTCAATTATCCATCCTCCCCATGTCTTAATTGGCATCCAGATAGCACTGAGTTCTTTAGGCAAAAGAACAGCTGTTGGGTGCTCTTCTCTCAGCGTAGGGCCATTTGCTTTCACGAAGCTGTATTGTTTTTTGTTTCTTTGCTTGACAGCTTGGAAAAAGCTTGGGTTCCCTGTGGATTTATTGTTTTGCAAATATTTTAATTTCTGGCCTTGCATCTCTTGAGGGAAGTTGCTTTGGCATTTTCCATATCCCCTTAGAACTCTGAACATTACTTGTGAGTAGAGATGTTAATAGCTTGGATGTCCCATAGGGATTGTGGCATCCTTTTAAGAAAAAATAGTATTCCATTCCAGTTGAGGTACAAGAGTTTGCTTGTATGATTAATTCATGACACATTTCTGTCTGGAATAAGCTTAGTGATGAGACTGGATTTGTTTGTCCTTATCTCTCCAAGGGCAAGACTTGTTAAGTGTTAAAGATCTGATTTGGGTGACATAACACTAGTAAAGTCTTTTGGGAGTGGCATTTAGATGTTCTTCTTGGATTCAACAACCACTAAAGAATTAGCCTTCCTTAACTTTGTAAAAACCGAAGATATTGAGGACTTACTTAAACAAAGATATTTTGTATCAGCAGAGTCAAAGCAGATAAGTTGTGCCAATATAAGTAGGTTTAGATGAGCTGCATTTGCAGAGGTAGCACAGTTTTATTTCATATTTAAATCAGTTTAGCAGCATTATTTCATACATGCATAAAACTGGAAAATGGAKTTTTCCTCTCTCTTCCTTCTGAAGGACACATTCTCCTTGAAATATTGCTGGTTAAAACCCTTGAGCACAAGGAGGAGTATAATGTAATCACCATCTCTTGGCTCATTTTTAATGTTTGATTGGATATTTCTTCTCATGTTAAAGTGACAGTCATTAGATCTTCCTTAACATATGTGTTGCCCTACTTTGTCAAGAGCAATATGTTACAATCCGTAAGTTATACTTATTAGTCTACTATGTGTATTGATTCAAATAATTGTAGAGTGGGATGAATTTTTAAAACTGATCTGGTATCTCACCTTACATGCCCTGAATTATTTTTCCATAAATGCATAATTCACCTAAAAAATCCCCAAAACTAAACCACTAAACTTTTTTCTGTACTAAAAGTACATGATTATATTTTAAATGAATGTATTTGGGTTTACGGTTGCCTAAGAAAAAATGAATCCTAAATTAGGAGACAGATTGGTAGTGGTTGTATATATGGGTTGATAATTTTATACAGTACAGGGAAGAATTTTATTTCTGTAAAAAAGGAAGAGATGTCACTGTGACCAAAATACAGAGTTGGGAATGCGACTATTTGTTCAAGCCCCAGTGCAATTGTTCAGTGTAATGTTCAGCAAGTAACTTAAACCTTATGCTGTTCTGGATCGCCAGTGAATTCAGTAGGAATAGGAGAAGTCTGTTGTATGTGCTGCTTACCTTTTTTAAAAATAGGATACAGGTATTCAAATACTCCATGGAATGGGTGGAAAATTAATAAATTTATATCTGTAAAATTCTCTGAGAATCCCTGGAGATGGATGTTCGATACAATTTAATAATAATARGTAAGAGTTATAAGAGTTTGGCTGTCTCAACCATTTCTGCATAAATGTTTTAAAGATTAGATTAGAAATGGATCTAAATATCAGTGAACCCCTGGAGTCATGAGCTGTGGGAAGAGACACTCCATCCTTTCACTGTGTTATTTGTTCCTTTTTTTTTAGTTCACAAGGTTTGTGTTTCTGAAAACTATGAAGCAGATTCCTTCTATACAGATAGACGTTTGACTTCTGCCTTTTGCAGAAAGGCAGAAATATGATTAATTTTTCATTTCTCAGAGATATTGTGCAAATTTGCAGCTTTCCATTAGATTCATGTAAAAGACATGAAGAGAGCGTAATGAAAAAGAAGTGTGTTCTTATAATTAAGATGCAGGCTCTGAAGAGAGCTTCCCATGATGTTCACTGTAAAGCTATTTCTCATCTAATTAAATCTGTATCTGGTATCAAGCTCTGTGGAAGCTCTGTTCTTTTTTTGCTGTAACAGACTGCTCTGAAATCTCCCAGTCGTTTCTCTAAACATCAGTGTGCAGCTTTCATAAAAGTAGCATATGCACAGCTGCAGAAGAAAATCTGATGGTGATTAAGTCTGCTAAGGGACACCCTAGAAATCTTTCCGCTTCCATTGATCTGGGTGGAAGTTAGGTTATTCAGCACCTCTAGTCTCAACCCTTTGTGGAAATACATCCTAGATCCTGAGTTTCCCTTATAATCAGGAGCTGACACTGGAGCTGAATGCTGAGTAGGGCATTCATGCTTATCTGCATATCTGCTATCAAGCGCATATTTGTCATTCTCATTTTTAAAAGTCAGTCAGCTGCGCCTCAAAAAGATGGTCACTACCCTGTCCTCTCCTGACCTTTCTAAGAGCAAGGAAGTTTGGGGAATGCTGTAAGTGTGCAAAGCTAAAAAAAGTAGCCACTGTTAGAAGATTGGTTGTGCTGTTCACAAGCTGGCACAGCTTCATAGGGGGTGATGTTTTATCGCCAATCAAGAGATCATCTTCATTCCGGAGACAGTGTCTCAGATTTTTGATTTCTTGCCATATGTTTTGCTTCTCCATTCTTGATGCAGATAATTCTGTTTTCTTAACCTGATCTTCCAGCCAGTATTAGTCAGAAAAGATGTGGACACAACAAAGGTTCCCCCTTGTAAGCTCATAGCCTAGGGTCAAGGAATATGAGTCATAAATGGAGGGCAGTGCCAATGCATGGTCTCCTACAAAAGAAGATCCTTGTGCAGAACAAGAATTTGATATTACAAATCATCCTTAAGCTTTGTTGATCATGTTGCACACAATCACATTAATGAGATCAGAAATGTCTGTGTGCTTATACTAGGCCCATCAGAAGGAAGCTGCAATAAAAACTCTCATCAGTCCTAAATCCTCTTCATTAAGAGATTTTCATGTGGGTTGATTTTGTTCTTAAAGGAATAGCAAACAATTGTCTCACAATTTTTCCTACGCAGTGGCAAATATCCTCTGATTTATTTGATGGAGCCCCTTGACTAAAATTAATTCTTCCATCTTGTGGTACAGTAGTCTTTACGAAGAAGTAGTCTTTTCCCTGTTTTGAAATACTGTCTGGAGCACAAAGAAAGTCTAGCTATTCTCTTAGCTGTTAGAGGGCCTATTCTGACCATCCATAGAATAGTGTTTTTTAGTTAAGATCCACTGCTTTTCTGTCATTCCAGAGAATAAAACTTAGAAACCAGTATAGAATATGATAGTTTGTTAAAGAAATAATTGTGCATTTGATTTTTTATATTTCTCTGATCTGGCTAAACTCAGCTATTACCAAGACAGTGGCATCTTGAATTGGTTCTGTGTTTTCCAAAACAGAAAGGGTCAACGTCCCTTCAATTTGCATTTGCTTTGAGGTTATTCCAGTAACCCAGTCAGTGTGGCATTATTATTAATATTTAGGCATTGCTGCCAATATGATCATGGGGAAAGACTGCACAATTGAAGTTAGGCAGACAAATCTGAAGAGCCATGCAGACTTTTTCTCTTCCTCAAACAAAACATATTCTGTAGGTTCAGGTTATCTGCAGATGTAAATCTCTACATCTGTGTAGAAAGGCAAGGTTTGTAGGGAGAAGCAGTATCTGCTATCAAGCCAGGTATTGTAGCTGGAGTACAAAATCTAGATTATTGGGCACAAAAACCTTCAGCTTGCAGTCTGTATACAGGGAATGGACAAAATTCCTTCCATTCTACATAGCACCACCTTACATGGGGATGTAACATTTCCATGCTCCCACAAAGTGCAGTGTCCTTTTTCATTATGAGGAATGATACTTGCTCTGAAATGGCGAAGGGCAGCATGAGGAGTTCTTGATGCAGACAGCCTGACTGGGAACTGGATTGAGAACGAGGAGACTCATTTCACTCTGCCTGCTGAATTGTCAGGGAAAGTTAAATCACCGTCAGTGTCAACCAATGTCAACCAAGCTGTATTCTCATGGGAGAGCATCCATTTCTTATAACTGGAGCCACTTATAACTCTAGGTCTTGGCTGAAATCTTACACATCAACAGACTTAGCTAAGTGTATAGTCTCACCATGACAGTGATGTGTGGACAACTGTAGRGCAAACACTTAAGTGTTCTTTTGCCTGGAGTTTGAAAATTACTACAATAAATCTCTAAGATTCATAGCAATTTACACAAGAATTTTTTCACAGYTGAGACTTGAAAAAAAGCTCATGGCTGCAACTCCACTAAGGTTTTATAAAACAGGGTGAGAAGAAAAATTCATTTGATATCTGCTGCCTTGTATGTTCAGGAAATGCAGAAGCAATGCTCAAAAAACCCTACTGTCTCTTTCTGGCTGGTTTATAAGGTTCCAAATGTCTCTGAAATGGCTCTTTACAAACCAGGTCAGAGTAGGACACTTGGTGCCCTCCTGAATTTCACTTGCCAGGGATGGGAATGCTGACTGGTCTCGTCAGTTCAAATTCCCTTCAGAGACAAATCCTTGAGCCCCTTAATTCTTCCTCCAGGGAAGCAGGGCCTGGCAGTGCTATCTGCTTGTTTACACTGCTGGTGTTAACTGCTTCCTCTCAACTTGCCTCTGCATTCTATCTCCTCCGCAGTTCAAGTTAAACGAAATGCTGAACAGACGGCCCTAGTCATAACATTCAGGCACTTACCTTCACTAGTGACTAATCCCTCCTGGAATCCTTTCCGGCTGGAAGTTGGAATAACCTGAGCATCATGCAACTTTGAGAGACCAGTCCTGATGACTGTTGGACAATGCACTGTCGTGCAAGACCCTGCCCTTGCATCTTAGCTACTAGGAATTCAACTTTGTGATGTGCTGAGCATGTTTCTTCCCAGTGACCCCACTGCCATATAAGATCAGACCTTTAAGAAGCCACTGAAGCCTCAGTGGTGACCTCTTGAATTATTGATGCTGCCACTTAAAGAGGTATGTGTGTGTGTGTGTGTGGTATCCTCCTTTGTTTATCAAAACGTTTGGTATGAATACAGTAAAAGAAAAGCCTGAGAAAACACAGCAAAAAATGTAGGTCCTTGGAACAGGATCACGTATGTTCCACACAGACCTCTGTCCCTGGCCTGGTTTGGTGTCTGTGTGCAAGTGGTCCCCCTCTGCCATAACTGTTGCTCAGGGAGTCCCTGTGGATGGAGAAAGGCAGCAGAGATCTTCCGTGTCAGTGCAGAGGAAAAGGCCTTCCGCAGGGCTGACTGTGGCTTCTGTCTGAGCAACCTGGTGGCTTTTGAAGCAGACGGAACTGCATCCCTTCACAACATGTCTTCATCTGGCATTCACAGAGTGTGTTTGAAAGAGTGATTAAAAGTCTTTTAGCTACAAAGCGAGTCCACTCATCTTTGACAGAAGGCACTGCTGGGGACTTCTGTCCCTAAAGAGGTCACCACAGGATACAAAACGGAGAATGAACAGGTCTTCTGCGCAAGGCACACTTAACATGTTGCCATAGAAACCAGTTACTTAATTCAGGCATACACAATTCTTCCAGCCCCCAGTGAATTCCAGTAATGGGTTTATTATATCACACTTCATTGGTGTCATCTGTCACACAGACACTCACATAAACGAACCAGCCTTTGATTCAAAACTCCCTTCCACTAGCTAGACCCAATAGGGGAAGGGTCTCCTTTTGGGTCTGGTGGTTATAAGCAGGTTAGTGTTCTACCCTGCTTTGCATGCTAATGTCTTCCTTTCATGCAAACATCATCTTCTATGGAGGAGAACATTTGTTTCCATTTCCTGATATTCCAACTTATTAAAAACGTGCTATTAATCTCTCAGAACCTTGAGTGCAYGTGCTGTCAGGATGCAGGTGGAAACGTTTCGGTCCCTGTTTCTTCCATATGATATTTGAACTGTAAGTCACACTACTGTCTGATGCAACGTTGTGGTAATTTCTCCTTTTGTTTGGGCCAGAGATTTGATTTACATCAGCTGACCTGAAGGCTCATTTTAGGCTCCATGACTATATAGTAGAGTGTTTTTAAATTAGAAAAACAGATGGATGGACAGGTAGGTAAAAAAGGTCTCAGCTGATGCATAAGACTCCATGCAAGCATTGTCTGTAGATGCACTTAAAGTAGATGAACAGACCTTAAAAAGGTGGGGTTGGTTTTAGTTCATGACGTTATTATGTTGGAGGTTGGTGTACTGAAGCTGATGAGCATAGCAGTAACTATTCTCCCTTAGGAATAGTTAAGAATGTTCTCCCTTAAGAACCGGATAAAGATTAGAAGCACTTGTTTCCCATTTAATATATAATTCCTTATAGTGATAGAAGTCAACAGGCAAAACATAGGGTATTTAACAGGCCAGTCAGGACTTAAGACAYGCTAGTGGAGGATTTTCACTGAGAAGTGTTTATAAGCATAGAAAGTTAGGTGTTGATTTTGTGGTGCTTCATATGAAGCAAATGATGTGTAGGCAATTGGCAGTGAATAAACTGCTCTGCCTTCTAGACCAGAAATCATCAATAGGGCAAGTTTATTGCCAGAAGAATTAAGATGAGGGGACCTAGGATCTCACATAGATAGATTCTAGCTGCAGAATTACTCTGGATCTGAACAGGAGTAAGGGATTTAGTAAATGCTGGAGTAAAAGAAAACTGCAAAAGAGATATTAGGAAGTAATCTCCTTGCATTTCTACAGGACTTGTTCCCCAATGCATGACACCTTCTGTCTCAGCTGCACCTTATCTGAGGTGGAATGGAGATGCATGACCCTGTCAGAGGTGAAAGATAAGGGATAATCTACCAGAGACAAGGGATACACCTTAACTTAGTGATACATTATGTTCTGTTGTGACATTGTCTCACCACTCACCCAAATGTCTTTTGCTTCCATTCTAGTCTCCTGAAAGTTTCTCTTCTGCCAAGTTTCCTGTCATGCTCCCAGGAAAAGCCTCTTTCAATGGTCTTGGAGGACCACCAGAGTGTGCTGACTCAGGGAGATGCATCTCAGTTTACAGGTGCATGTAAGTTACTACAGCTCTACCACCTTCTCCTTTCACACCTATATTCTCAGTTCTGGAAGCCAGTTGACCTGAAATCTTGTTTCATGATGTGTCCCACATGTGTTTTAAACCTAAAGGTTCCTAGTAAGCCATCTCTTTTTTTGATTCCTTTTGTGCCCTGTTAAAAAGGAATTTGTGTCTCCAAGTGAACAGGACAACACCCAAGAAAAACCTGAGTGTCATGCAGTGGAAATGACTTCAACCCCCTCAGTAGAGAAAACTGACATTTATCTCAGAGCATTAATTAGTATTTAAGTTGGAACGGTTTTGATCATTTCAGAAATGATGTCAGCTTGTGATGAGAGCTCCTCAGCAATCCAAGGCTTAGCGGGAATCAGTAATTGGATAGGTCAGAGTGGAGGTGAAAAAGCAGCAGAGAACACTGCAAGAAAGTAGTGGTGGGGATTCAGTCAGCTTCCTTCCAAGTTAGTTGTGAGTCAGTGCTTGAGGGGATGCCCCGGTGACATTTGTAACATCTTTAAAATAAGGTGTAAAATTAAAGTCTGACATGAGTGGGCAAAGCTCCTGTGAAACTTGTAGTAAGATTAGCAGTGTCACTCAGGCAAATCTGATCAGGTATCACTTTAAATAACTACACTCTGCCTTCCTTTATTTTCATTCACAAAAGAATCTGCTGTGTCATATTGCTGACCTGAAAAGCCTGATGCTTTTGCACCCTTGCCATAGTGGCATTTCATGGATTGATTAAGAGGGCTCTGTAAAGTCTGTCCAGAACTTCAGAATCCTTTTGGGTTAATGTGCTGTGAAACAGCATTTCTCTTCTTCTCTGTTAAGTTGCCATACAGATTCCTGTGTGCTGCTTTAAAGCTTCAGCTCTCCATCCCATGGARGAAGTGACCTCTGTATGTATTCAATTCATGTAACAGTTCATGAAAGTATTTGGGATCTGCAAGGRTATGACCTGTAAATATATGACTGTTCTTACTATTACTATTGTTTTCTAACATCTACTACCACAGCGTAGATTGATTAAGCATACACGTACTCATTTCAGTGTAGTTGCTGCCAAGTTGACAGAATTATTTTGACACTTGCAATCACAAAGGCTTGTGCTGGATGAATGTTTTATCMTTTGATTTTCTGCCATCCACTTCTCAGATTTGTTGTAGCAGCAACACATGGTCTTAACGATATTCCCCAAGGTTAAGTAAGCACAAAAGCCAACMTAGTGCAGGGCAACAGGGGATACTGTACTAGAGAAGGAAGAGTTGTTTTGCATTTGAGGCCAATGCATTTGCCTCAGACCCTGTATTCTGTTCCTTACTCAACCCGAATTGTCCTGTTTTACCACGAAACACTTCACCTTTCTGTGCTGCTCTTTCCCCATCTGTGAAAYGGCAAGAGGACCCTTATATGTGTGCTGAAGATCATTATGGATCTTGCAAAGTACTTSCAGATTTTTGATTGGAAGGCACACAAGAGTGGAAAATTATGTTAGTTGCCTAGATTCTGTATTGACGTGGCAAATTGTAATCTCTCTATAGAAGACATTTGGATGCATTTGACTTAAATGTATCATGATAACTGACCAGCAGAATTACTACTCCAGGAACAAGACAGTTTAGTAGTCAGATGATCTGCTCCAGATTTCTAATATGCAGAGATATTTCCCGRCCTGTTGCACACAGATGAACTCAGTCTCTCCTTACCGCTGTTTCCCTGTATCAGGTATAGTACACTAGTTTCTTTCTTCTCAAGTGCATTTTGAAGTGCCCTGCTGAAACCACTGTGTTTTTTGAAGCCTATCTGGACCATTTACCTCACACCTGAGCTTAATTTGCAGCAAAGTATTACTGCCAAACCTGCATGATCACTTCCAGACAGGGAAACCAAGAGGATTGTGACTTCTCTAAGGAAGAGAGAAGGAAGTGAAAGGACTCCAGCCTCTGTTGTGACTATAGGAATGTCTTATAATCTCCCTTTGTGCCTTTATGTCTCCTCTATAAAATGATACCAATTATATTTACCGTCTTTCCCATCTAAACTGTTTCAAGATTGATGAATGAAAAGGGTTATAACTAAACTAAGTATTTGATTACTAAGCAGTCATTAATGTTCTTGTCAGAGGAATTTATCAGAGCAATTGTACATTTATTTTAAAAGAAAGCCTTCTGCATATGTTTAATAGCACGTCAGAGTATTCATACCAAGGAAGGGCCTTTTCCCACTGTTGAATAGTGAAACCTGGCTGCTCACTTCCAGTTTGTGTTTTTAAACRGTTTTATTTCTGGAGCCTATGGTTTGATACAGTCAGAGTGGTCACCCCCAGCAAGAAAAGTTACATTAAACTTGTATTTAAAAGTCATCCAATCATCTAGGACTTCTTATATGGAGAAGAAAAAGAAAGACCATGCAGTTCATGTCATCCTAAAGTAGGAAAACTGTTTGTATAAATCAGACTCTACAAATGTGCATTTCCCCAAAATATGTCTATTTTGTTGGAATTCTAGTTCAGTTATTGGCATCTTCAATGTAAAATTAGGCAATGTTAATCCTATCCTGTGCAACTCTCATAAAAGAAATTTGTTAAAGCATTTCCATTCATTTTCATTGATATATAATTTCCCATCTTCTTCCCCTTTCTTTTTCTTAACACAAAACCTTTAGGGATGGGCTACCTTTCTTAATTTGTATGCACAGTATCTCTTTGAGCACATACTCTCTGATTTTCAGCCAGCCTTCAGCTGTTTGACATTAAACTTAGTCCAAACCTCAGTTATTGCTTACCTCTCCTCTGGTGCAGGGCACTGCATCTGAATACCTGGAAGTGCACATGGAGCCCTCCTCAATGAGATCATCCTGGAGCCCAAAAGTCGCTGTACAGTTGACAGAGAAATACTTGTAGGGCCTCCAAGTCTGCCCATAGTCCTGAGATCTTTCCAACACCATCGCAGCTGGGCGAGGTGACTTGAACACAGCAATGACATGGGTCAGGTAGAATTCTGTTTCAAAGTCCAGTCTGATTTCTTCCCTGTGTACCCCTTGGGCAGACTGCCACCAGGAGCTGGGGTTTGCAAAGAAATCGTCTGTCATGTCAGCAGGCAGATGGGAGTTATCAGGCTGGTTGGCATTGCATTTGGTGCAGCGAGGCTGCCCACAGCCATGGGAGACATGATGGAGGAGATTCTGGTCTGGGTAGAAGCAGTACAGTTCTGTACTGTTCTGGCCACACGTGGTGAGAGTGACTGGTGTCCTCCCTGTTGCAAGGTTTCCCACCGGAGGGTTGCAAGAACGGCCATTACAGCGGAAGGCTTGTAGCCTCATGGGATCTGAAAGACAGGCAAAAGAAACACAACTAAGTAGAATTTCTCAAATTGTTCTCAGGCTATAACACAGGTGACCATGCAAATGTTTGGAGTCCTCATCTGGGGACTGACATCCAAAAGGACTCCTTCTAAGGAGAGCTACTTCATCTTTTCACACAAAGTTTGGAGGGAGTTTCTCAATAAATTTAGTCCTTGTTTTTGGTGTCTAACTCAGAAACTGAGGTCTTTAGCAAACTCATGCTTATGGCACTTAGCTTTGATTTCTGTTGAAAATGCAGTTGCGTCGGTCTATCGAATTTTATGTTTAACCGCAGAATCTTGTGTTTTCTTACTTTCACTCTAGTAAAGCTCTGTATCTGAGGACTGAATCTATTCAATGCATTTATTTTCATTGTTATCAGAAAGCAAAGTCAAACTGTACTATACACTGTAGATACATTAAGAAAAGAGATGATTCCTGCCCAATAAATTACAGACACTAATTACACGAACACATAAAGAAAGCATGTATTTCCATAGTTATGTGTTACTGGCATAATTTTGGGGGGTGTTGAGTTTCTACTGCTCCTATTGAGATCAGCTGGAGTTGTTAATACTTAGCAGAGCTGAAAATCRTCTCTCTCTTGTTTAAATACCTTGACATGGAGGTAGGTGACTATATTCTGTTTGCCAAGTTTGCAAATACTGGCAAATTTTTTATATCTTCAATGTATATATCTACTTATTTCTAAATTAAGAAAAGGTAGGGATAACTACAAAGTCTTAATATTGTTTGGAAATTAGTAGTGTCTTGTGACACTGGAATTAAAGGTCATACCAAAACCTTATTACCATACTGGAGAAAACTGCTTTTCGAATGACATACAATGTCCTCTTTGCAACTTAACAGTCTAGAAGGAATTAAAGACTGACCTTGCAAGGTCATAAATCTAATCCAAGAGGTCACAAGTCAGATGACTGGATCTAAGTCCTACAGGAAATGACCCTTCCAATGAAGCATAGGATGACCGTAAGCCCTGGGTAATCTAGGAGCAGTTCAAAGGTCAGCTATTAGTTCAACATTCTAGGTCAAATTTTAAAATCCCTACTTGGTTTATATTCATCCTTTCCTCAGACAAAATGAGTTTTCCAATCAAGTTAGGTCAAAGAAAACACTCTGTAATTCAGCCTTATAAAAATACTTAAATCGTTAATGTAGTTGGATGAAACTGATGTCCCTCTTTCCAAAAGGAATGTTTAAGGTGAAAAAATGTGCCCAGCATGCAAGGTTTTGCCACTGAGTTGCTCYTGTCCTTAGTTCCTCAGTGCCATTTCTGCACAGGCCAGAAGAGAAAAGTTAGAGATGGACATTGTTTTGGAAAACACCTCATGCATTTTGCTTCTCAGGAGCAGGACTCAAAATGAAGTTGCTGTATGTCCACTGAATCCCATTGACCAATGGTGTGTGCCATTTTAGCTTACATACAGCATAAGGTAGTCTTAAACTTCACATAGCAAGGAAGCAGATCATCCAAGAATGCTCTTGACTACTCTTAGAAACAGGTGGAAGCCATCGTCAAAGGAACTTGGACTTAATGTGTGTTTGCCTTACAGACATTGTAAGCAGCAGCCTCAAGGAAAAAGGGGGTGTCTGGAGACACAGTGGGTTTCCTCCTGGTGGAGGTTGTCTTCCACCAGTGGCTGGAATGGGCTGGCCAAGACTTTTTTTAGTATCCCAGTGAAGTCCTAGGAGACTGCCAGAGCTTAGAGGGCAGCAGTGCCTGAATTACATGTGCACCTAATAGTCCTCGGATCAAAGGAATGAAAGCTGCCCCTCCTCAGTCCCACCACCACTCCCTGTGCCAGCACAGAGATGAATTTTCATGAGAGAGGAGGAGTTGCAGAAGCAGCTGGAGAGGAAAGGAGAGAAGATGGGGATGTTTGGTGCTAACAGTTCTGTTCTTTGCTCCCCAACTTCAACTGAGCAGGTGATTCTTGGCACTACTGGAGATCCTCCACCAAGCCCTCACACCATCCTGACTGCTTGATGACCATTTCAATGTATTTTCTTTCTGATTATAAACTTCTTATTCCATCTGAGCCTAGTACAGTTACAGGGGAACACCAGGAGCTTCAGAGATTTTATCTGGGAGGTTTCTTGCAATTTCTGTGAGTCTTTTTGTCCTGAGAAAGGACTCGGGTTTCCACAAAAGTTGTTTAGAGCTTCCTCCTTTTTGCAGAGCATCTGAAATTCCAAATTTTTGCCTGCTCTGGAGGGTGAATTTCAGTGAGTCATGCAGAATTCTTGAAATAAAGATAAAGCTATCCTTGCAGGTCATCAAAAATATGAGGCACAACTGCATGCCTCAAGAATGTCTTTGCAAGTGGCATTTAGGTTCATGTTCATGTCCAAGCTGTTTGGTAAAAATTACTGGAAATAAGGAATGCACAGCAGTTTCTGTGTTTAAAGTAGATTAGATATTAACTGATTTTGCTCAGTGCTGCAGAAAGGTGTCATTTTTGCCTSCAGAGAATTTAAGTGGGACTGCTCTTACAACGGAGCTTTGAACAAGCATTAGCTCTGACTAAGAGTCAGGTTACTTAGTTTTGATTAAGAATGGGTCCATGTTACAAATGCTATTGGATTATGGATAAATATACCATGTAATTAAAAGAAAGTCCATCTCTATTGATGGATCACACCACTGAGGCTTTCATAGAGGAAATGGGATGCTGGAGTTCTAAATTTAAGGAGTTATATAGGGGAAGCTTTGCAGACAAGAATGTGAGAAAGTAAAAAAGGAAACATTTTTTAAAGGGAATGGCTGCTTTTKATATTTCCCATAAATGGACTATTAGTCTTGTATTGAGTTTTTCAGCTGTTTTTATCTGAACCTGGAAAAGGAAGAAAAACATGATTGTTCTTCTGAACAACAGTCACAAGAAGGTTTATCTGCTCTGCCTGCTAATGCAGCAACATCAATAAACAGTTCCTGTCTGAACTGCTGTGTCATTAGGAAAATGGGAGAAGAACAAAGTGCAAATTAGCAGGAGGGAGTTTGAGAGAAGGAGAGAGGTTGGAAAACAAAATCTGCAGTCGATTAAAAGCTTTGCATTTAAAGAAATCAATTGGCAGAACATTGCTTGGCCACAAGGATAGCGCAGCCTGTCCATCACTCACTGATTCTGTGGAAACAACATGAAATGTTGAATCTGGACAGCAARGGGGGACCGCTGCAGAACAGAAACAGCAGCCGGGCGAACAAACAACTTACCCCAACTGCCAGGAGGACTCACTGAATAATTCATAAAGAACTAAACAGTTTGATTGCGCATGGGCACTGCATGGTATTATGAAGTCGATTAGCTTTTACTCCATGCAGGATGGCTTGGCTCCATAAATGGCATGACTAATTTATTTGTTTGTTTTCTGGTCCCTCAGAGCTGTGCCATAAAGTGGCAGGTCAATAGCACATGCCCGGCACGTGTTATAACAATGGTGTTATCCGATGATTAGGGAATCATACAGTTCAAGGGAGGTCATAGTATTGATATTCCTGGGACACCATTTCAAACAGAGGTCTCTTACTTCAGAGCCTTGTAATGCAACAGAACATTGTAGACGTTAACTAAAAACAGGTTCAATTTTTTTTAGTTTTTTTTTTTTTCACCCTCCAATGGATACCCAACAGAAGAAAGGTCATATGGCAACTCAGTCAAAGCCTGCTGATGTAACTGGAAAGAAGCCTAATATTTTCTGAGYGATTTGAATTGGAATTTTTATTTCTTTTCCATATGCAAATTTATGATTTTGTGTATTCAAGTCTCCTACAGTGAGACAGGAGAGCAAATTTCACAGTTCTGAGCAACATATAAACACTAAAACCTTTGGGCATCTTCTGCTATGTTTTTGTTGGATCAATTTCAGTATGTATGTCCAACCTGGATTTCACTTGTTCTATATCTGTTTAACTTTTTTCTTAATAACCAAAAACTTTTAAATGTTCTTTTAAAGCTAACCACCCTGGGGACATGAGTTGCTCAAGTCTTTATTAATCAAACCTAGAACTTTACCCCTTAATGCTGGTTACAACGGAAGTGCTATACAACCCTTTGGTTTGTCTGGGCCAACATGCAGTAAGTTTGGCAAGTCTTCATCCATTTATGAGTAGCCTGATGTATTTCTGCACTAAAATAGCCCTGATGACTGGAGCTAATGAACCAGCCTTCATAAATACCCAAGCGGTGAGGTTCTGAATATGCTGTGAAACCAAGCTGCCTCCATGACCTGAGGCATGGACAGAAGAATAAGATCCCAGGTCTGGGCTCTCTTCCACTGTGGCCAGTTGCAGTCTGCCTGCCCGCATCCCTCCTGGAACAAGGGTGGGCTCCAACACCTACAGCTTCATTTGCAGATGAGCTGAATAACCCCAGACCAGAGGAAACCAAACCCTGCTGATGATCAGGTCCTGCAATTGATTTTAAGTTTGGTGCTAGAAATGGCCATTTTTGACCACACCATGCCCCCTTTTGGAGGGCTGCCRTGGGGAGGGGAGCTGGCCCAGGCACTGCTCCCCGGGGTGCTGCTCCCCTGGGGAGGTCTGGGCCAGACGGAGCTGAAGCAAGAGCCCAAGCTGTTGTCAGTCCCGTTAACTGTCCCAATATGCCAGAGTTTTCAGACCACTGCAGAGTTTATTTGAGGGGAATAACACCCCCACCTGCATAAGACTAGGGGAGGGATCACCCAAGTGTCATATCTCACAATATAAAACCTAGGTGACTCCTCCAGCCTATTAAGGGTTTTTTTTTTGCCTTGGCATTATATTTAAAGATCTAAGGAGGCAATCTTGACAACCCAGACTGTCATCTCTGCATAGAGATGGCAGAAGGCAAATATTGTACTCCCCATAAATATTGCACTTCATGTACTCCCCACACAACTGCCCCATCAATTTGTTTCACTTCTGACCAGGAAGGACCAACCATAGGGCTGAAAAGGGAGTTTACTGTATAGGCTAATAAAGTATGTCAAAACCATACTTCCCTGTACACCTCTCTGCTCAGGAAAAGGCTGAGACTTCCAAATCATTTTACACAGATTGGCTAAACACTGTCTGAACTAACCTTAGTCTGGGCAGTACTGACCCTGCCTGTAACAGGACCTGTAAAGATTCAAGGTTAATTCAAGATTTTTATTAAAAAAAAAAAAAAAAGGAATTAAAAATGAACAGATAACCCTTGTGCTTTCAGAGGCTGATGGTTTGTGCAACCTTTTGACCAAGCAGTGTATATTTATTTAAAGTGACATTAAATCCTTAGCGTCATCACCTTCAATAGCCAATTATTTTGCTGTTATTCACTATGTCCTACACCATTATCCTGAGTGTGTTTGGCTCCATACAGAACACACTCCCTCCCCTCAAATTCACTTTCCAAGCAGTCAGCTGTGGGCTGCATTTCCTTGAAGATTCATTTTCACTTTGTGAATTGAGCGCAGAACAAATTTAGGCTCATTTATAACAGGCTGCTTTCTGCAACAGCATCAGCAACTGTACAAGACATCTCGCTAACCTTTCAGTGCTATGTATCAACATATGTATCCTATAGGGAGAGTCCTAGCCTGGGAAACTAGTGGATGCCCAAGATAAGATACTAAGAGGACTAAGGTATCATGTCCTCCCTCCACTCATTCCCTGTAATGTTGTGATAGCCAGCCTTTTTCCCAAATGAGTCACTGGATAGTATGACAGGATTGTAAATTCATGAGCTGTTTTCAGTTTTTAAGAAAATAACTCTTGCAGTTATGGAAATCTGTTCTCTGTGTTATCAAAAAGATTCTAGCTGGGGAATAATTTGAGCTGAAGCCACCTGATCTGCCTTTGACTTTACTGGAGCTTGCACAGTAGCTGAACACTTCAATTGCTTTCAAATCACTGCATGTAGAGTGTTGCTCCTGTCCTAATACTCCGAGCACACAGGTGAAATTCAAACCACTGGTATGCTTTCCTGTACTGAAAGAAAGATCCCAAGCCAGTATCTCAAAGGAAAAGTCACCAAGGATGTATTGTTGTTTTGTCAGTACTTATTTTTGTTTTTCTGACCTGATCTGCATAATTCATCCCTTTTAACTTTAAAGATGTATTAAACCACGGCAAGAAGAAAACAATCTGATGCTTTGCTTCCTTTCCCATAAGGAATTTGTCTCCATCATAATCCAGGTATTTTTAGGAYCCTATGTAAATACCATTACAGCTGTATCATTCCTATATATGCTTATTTGTACACCCACATACACACACACAACTAATCAACTTCTCTTTCTGTCCTAATTCATTTTCTCTCTAATGCTAATTTAATCTTGTCCACTGCATATTAACTATTAAGTCAGGGAATACACTGAATGAATGGACTGTCTTGGATAAATAGTAATTCCTAAGCAGCATCTCTGACTTTTAATGATGCAAAATGAAGTTAACAGAGAATAATTCAGATTTCTACAGTGATGCTGTCCAAGGATGCTGTCATTTCACTCTTGTCCTGCCTAGGAAGGCAATGTTTCATCCTCAAACAAATATCCAGCATAACTCAATTCATCTACATCTTTCTTTCTCTATTTCTTTTCTTCTGTTCACAAAAATAATATACTTTTTTCTTTCAAGGATGTATGAAAATTTACATCCTATTATAAGTCTTTGGGAGGAGGCTAAGCTATAAAGCTGTGTATTGCAGGGAATAAGAAACATTTGTATACATTGACTAACCCAGATTCCTTATAAAAATCCAATCTAAAATAAGGATGTTGACATACTTTTTTTTAACAAACAGACCTGATTTCTACCCCCTTTCCCCTTGCTAAACTTAGGATAAATTGTTTCATGAATGGCAATATTGATTTATTTTGCTTACCTGCTTCCCCATGGCCAGAAATAAAATATTCCAAGAACACAATCAGCATGATGCCTTTATGCTGCATGGCTGTCAGTAAAATATCTGTCCTCAGTGAAGCAAAAAAGAGCTGCAGTAATCTACAGGTTTGGTGCTTGCATGGCTTTTCTGTATTTTCTTTCTTTCTTTCTGCTCACCTTCCTCTCAGTATAGGGGTCAATGCTGTCTCATTCTTCTTGTTCTCGTTTGGGTCCAGAGGTGGGTTTTTTTTTCAGAGCTCAGATGCCTTCTGGGTGTCACCCGTACATTGCTTCCAATAAATAAATAAATAACAAGGATTTTCTGTGACTTCACCCCTCTCCATGCAGCAGGCCAGGGACGTTCACATCCCTGATGCAGCCCCTCAAATGCACCATTAAGGGCTGATGTGACGCGGAAAGCTCTCTTCGGTCCGGTCCTTTGCGGTTGTTTGGATGCTATTTCGAAACTTTCATTTCTGCTCCTTGCTTTTGGTGGAGCTTCGTTTTGGCTTTGCCTGGTTCCCCCTGGCAACCTTTCCTACCCCCCCCGCACCTCCCGCAGCCTGCTGCTAACCGGGGTAGCGATGGGGTCCGGGCAGCGTGAACCCTGCTTTGTTAGGAGGTCTACCCCAGTACGTTCTTTCCCTTTGCTCCCTGCAGCAGAGGGTCATAAGAAGAACAGAGCTGGCGTTTCTCCCTGAGAGATGATGAGAAGCAAGTGCTTTCTTGGCTCTTCTCTCTTTTTATTTTGGTTTGGTTTATTTCATTTTATTTCCCTCCTCCCTCCGCTGTCACGGAAGCCCCTTCTCCCCCACCTCCAGGGGATTTGCTTCACACAGCGAGCGCCGGGGGATAAGAATAAAAAACAAACCCAACGCCAGCTCGCCGGTGCCGGTGCCCGGGAAATCCCTTGCCGTCTCTGCTGCTGGACCGCGGCTTCTGCCCGCGATGTAGGGGCTGCGGTTGACGGGGAGGGGCAGGAGGGCAGGCTCGGGCGGGGGGCTGCTCCCCTGGGGTGGAGGTGCAATGCCTAGCGCCCAGGCGAGAGGGGAAAAAAGGCGGGGGGGGGGTAGGTCGGGGGCTGGAGGATCCTTCCTCCCTCCAGCAAGGCTTAGGGCTGGGGGTTTCCTTCCCTCCCGAGGGCTGGTTAGTTATCTTCAAGTTTTGTCTCTGCCTCCCTTTCAGCCTCTAGCACATCTCTCCGTCCTAACTGGGCAGTTCTCCTCTCTGGTCCTGTCTGGCTGCAAAGGGGATTATTATAACATGTGATCTTCTTCCTGTTCTTTATATGTGCTTTTTTTTTTTTTTTTTTTTTTTTTTTTTTTGAGGAGGAGGAGGAGGAGGATGGGTCGGTTCCGCACCTCCTCGTCGGCTGGGCTGGTCCTTGTTGCGCTCAGATGCAGGCGTTGTTTTCCAGCCGCATCTTCTCCTCCAGGAGCCGGTGCGTGCGTGTGTTTATGTGTGTGTGCGTGTATGTTTATGTGTGTGTTTATGTGTGTGTTTATGTGAGTGTTTATGTGTGTGTGCGTGTGTATTTATGTGCGTGCGTGTGCGCAGGGCGGGGGCAGCCCGCCCGGCCGGTGCCTGCGCTCCCTGCAGCACCCTCTGCCAGGCCGCCCGGCACATGACACCTGCCCTGCAGCGGGGCACTGCCCGGCGCCCCGGGCACACAGCCCCCGCCCAGGCACCCCCAAGGCAGCCCCAGGCCGTGGGGAGAGCGGGGTGGCTTTGGGGTTTGGTTTGGGTACGGCTCACACGGTGTACAAACGGGCACATGCATCGGGTTTCTTTCCATCATCACAGACATGAGCTGGGACAAGCCAGGCAGCGAGGGCACTTGTGACTTCCCAGAGAAGCTGGGGCGTCTGCTGTGGCACCACTGACACACATGCCTGCCCCAGCCAACACCGGGCATGTCCCTGAAGTCGGATTTGCTCAGGTAATTCCCACACAAAGCTCCCAGGGACCCAGAGAGGCTCCAGCATGTAGTGATCAGGGGGTGAAAGTGCTCAGCCCTAAATATAATTTTAATTCAGGGAGTGAGTTCCATCCCCCCAGCTTCATTCTCTCTTTCTTCAGCTTTCACGGCAGTGTAATGCCGTTAACTTCTGCTTGATGTCACAGAGGGAAGCAGGTCCGACGTGAGTCCAAATGTAGACAAGGTTATTCTTGTGCCCATGTGTGCACAGGATCAGAACTTAGAGGGATTTGGAGAATGTGGGTCATACAAAGAAGAATAAGGAAAGATTTATTTCCCTTTGGGGTGTTTATGTAAGGCAGGATTACTGAGCTCGGTTTTGGGGTAGAATTTTCTGACTTTACCCTTATCTTCCTTTTTTGTATGTTTTCTAATAAGAAAACCCAATAGAAAATTTTCAAATGTGAAGGAGGCTTTTCCCTCTCCTTTTTGTCTTTGCCTTTTGTTTGAAAACAGCTAAAATACTGTGTAATTACAAAACAAAATTCTCCTGCCATAAATGACAGCATCCTTCAGAGGGTTTGAGTCTGCTGTGAGCTCAGCTCCCCTGGGATGTTCTGAGTTCTTTCAACTCAAGTGTCTTCAGTGGGAGCTGGGGATGTGCAGTATGTCCTAGAGCTAAAGCCAATGTGACATTAATGAGATGCTGTCATTTAATAATTGTGCTTTGCTGTCATCGCTTGTTGATTGTTGCCTTTGTGGGAAAATGCAGGTTTTTTTTTTTTATTCCCAGATTTTAGGCTCATTCCTAACTGAAATGTTTCTCCCAGTTAATTTCACCAGGCTTGAACTGTGGCACTTGAGAAACTTCCCTGGCCAAGAGTTGTAGTTCCATGGATGTAATAAAGGTCAAGAAGCTCCTGTATAATTTAAACAACAACTCAAAATGGAGAGCAAAGTTCATGTTGCACTCTAAGTGGAAAATCAAAGTTAAGTATATTAATTTACTTGTGATGTCTGGATGGCAGTACCATAAGACTTTCTAGTTGTTGTTAACTGTAGGGTATAAAAGTGACTTAGAACTGAAAGCCTTAATTCTTCCTCCCAATTATTGCCTGTCTTGAGAAAACCACTACCAGTGCTAATGAGTACACTTCCAGTTTAATACTGCCAAAATCCATTCATGCCTGTGAGCTAAGAGGAGCTAACACCTAAGGGGGAAATATTGCTGTTGTCATTGACAACCGCTGTTGTCTAGAAGATGAATTGATGAGACCTGACAAACAGCCCATACCTAGAGGTGTCAAACAGAGAATGCCCATCTTAGCTGAACAGTGTATATGAACAGTGACGTGAATAATAATTATTAAATTTAGTTATAGTTCCTAAACTATAGAAATGTAAATGCACAGTCCTTGAGCTCTCAGGCAAGGTTCATGCTCCAGACCATGACTCTCACTAGGACATTGGGGGAATCAGATGATTTGGAAAGTGACTGAGTTTGCTCTAGTGGCTTAGCACAGCACCAGCTGACAAAGCACCCAGAGAATAAAGAGCAAAACTGTGAATCATTCATTTTGGGGGAGGAGGGAAGAGCCAATGACATGGCACAGAGGGGGGAGGTGTGTCACCTGTGCCACCTGCCCTCTCTGTTTGACAAGCCTGTTTGCAAAGGCCAGAGGACAGGCTGTCCTCTTCGAGATCACCCCGGAGTGGTGATACATCTGAATCTGTTAGCATCKTGCTTGCCTGCACCCTTCGTTTCCTGTTCCTTGTATCTCTTCAGTTTGCCTTGCTTTTCCTCCTCGTATTTCCTCAGCAGCTATGACCAGCCTGAAGGAAATCTGTCGTGGCCTTCCTCTATACCCTTTGCCTGAAAACAGAGGTCGGAGGAAAGGAATACCCCATGCACCTGTGAGAACCCCTAATCTCACTGCTCAGGAGAAAAAGGTAACATGGAGTTTCACAGGGCCTCACTTCTCTTCCTTTCAGATAAATGCAGCTTGGGGCAGCAGACCTGATTACCTCATATGCTTTTTTGAGTGYGCACCTAACTTTGTGGCAAATGCATTTCCTTGGTGTTATAATTTCAGTGGGTAATGGAACAAAGTACTGGAAACTCTTCTGCTTGCTTTCCTTCTTCCTCCCCCAGAGATAAGCAGGTTGATAGGAGGGAGATTTGCTGCACAACAGCTTCTGTGACTTTAAATGGCTAAGTAAGAGGCATTAGACTTCAATGCTGTCAATCCAGCATTGTTCCTTGGAGATGAAATTATGAATGCTGTTGCAAAAACACTGCATATGTATGGGAGTGAAAGCTAACCTCTCAAATACAATAAACATCAAATGTGGCGAATTGACATCATGGTACAAGCTCACATCTGTATATTTGCATATAAGACCCATTCTTTTATTTTAACCAGTAGTCTGAAGCATTCTGGAATTTAGGCAAGTTTGTAGGGAGTTGAGTTAATTATTTGTCTTTAGTTGTGTAATTCTTTTCCTGTCTCTTTTTGTTTGAATAGTCTACGTACACACTAAAGTAATCATTGCATTATTTCATGTTAGAGATTTAAAGAAAATCATCAGCAGAAAATAATGGTCAATGGGTGGACATCCTTAGGAATTTGTGTGGGAGAGGATAAGGTGGGTTCCTTAGTTTGAAAGTCTGTGCTTCATCACATGTAACATCACTTACAATGTGACATTCTAGTCAGAACACAGAAGTTCCTTCCCCACTAACAAGTTGCACACAACTTCCTTGCCTTCGTGGGAGTTCCCCACTGGCATCAGCAGGCAAATTCTTTCAATGTCCACTTCCACAAGCAGAGGAGAGCCTAGTCAAAGGGTAGAAAGAGGAACAGCTGTGAGATATCCAAAGAGGATATGCTTCAGTGTCAGGAGCATTCATGGCTGAGGCATCCTGTCTGTGCCTGGGACAGCTCAGACACATGGAAGTGTGGCTACTAAGTGTGCATAAGGGGGCTGTGGTGTGTGGTGATGGCTGTAAAGATAAGGGAGCAGGGAGTGAGTTTCACTGCATGTCAGAACATTGCCAATCATCCCCATTTTATCCCTTGCCTTTGCTAAATCACTTTTCCCCATGAGACGTCTGCTATAGCATGAAGGAGTCCATGTTGCAGGAGAGAAGGCGGTATCTCTCAGAAGAATGCCAAACCTTACTCTCTACCTGGGGAGAGAAAGGTAATGACAAAGTCCTCACTCGCTATAGAGAAACTGGAATAGTTTCCTGCCTCCTTTAAGCACTGCAGGGAGACGGCAGTAGACTGATTTTCTGGTCCCAGTCTACTGTCTAACATCCTACCCTCATCCCTCCTTCTTATCTACCACATGTGATAAGAGGTCATGCTAGYTGGGTTTTTTATTAGACTGTTAAARATTTAAAAGCTTCCTTTCTGATTTATTTTACTCTTAATCTTTCACCTTAAACTCTTAACAGAGTTAGAGACTCAGCTGGTATTTATTTTATATCCGAAAGGTCAAATCTCTTTTTTTAAGAGGTGTTCCATGCTTAGAAAAGCATGTAGACAGACAACTATAGAAAAGTTTGTCTGTCTACAATACAAGGTGGTTCTCAAGTCTTGAGACAAGCTTTCAGATTTTGTTAGCAGTGTATAATGCTGAGCATATTGCGAGGCTTGTCTTTATGTATGACACTGTGTTCATTTTCTAATTGAAGTACTCAGGGGAAGCTTTGATAGAAGTTAAGTTAATAAAGCTCTGCTAATTTCCTCAGGATTTGTCCCTCTCTTCATATGCCTTCATTCCAGTTTTAGCCCTTTCTACAATAATAAACCTTAGCACTGCCAGTGTTTTATTTTCTTGGGCCTCCTTTTGTGATTACAATAGAAATCCTGTAAGTGAGATTTATAAAGTTCTGTGTGTTTTGGGGCTTGCTGAAGAGGTATATAATTCTTCCTATCATACCAACTTTAATCTTCTTGGATAAATCAAGCCGTTTCTCAGAACTGATTCTGTTTATATGTTTCCTGACTTCTCTTCCTTCAGCATTCTTTGCCTGAGGCCTGAAATAGCCACATCCTCTCTCTTCCCCTCCACAGCTCAGGAAACCCTAGCTTTCTGTTTCTCAGCATCTGTATCTTAATGTAAATATGCTACAAAGAAACTACCCCTAAAATCTTATGCGTGGTGTGTCCTTTGCAGAACAAGGATGTTGCATGCTCAATACTCATTGACATGGCAGTAAAGCTGGAGCAACTTGGGAAGAATGTGCACCTCTCAGTGTTGCTCAGAATCAGAAAAAAATGGTATGTCTTCATCCATGCAGCAGTTCCTTTACATATCTTAGAGCCAAATCATGTTACAGTCTTCCTGCTACCCCAGCATGATCATCTGTTGCCTGATTGCAGTATCATTTGTGTCTGTCACAGGGCCCTGAGATCAGTAATGGGCCTTGATGACCTTGACAAGCCTCACCTGAGATCTCCACCCATGCCCTCTGCCCATAGGCTTAGGGGCTCCATTTAAGCTCAGGCCTGGGACCTCAATCTCAGTTATGCTGGAGATGTGTCTGTCTCTAGTTCTGTCACAGGGTGTCCCAGTGCCCAGCCATGGACCTCATTTATCTGGTCTCCAACCTGTGGGCTGACTTGCCACTATGAACCTTCCTGGTGATTTCTGAGCCCTATCTCTGTGGTAACCATTACCAGACCTGACCCTGACTTGAACTCCTAGCTTGGCCCCAGACCTGCACATCACCATGATCTTGCCTGATGACCTGGACTCCTGGTGGAACCTGGCTGCCATCCCTGGGCTGCTCTGCTCACCTCCCTCAGGTACTGTGAGGCTGGACCCTGGCTGGTGAGGTGCCTGTGCTGCTGGCTGTGTTACCCTGACTCCGTATATCTTAGGGACCAGCTGGGCCTTGCTGCTTCATGACATCCTAGTACAAAGAGCTGAAAACCAGAGACTGTGAAGTTGCATAGCACCTGAAGTTCTCGTTGAACTTTCTGGAGAAGCACGACATTTGACCTTAATGGTAGCTTTATGCATCCAGAAATGAGGCCACTTTTAAAATTTTATATGTGGATTGGGAAGGCCAACCTGTTAGCTCCTCTTCTGGAATGTCTGGATGATAAAGAACTTGGTTGAACTTTCACAGCCCATGGGACATTTGTAGCATGGCCAGTCAGAAATCACCATGTTTACTTCCCAACTGAGTTGATCTAAACTGCAACCTATCAGGAAGAATAATACATGAAACAACCATCTTGCTTTTACAGTTGCTGTTCAGAGAATTGTGCCAGCAAACATTGTGGGCCTGGATATCATCAGGCAGAAGAGGAGAAGTGGGAGGCAAGCRACATCTCCACTGGGAAAGGGCAGAACTAAGAATGAAACTGTTGCAGAGTTTAGCTAGTCACTTCCTCTCCTCATGCTTCCCTTCCCCTCAGTAAACAGGGAGACTGCGAACCTTAGTGTTTGAGTGTCTCAAGATCCTTAAATTGGAAGTCCTGATGATGGTGTTAGAAAAGGGAAATGAATGTCATTCCTTCTGAAGAGGCACTGGTTCTTAAATAAACACCAACGAACAAAGAGGCTAGTATTCTTGATTTCTCAAGAGAATCTCACAACAAAGATATTTACAGCTGATCAGTTGGAGTASGATTTCATGGGTTCTTTTGACTACATTTTCTTGACATTGAGAGGTCTGAATCTTGATTAAATGGCAGCAGGATCATGTTTTGTTGTATAAATGCCAGTGAATACAAAAAAAGACACCCTACTAGTGACTAGAGCTTAAACACAAGAATCAAATATTAGATCAATCTGGCAGATCTAAGAGGAAGAATTTGCATCTGATGCTTGTATTGCACTGAGCTGAACTAAATCAGTAACTCRGCAAATTCAGAGCGGGTTTTTTAAAACAACCTATCAGGCTCAGGAGTGTAAGTGCAATTGGTTATTTTTTTTAAGATACCAACGAACTCTGGACCTGTTTTTTCAGAGGTACTGAGCATGTGCAGCTTAAGTTTCTGTCAGTGGAAGTTATGAACAGGAAGAACACCTAAATATCAAATGCACAATGTCTAATATTCAGAATGCAATGTGTCAGTTATAGGTAAAATCAATCCTACTTAAAGGTCAGAATAATGTTTTATATGGTGCTTTAATGAAATATAAGGAATAATGGCCTTGTATTGCCTTTCCACAAAAGCATGATGAACTGCCTACTTGAATTTGCTCCTTGAGTGCCTTTCTCAGGTTATTCAGTTTATGACTCAATAATGAATATGCAAAATTATTCCTGATGCACATGGCAATTGCCCTTTTATAAAGCAATCAGGCTCCATCTAAGCAATTTTAAGTGCCCTAGCTCTCCCGTTGAGAGACTGTTTCAGAATCTCTTATATTTAAATTCTTCTAATTTCAAGACTACATWTTTTATGGCTAGTTCACAGCTATTTATTCCTCTTCCAGCATTTCTCTGAAGCTTCTTCCTGCTTTGACATTTATCCTTCAGTGAGACAGCAATCAAATGTCACCTTTGTTCAGCTAAGCTAAACAAGCCCCAGTCAGTCGTCTTTCATAAGATCAGGTCTCTATTGTCTGTTCAACCAAGGTGCCCTTCCCACCCTTCATATAACATCCAAGTTCATGTTTCATTAATGTTTGCATCATCAAAATTCAGGCTTCTGCTAATGTGTAACATTAATAGGATAGAGGCTCAGTCTAAGTGAATTTATTTGAAAATCCAACCAGATTTTGCTTGCTTGTATTTTTAGGGCGAAGAAAAATATTTGCCCATCAATTTCATTATAATACAAATAATATATTGATCAAAGACTGGGTGATCCTTGCCAGACTGGAAGCAAAACATTCATCCTGGTAGTTCTCTGTAGTTCTCATAGGCAGACAAAATGCCAAATGTGGCAATGTTTTCCTCTTGGTTTTGTTGTTGCAAGGGATGCAGGTGATTTTATTCTTACTTTAGACATTTATTAGATCTAGAACCCACTGTGATGGCTGCTTGACACTAAGATTGACTTTGAAAGTCCCCGCATATTTTGTCATGGTGTGGATATAGCTGGCATTTTTGTGTTTGTTAATAACATGCACTTGAAAAATGACTGCTTATCTAACTGGAGAAGAATAAGGTGGTATTTGAAGATGGAAGTTGCATTTGCTCATCTGTTAAATAGGTTTTCCCCCTTGTCATTCTCTCTGTGGAATGACAAATCTAATTTTTAGGGTTTTACTGGTCTGATTCTCAGCTGGTGTAAATCAGYGTAGCTTCACTGATCTGAAAGGGTCTGACCCATATGCCTGTTCAGTAGCAAGTATGCCAACAAAAATCTCCCTCGGTATGGGGCATTTTTAGATTTAGAGATATTGTTCTTTCTGTCTGTTCCAAGGTATGTGAGACCAGCATGCTCAAATGAAGGGGCTGGAGAGCTCTAGCCATAAGAGCCAGATCATAGTCATGTTGAATGAGGAGGTTTATTATTGAGCTAAGGCCTTTATAGAGCTTTTCAGGACCTCTTACCAGGATGGATGGTGATGGTACCTGGCTGGATGGTTCCAGGTGCCTTTGTTCTTTGTTTCCTGTACTAYAGCCTTCCCCTTCACTTCTTCCAGAAAATACTTGCTTCCATAACTCTTTGAACTGCTAACAGTAGGTCACAAACATGGAGTATCCTTGCTATACTCAGCCCTCTCCAAAACTGTGCTTCCCTAGTTGTTTTGTAGACTGTTGTCAGATTTGGAAGCAAACTTGATTCCTTTCTATCCTTTCCATAGCATTAAAAAATCAGCCTAAAGAAGACGTGRATCTCCGTATGATTTGTGAGTCTCTACAACTAAGAGTAATTTGAATAGTGTCGCCATTTGTCAGGGAACTTACAAGACCTTTTAGCATCTTTGCATGAAATTGGCTTTTTAAAGATTACAAAATATTTATTCTCATTATGGTTTTAATCAAATGAAACATGGAATACAGAGACATGACTTAACAGACTGTTACTAGAGATAGTGATTTATTTATGTTTTCTTTCATCCAAAAGGACATACTGTACTTTGCAAACCATGGGTAATGTCTTTGAAGGCAATAGGAAGTATAAGCCATGTAGTATCATCTGCAGAATTTAACTCAGTGCCTAGTAATCACTTTAGCAAGTTTGGAAGTGATACATGCAGCATCAATAAAATAATGTAAACCACCACCCTCTGCAATACATTAGGATGCCAAATGTAGTGAATCTTTAATAAAACTTATCCCAAGAACATCTTCATCTGGGAGTATGTCACATAGCTCAGGGCTAAGTTCCCTTTTTTGAATGGAACGTACAGTAGGGTCTTCAGTGTCTCTAGGAGTTCAGGGTCTCAGTCTAAGGATTTCTGAACAATTTTTTCCTTGGTAGTTCAGTGCCCCCTAGCATTGTGAGAGGGAATTCGTCCATGTCTGATATTGATGGGATTGAGCACTACTTAACAAATCTCTAAGATCTCTCCATGCAGATTTGGGCGTGGGTGGGAAGCGGGGGAGAGTTACATGTGTACAGCAATTGAATCTACGAGGAAAGATGCAGGTGGAAACACTTCGATAGGAAAGCAGGAATGGAGCTCTCCTGGTGTGAGCTTGGCCTTTTAAATGATATCATCTTTGTAATAGCTTAGGCAGGCTTCCAGCTGAGTCTGATTAAAGTTCAGGGCCACCCGTTTACCTCCATTTCTCTTTTACCTCGATTTTTGTCTCTCTTACCTCGATTTTTGTCTCTCTTACCTCGATTTTTGTCTCTCTTGGTTTTTTTTGGCAGCTGGCTTTGCGCAATGCCTTGCGTTATTTCCCACCTGAAATACAAAAGAAGCTGGCGCTGGAATTTGCTGAAGAACTCAGGCTGTACGGCCATATCTATATGTACAGATTCTTTCCAGATATTGAGATGAGGTAAGGACTGGATGGTTCACATTGTATTTGGCTGCCATTTGCTTACTAGTTTTCACCTGTAAAACTGACCTTTAAATAGTGGCATTGCTGTGTCCTAATTTACCTTTTGTAGAGGTCATGTCATAACATATTAATGAAGTGCATCATCTGAATAAATTGGATGTTCTGTGTATCATTAGACAGCAGTGGTTTCATTTCCAATGAGGGATGCTGCGTGTTTTGGGATGCTCTTCTGTAAAGCTGCGTAATAGTGATCCTTCATTCTCCAGCTTTCATCCTGTTCTCTGTCCTCATGAGAGTCCCATGGGACTAGTATGGAGACAGCGTGCACTGTTCTGGATGGGCTGTGGCAGGGCCAGGACAGACTCACTKCTGGAAAGCTCAGCACCACTCAACACAGGGAAAGGATTGTGCAAGGTTGTGTGCTTGGTAATGCCAGCTTTATCGTACACAGAGATCCCAAATGCTCTGCCCCATGGCAAGTCTTAGTTTCTAGAGGCCAGTCATTACTCAGAGACCTCTGATTGCATCCTGGACAGAAAACTTGCAATAGTCCTGAGCTGCTGCAAGTCCAGTCTCAACTGAATCAAGAGGTAAGATCAGATGAGTGGATGGCTTGAGACCTGCCGCAAGTGGCTGGTTGTTTCCCAGTCTCACAGAGAAGGCTTTCTGGGCTTAAAAGAAAGACAGTACAGTTTTCCATCATTGGAACCTTTATCTGACCCTGGTTTGTAATATGCTGTGCCTGTTGATCTTGGAGCATCACTTCATTCTAGGGCTGATGGGGCTAATGTTTGTGAAGCAGAACAGTTTTAGAGAGGGCTGCCAGGGGCTAGCTGCTTTTTTAAGACTGATTGATTCCTTTTTGCATCCAGCAGGGGCCTGGTTAATGTCTATACAGAAATCTGAATAAAGCAGACAACTAGAAATCACTCTGATTTCCACAGACATCCATATTTCTGTGCTGTCCATACTAGTCTGGGGTCAGCTCTTGCAGAATTCAGCTAAGAGGAAGACAACTGGAAGACTGTCTGAAAGATATTGCAGAGCTGGACTTCAGAGGGCCCTAGCTGTGAACTACAGATGAGGGCACCCTCCAAGTAAGCTTGGATGAGACAGTCCACCAGCTTGTTTCTATCACTGGCATCAGTGACTCTTTGATAGCTTCAAATATTTTTTTGTGTGTGACCATTTCACTGATCACTCTTTCTAATAGATTCTTACAGTCTCAGATTAAGAAAATGCTTTTTGTTCTTTGTAGTCTGGTAGTATTTGATTTTTGTTCTGTATGTCCCAGGGAGCACAGTCCAGCTTGGTCCTGTTCCATTTAACAGCCATGTTCCCATACCAGCACACTCAGCTGATATCTGAACTTTGGGTTTCTTATGTTCTGAGCAATATTATGTGGAAATATCTCCTCTTGATGAATTGGTATCATTCCACAGAAATCCTGTTTTTTTATCACATCAAGCTTAGAAAAGCAGAAAACACTAATAAAAAAAGTATCGTGGAAAAACTCAAATGCTTTCCCTCCTGGTTTGGCAATGGCTACAAGGGATTTGTTTTAGAATCCTGATGTAAAAAGCTAGGATAAAGTGCATATGATCATGGGAGGAGCTCATTCGCTAAATTTGTAGAATATACGTTTGAGATCTTAGCTCATGAGCTGGTCGGTGGGTGTCCAATTTTTTTTTGTAGTTGGCACTCCTTAGCCTAACCTTTTCAGTGTAACTGTCTTCCCTGTACAAAGCAAGTGTCCAGCCACTGAAGATCTATGGTCCAATAAAAGGAAGATCATTTAGAAACCATGTCAAATGATCCTATGTACCTTTAGGAATTTCCAGCATCTGTAATGGTGTTGTTGCTTACAGAAAGGGAAAGAGCAAAACTCTTGATCAATGGTTAAACTTCCTTTTGGTATCATACCTTAGAGGCCTCAGCACGATTGTACTGAGACCTGTGCAAACACAGCAAAGGAACTGTCCCTGCCCTGAAGAGCTACAGTATAAATTTAGGACTAGAAGTTTTAGAGCAATTTGATATAACAAACAGATGGTGGACGAGAAGATAACAGTGAGATGATCACAGCAGTTGGCATTGAAGCACATTAGTGCTAGGAAACCTGACTCAGAATACTTTTGTGATGGTTTCCCATACCTCACCTCTCAACTTTCTAGATGAAATGCATCTTACTCAGTAAAAAGGCCCATATTTCTCCTAACTAGTTCAGTTTTTGAGAGCTGCTTTGGGACTGAAATTCAAGCTGCATGTTTTTTCTTGGATAGGATCTTAAATAACAAGGGCTGATGAGCCTGAAGGCAACTTCCACTGATGCTGTTTTCCTTGGCATTGCAGGATGTAGCTGCTTGGCCTGGCAACTGTGTTACAGAGGCCAGTTCCAGCATCCCAAAAATCATCCAGTTAAAAAGCAATRAGAGCTCTTGGCCACCATATTTATAACCAATTGTGATTAGCTGATTCAGCAAATGATAAGCTGACTACAATTGTTTTCCTTGCTTAGTTTTGATAACACTTAAAGCCCAATTTGCCTGTGATGGTATGTATGTAATTTCAGATCTGCACTTTCTCCTTTTTTTTTTTTCTTCCCTCCTGAATAAAAGCCCGCAACTCAAATGAATGTGTTGGCATGCAGTGATATTTCTGTGAGGTGTGTTGTTTTGGTTGCCCTTGTGAGCTTGAGCGTCTCTCCTAAATTTTTGTGACTAACGTTTCAGAGCATACCCCATAGGAGACTACCCTTGCAAGACCAAATCAGCTGCTGCCATTATGTTGATGATCATGAATAATCTGGATCCCTCAGTGGCGCAGGTAAGGTACMGTGAAAATAAGGAAGCTGGATTCATAGGGCAGCAGCAAATGCGCAAGTTACTTCCTGTATGTGGTCTCACATAAAAACCTGAAGAATTTAGGCATATAGGTGAAATTAATCCTTGTGCAGATGATCCTCCATCTGTGCATTGAATAGGATTTTAGCTGTTCATAGGCCTTTAGCCGGTTCCGTGCTCCAAGGTACATGCCAGTCCCTGCACACGTAGAGCTGGCTGCTGTGTGTCAGCGAAGCAGGCCAATTCCAGGAGTGCCAAGGCAGCCTCCTTACGGAGTGGTGGGCTAGGATGTCCATTTCTGTGAGGCTGAGCCTGCAAGGGACTAAAGGTGGTTCTATACTTTTCTTGTGGTTATGTTTTGATTCCTGGGGTTTGGGGTCTTTCGTATTAAGTTCTTTAGTTTCCTGCTGTGTGCAGTTCTTAACCCTGCACAATGGGTCCTGGTCCTAACTCAGACCTCTGAGGCCTCCTACAACAGCAAGGCTCACTTCAGCTCCCACCATATACAGGAGCTTGGTYGCCGTCCGCGAGGTAGGTAGAGCTCAGCTCTTAGTACAATGCTTCTACAACATATGTTGAAAAATTAGTGCTGATGCTTCCTGTATCTTTGAAAGCTCGCCCCTCAAGGGCAGATTTACTAGACGATTCAGGACCAAAGTCCATCCTTACAAGCGCTACCCAGTGTAATGCATCTTTTTGCAAATGGCCAGGGAGAGGCCATGCAGCTGTGCCCTGCTGGTCGTAGACTCTTCCAGCTGTAAATGCCAGCAGCAACCGAACTGTAAGCTCGGTCACTCTCTGTTTAAGGGAGTTTACTGGGATGTCTGTCTGTTACAGAAACTGAAATCCAGGAATCACTTTGTAGCATTCTGCATCCAAAATATACCATCGTAACAATAACAAACATGTCATTTTGAAAAATTATTTTTATTTTTTTTCTTAAATTATCACTTTTATGATGGTATTTTCTGATTTCAAGAATCTAGAGAGTGTTGATGCAATAAGCTATAGAAAAGATTTATTACTGAGATTAAAAAAATAGCTTGGAGATACAGTGAAATGTTTCAGAAAAGTGCTTGCCTTATTGTTAAATTGTCTTTTTCAGTTTCCTCAGGAGCTTGTCACTTATGGAGGAAATGGGCAGGTCTTCAGCAACTGGGCACAGGTAGGACATTGCTGCTTTTGCAACTCGTTTCACGAAACCTGTTTCACCCTCCCCCACGTGCATTCTGCTTAGGCAATTTGTGATAATTCTTGGCAGTCATTGTCTCAAAATATTCCAAAACATCCTGTCTGGATAGAGGAATGCTCAGTTATGAACTACATAGATGGGGAGAGCTTTATTTAGTGAAGAGAGCACAGACAGCCCAACAGAAATACTAAACATAATACCATAAACATACCAAGCTCTGTATGTTGAGGTACAGACCAGTTCTTTGTCTTTCTCTGATGCATTTGTATGTGCCTGTGTATTTTGCACAGAGAATTTTAGAGTCAGAATGAATTCTAGGAAACAAAAAAGTGTATCTCTTGCTTGCTTGTTTCTGGTACTTTTGCAACATTTTTCACAACAAGTAGTGGAATGAAAAAAAAAAGGCTTTGATTTAAAAAAGTGCAATCCTGAGTCTTTTTCCAAGCAAATCAGATTAGCTGTAAATATTTACATGCTAGCTGGCCAGATCATAGTGCACTTTTTACTGTCAAACCTAGCAACGTTATCCCTGATCTTCTGAGAATAATGGCAGGTAGGTAAAGGCCTGTCTAAAATCAGAGCTGGGATGTTTAAGGTGTGGTTGTATAATCTATGTTCTCCTTCTCTATCCAAAAATGGCAATAAATACACTTGCTTTAATCCAAGTACTGCAAAAATGCATGTGGGAACTATTTTCAGGAGATCCGTAGCATCAGCAACATATTTAGACTTAGGTTTTGTATTACCTCAATTTATTCTCTCCAGAAAGAATAATGCTCTGGATCTGAATGCTCTACAGGTGTGTGGTGGCAGGAGGAACATTTAATGAACAACCATCCTGAGTGTCTGTGGATAGGCACAAATCATCTACATCACTCCTGAAGGCTGGGAAGATCTTGATTTCTGATTCTATAGCTTACCTAAGCAAAAGCTGACTTAAGGAGCCAWCTTCTGTCATAAAGAATCATGTGTGCACCTTATGGCTCTATCTGAATCTGGCCTCTTGCTTATTAAAAAATCCAAGCAAAGCTAACGTGTAAATGAAGTTCCTAGTTAGGGGAGAGGAATGGATTCCTCACTGTAGCGTGGGACTGAGTGACCTGGGTTTTCTTCCCAGTTTGACTGTGATTTTTCACTTGTGACTAAAAGAAAACTCATGCTTCAGTTTCCTAATCTGGTAAATGGGAGTTAAATGGAAGTCTTAGGCAGCTTTTGAGGCAGAACTGTTCTGACTTTTTAAAAGAAGGGTACCATGGCAATGCACACCATTTCTTTATTCTTTGTATTAATTGTAAATGCCAGTTAACTAATGCCTATTAACTACATGAGTTTTACAGCATTTCTGATGTGAGCAGTGCCAGCAGTTTGTATAGTAGCCTTTATTGGGCTGACATCCATTAGGCAGATGCTGGGCTGCAAGGTGAAGGAGAAGCGCTGCCAAAGTCAGAAATATTCTGTTTTCTCTTGTTCTCATCCAAGCCAGAGCTATGACCTGCAGTTGTTTCACAGCAGAACAAACAAAACCTTTTTGTTTTTGCTTACTTAGAGTAGCAATCACATGAATGATTCAGTTATGACAGAACATTTTGTTCTGTTTGTGGCTTGAAAACAACATGCTTTTTTAGAAATCTATCATAGCAAAATTCCTAGTGAAAAGGTTCAGTTTGGTTTGTATCATCCACGTAGACCTGTGCTTTCTTCTGAATAATATAATAGAAAGAACCATGTCCAGATCTAACTTTACAAGCCTGTAGACAAGAGAACTATTCTTTAAGCTAGGAAAGGCTTTTACTTCCTCCTTAGTAGTTGTGCCTTTCAATGCAAAAAGACCTAACTATCTTACAGCTTCTAGTTTTATTACAATGTTTTTCCCATCCTGCTAAAGAGTTGAGAGTTCAGCTAGTTACCGGTTCTGTCCTAGGACCAGAATGTGATTATTCAACATTTTTCATGAAACAAAAGCAAAATGTAAAAAGCAAGACAGTAACTCTAGTTCAACTTTCCTGTTCAACTTTCCTGTTCAACTAGCTGGGTTAGAAGGGGCTGGCTTCAAATCTGTACCATTTTTTAATTCAGATCAGAGACAGAACCACAGAGGTTAAGTGCCCATGACAACCAGTTTTGTTTATTTGTCACTGACACTGCTGCCTCTTTGATCAGCAGTTCCATTTTTTCTCAAAACTTTGTCTCTGTGTCCCTACAGAAACTCTAGTTTCAAGCTATTGTTGAATCCCAATATCGCTTGGGAAAGCTGCCCTCAGGCCTAGTTGTCACATACTAAAAGTCCCATGGAATATAATGGGCTTTGTGATAGACAATGGTGGATGTGAGTCAAATCTATAGGCAGCTTAGATGGTCAAAGCCTACTTTTTGGCATACATCAAGAGTAACTATTGAATTATGCAGACAAAGCTGAGATGCATTTATTTGTATACTCCTAGGTGTCTCAAGGACTTTCTTCACTGTCCATAATGAAAGCTGTTTTTTTTTCTTTGAGAAGAAAAATTATTCCATTTTTAAGTGCACATTGTAATATCAATTTGTTGAAAAGATGACAAGCACTAGAAGATACTGAATTATCCATTTCAGTTTAGGATCAACAATATGCCTGGGTATTTTAATCACTTTTCTAGGGAAAATTTTGCAGTTTGGCTTTGGAAAGATTGCCAGAAAAGTGCCAGATCCAAATGGTTAACCTCAAGATAAAATTAGAACGGCTTTAAAAATGAAGGATTTCTGGGGTTTGTACTAGAGAAATTATTCTAGAACTTATTTAAACTTTTGCTAGTTGGTGATTTATGTTTCCTGCTGAGTGATATCTCTTAATAGACTTTTTTTTTTWAAAAAGCAAGAATGTGTTGAGAGCTCTGGCTGTTATTCCATCTGTGAGTACACCTCATTATCTTTATAGCTGCCTTCATACTCAAAGTTTAGCAACTTCACAAAGAAACATAAATGTAAGATGCAAACAGATTCCCTCACTTTCCTTGCTTTTTYTTTCAGTTCTGGTTGGTAATGCACTATTTGTCAGAGATGACTGAAGAGCAAACATTAGTAATGTACAGTGGACATCCTCTGGGACTCTTTCCCAGCCATCAGTATGCTCCTCGATTAATCATTACTAATGGCATGGTAGGTATTAGCATCTTCTTTTCTCTTTTTCCTCCTCTTCTGTTTAGTTTTCAAGTGTTTGTTGAATTAAAATGTTATTTATACTACCTGAACTTACAACAGCACACAGGAGAATCTGAGGTGCAAATTCTGCAGCATTTATTCAGTACAGTTGCTCTCACCTCAGGTGTGCTGATCTGCCGTGATGGAGAGAACAATCCTCCTCTTATTAGGTGACTTCTGTTCTGACTGAGCCTGAGCTGTACATGTTCTTGACCAAAACAGTTCAGCTAGGCTCAGTTTGGAAAATTTAAAAGCCCTCAATAGGCAAACAGATGATTATTAATCAGATGCTCAGATATCTGGACTGCTYTGCTTGGAAGGCAAGCTGGACAAGTGAACATGCTGGTTCATTGCCAGTCTTTTGAGCCATTCAATATCTATCTCCCTGCAGGCTAGTTTTGTGGCTAGAGAACTGCTTTCCTAAAAACTTGCATGACAGTCACACTGCCAGAAAGGAAAGACCAGACATCTTTTTTTCTAATACTAGAATGCATGGAATAAAACACCTCCTGTTTTTCACTGTTTTTCTATGTGTGTGACCATAGTTAGAGAAATGTAGGCTGTTAAAAAAGATCTGCTAAAATCTTTAATTTGCTTATGTGGGTTTTCTTTTGATTGTTTTCTGAGGTTATTCCCAACTATTCCACCAGAGACGAATATGAGAAGATGTTTGCTTTGGGAGTAACAATGTAAGAAGATACCTTACTATTAAAATATATCAAATACTTAACTAAAATGTAATTCAGACATCAAGCAGTGGCTGGTTAAAATTTCTAATGCAGATGGATTTCAACTGTGCTGCATAAAGTCCTGATGCAAAGCATTAATGCACACTTACGTGGAATTACTTTGGAGTTTGAGTTATGTTCAGCCACATATATAAGGATGTAATTGCGGTCTGCTAGGAATTAGTATTAGGTTTATGTGTGGGACTTGACTGAATTATAGCCTGAAGCCTTAATCATAACCTACTTATAGCACTGGCTACTTCCACTTTGCAGTGGTTGTTTTGCAATCTACAGAAAACACAAGTTATGAAACATTCCTTCACACTAAGAGAAAGTTTTGAAGTAGAAAGTTATCATTTTTTTTAATTATTATTTACTACTTTTTTACTGCTGATCTAGTTGATGAGCACAGGATTATTATTCTGTTGTGTACTGTGGAAAGAATAAATTAAAACCACTGGAGAGAGCTGGGTGTGCACAGATAAGGAAGCTGGAAGAAATTAAAGGGCATGAGTAGAGAATATCCATTGCCATTTCCCTGGGAATTTCATAGGAATGTGGACAACCATTTTGGGCTAACAATTTCAAAAACGACTAAGTGACTTAGAAGCGCACGTGCCACTGAAAACCAATGGCATAAAGATGCCAACAAGGTGAAAAGGAGTGTCCTTGTGTCCTAGTCACTATGCTAAATGCCAAGACAAGTTTACACTCAGTTTTTTGATCCATGCGGTTTTGAACTCGATTTAATGAACTAAATGCTCCCCCGAAAACATGTTGGTGCATTGCTGATGAAGAAACTCAATTAAGCTGTGAATTTGATAATAGCAGATCTTTAACAACAAATTGAAGCACGGAGATCTTTTTGTTACACTGGAAATGTATGTAGACATGTACAGAATTCACTGCAGCCTGAGTAACGTGGTATCATTGTGTTCGTTGCTATTGCTAGGTATGGYCAGATGACTGCAGGGAGCTACTGCTACATTGGGCCTCAGGGAATAGTCCATGGGACTGTGGTAAGGAACTGGGGAAAGGTCTATTTGTCAATATCTTCTGGAGGAGGGTATCTCCTGCAGTGGSTGGTGATTGGAGTGGATTGGATTGCTATAAGAGAACGCTCTGGCTACCAAAGAAATCCTCATTGCCTGCTCCTTAAAAAATTAGTATCCTTCCACTCAGACATCTTATCCAGAACACAGACCTGAAGGAATCTGCAGTCAAGGCCTCAATCTGAGCTCACATCCAGCTACAATAAGTGAAGTATGAATTGACCAAATGTGTTAGATAAAAACATTTTTTAGCTTGTTTTCTTAGCTGTTTTCCTTAGCTGTCTTTTGCAGCCATCCTGAATAAGTCTCTATACCCCAAGAGCAGCATGTGGGGAACTGCTGATTATTCTATTCTATTTCATGGTGAGAGAAATAAACATAATCAGGACAGATGGTTTCATAACATCACTTTTTAACATGTTTCCTTCTTAAAAGGTTAAAACAATTTTATGGTCCCAATGACTCCCGAGTTTCAAACTCTGTTTGCAAAAGGGACAGAAGATCTTTAAATTTCAGGGACTGTAGGAAAAATAGCTCCTGATAATTGCTATATTGTGTTGTGTGCAGCTCACAGTGCTCAATGCAGGCCGTCGCTACWTGAAGGCAGAAGACCTGTCTGGAAAGGTGTTTGTTACTTCTGGTCTTGGAGGGATGAGTGGGGCTCAAGCAAAGGCTGCAGTCATTGCTGGGTGTGTGGGGGTCATTGCAGAGGTGAGAGCAATTCTTCTTTCATTTTGTCATCTCTCCTTCATGCGCTGAATCTCCTGATCTCCCTCATTCTCCTGATCTGACATGTTCCTCAAGTAACCCTGACAAGCCAAACTCAAAAAAAGATACTCTCTTCTAAAATCTGTCTGTCCTTGTCATTGTTGAGCATTTTTCATTGCTATTTCACTATCTGTTTGTTCACTCACTGGATCAGACTATAAGGATATGGACTGTAGCTTCTTACGATTGCTTCACAAATAAGGAAGAATGATGCTCTCAGATGAGCCATTCTCAGTGCTTGAGCCACCCTCATTTCATGTGTGAAAGGGTGTAACTTCCATAGGCAATTCCCATGGGAGCTGCACCCTCTTATGCAAAAAAAGTCTATGTTAAAAAGGTGTTAGTTACATTACAATTAATCTTTAATGCCTCTGGCACCCTTATCAGATGCAATGGAAAGTACCTGTTAAAAATGTTGGTATGATTCACTCATCAAGGTTGGGACTAACGAAGTTGCTTGGTATTGTGATTCTTTGAAGTCAATGGGTTTTGTAAAACTGGGAATTTTAAAGTTGGCTTCAGTATGAAGATGGTGAGGCTAATTACAAGCACTTAAGAGAATCCTAGTTTGTAGACAACAAAGGTAAGTTCTGCTAAGGGAAAATGCTGATGAGGGAGAGATTCTGTATCACCATTTTCCCTGTTCCCTGAAGCTCACCCACAGCATATATTCTTTTTAGAGAGTCTTTCATCCTGATGTAATGTTTCTCTGTTCCAAATATGTTAAAATAGCCCAGCTATTTCCTCCCATAAAGAGGATCTAATAATGATCTGTGATTCAAAGACTACTAATGTCCAAGCAATTGGAATAGTGTATGATAGGATACACTGGATTCACAGATAACCTTAAGTATCATATATAATGTGGAATATCAACATCATAATCTTGGTAAGTATACATGCCTGTAAGTTTTGAGTGAAATACATTTTCACTTAAAAGAGTAACATTAGGTTCTTCTATTACCTGTATTTTTCAGCTATTATGCTTATTATAGAGTTCTGTTCTAACAAATCAGATGGAAGGATGGATGCAACAATTTTTCAACAGAAAATGTTGCTCTGCAATTCTGTGAAAATGATAGTGAATATCTTTAGTGATATTGACTATTGAGAAACAATAAACACTTCCATGCATTTCTTTCCTCATGACTACCTTTGAAACTGGGGAAACATTCTTGGTGGAGCAGATATAGGACTGACCAAAATGCATTGAGCTCTTTTGACTATCTGTAGGTGATGAGCTCTTGTTACTGTTCCAGAGGAAGAAAGATTTTGAGAACCGAACTCCAGTGGGAGTTTAGCCTTCTCAGCCAAAATCGTTTATAGAGAGAATTAGCTGGCAGACCTCTGCTGTAGGCATGTCACTTGCTGCAATGAAGAGGGTAAGAATTTTGCAATCTGACCCATGGTAATTGTAACTGAACTTCAAAACATAATAGGTCAGACTGCCCATGTGGCATACAGCAAATCTGACTTGCTCTGGCTAGCTCAGGTCTTATTCATGGAAGGTTAGTGTTTCATCTGTTTTACAATGATGGTACAAAAGTGTTTTTGTTAGCACATGAGTTTTGCATGTATTTGAGATCTTATCAGGTACTCCCTGCATATGAAATAAATTTATTCAATTTATTATTGAATGAATTATTATTGAATAAATTATCTTTATTCAGACTTCTACTCTGTCATCATGATCTTTCAACTGCTAGAATACAAAGGAAAGATTCCAGTGAAAGCTATTCACAGCAGTCCTTTGTCCTTTTCATCTCTACGGCTGCAGATGATTTTGTTCAGGAGACTGAATATTGCCTGGTTTTTATCTCCTGTGAGATGATCCTTGTCGGAAATGAGTCTCAGGAGCACATGTGGATAGCTATATATATGTACATACTATTTATTTAAGGAACTATTTATGCAAATGACACTGATGAATTGTGTAAGAGATGTCATTTTGTCAGCCAGGGCTTCCGAAGCTCAGACAGAAGGGATTAATGGTGCAAGTCTTCTACCTCTTCTGTTTGACAGGAAGCAGATTGTAATTTTATTAAATAACCGTGTGGAGGGCCAGACTATCTCCTCTGAGCTGCACCAAGCTCTCTAGGGTTACACTGAGGGTGACATTAGCTCATCATGTTTGTGCAATTTTTTAAACTAGTGAAATGCTGATCAAAAAATGAGCGTATTTTTGAAAGTGTAGTTCAAAGGAAGCTAGTTTTCTTGAGTATGCTAGCAAGTCTGTGAAAGACTAAGACTGTCAGAGAGGTCTGAAGTAAAATATGTAGGATGTGGTAACAGATTTAAATAGATCTGATCTGTGTTATGCTGAGCTTTAAATGAACCCAATTCCTGTCATTCATATGGACCATTTAATATCTTTCCTCCTGTGCTGATTTAAATAACTCCCAAAGAAGCTGTCCCCCACGGCACCTGACTTTATTGAATAATTCCATTCAGTGACACTGATATTATCATTATCTGGGGTTTTGGAAGGATACTCTTTATTACTGACGTGGGCAATGATGGAAGGTTTCCCATGCTAAGAATAATTAGGAAAGAAAATGTTTCCTGGTGTTCAATCAACTCCTGAATACGGAACTTATTTAATTTACATATAAATACTTTGTTAATGAGAAATAATAGAATGAAAACGATAGGAGTGGATTATAGAGAAATAAAAATGCTTTAATGAAATACCAGAAGATACTCAGGTTATGTGTTCTTATGCACACACACCCCTGTGGGTGTTTAAATCTGTTGCTACCACAGAAAATTGGCTTGAATTAATTTTGCCACTTGCTTTATGCCACTGATAGCTCATTATAAAAGTCTTCATGATGTGCAAGTTTGTACATTGAACTATTAGTGTGGAATTTGTGCCAAAGCCTCCACAGTTTGTCTATCCATTTATATTTTTATCCAGCTGTCTCTTATGCATACACACACTGACACACACAGAAGCTGAGCCCAGAAGAGAGTACAGATTTGGGATTGAGTTTGTTTGGAGCTTCAAAGTTCAAACAAGAGGGAATTAAAGACATAGTTTTGTTTCGATCCATTCAATTTTTCATAGGCATTAGCCAGCTGGGACAAGAAAATTCTTTCATCTTTTCTTTTCCATATTTGGTTGAGATTTTAAACCAGCAGTTGAAGAATAAAAGTGACGGTCAATTTTATTCAGCAAACCATTGCTTCATCCTGGGCAGTCTGGCAGAAATTTCTATCTCTGAGCTGATAAAAAAAAATATTTCCTTAATTAAATAAAAATTTTATTTCACAGAAAATAGCCAGATTTGAAAAATAAATTAGAAACATTTTGGCTTTCATTTTTTTCAATATAATAATGAAAAGAAACAATAAGAATAATTAAAGTTGGTGGAAAATATTACCTCTTGTACAATTTTAATTATAATTTTTGGCTTGTAAAATATTTTGGGAAGTGATGTATCAAAAAGTCTTTTTCTTGCTTTGAACCTGGAGTAAAAGAGAACAGAAAGTGTAAAAAAATCAGAGGTGAAAAATAAGTATTTGAACAATCACTCCATATTCTTAAGACCAAGGCAGGGCTATTCCCTTTACCTATTTGCTACTCTTTCTTGCAGACTAATTGAAAAACTAAGGGTAAAAGTGACTGGATAAAGGAAGCAGGAGCTTTAAGATGTCTGCTGTTTCTCTTAGGTTGATGAAGCAGCACTTCTGAAACGTCACAAGCAGGGATGGCTGATGGAAATCTCTAACAACCTGGACCATTGCATTGCTCGCCTTAGGTATGACTTGTATCATAATTCAGTGAGTTTATCTCTGCTTCCTAATCCTCACTTTGCATCTTTCTGCATTGTGCCATTTTAGTGTGCATATAGAAGGGGTTGAGGGACACCTCTTCTTCTTCCAGGTCTGCTTTTGAATGTGAATCCATCCTTCCAAACAGCAGCAGTCATTATTAGTGACTACCAATGCTTACTGCAACCACTACCAATGTTTCATATCATTTATATATGTTAAATGTGTCTTTGTTCAGTTTCATGAATATGCATAGAGCAATTACAAATAATGTTACACTTGAAGCATCACTCAAGCTTTCTGGAATCGGTGATTAACAATTACATAAAGGCTGAAAGATCTGTTGCCTAGATGAGAGTTGGAAACCACATATAGACCTTTTTTGCTGGGTTTTACTCTGTATATGATTTGTACATTGCAAGATGGAATTACATGCAGTGCATTTTCTTCAACCAATCTTTTTAATCTATTCTAGAGATGCAAGAAAGAATAAAATTGCCCTTAGTTTGGGTTACCATGGGAATGTGGTAGATCTATGGTAAGTAGTACATATGGATAATGGATATATTAATGCTCTTGCTTGTTAGTCAACCTGGAATGAGTTCCCAAACTTGGAAGAGAAGAGGCATTAAACCTAGTGCTGAGTTCATTACTCTAGATGCTCATGAAAAACTGTATTGTCAAAAGAGGGGTCTTCGTCCTTGTGTTCCAGTTCCCAGCTGCTTCCCATGCACCTTCTCCTTTCCTTATGGAGCAATGAATTTCTTCGGGAAAGAAATCCCTAAAATTTTTCCTTGGATGAAGAAAGAATTTATCCCTTTCCTTCTAACCTTTCGCTAATTGGATAGCAAGAAAATGTCTTTGACTTCAGTGAAGAATAGGAGTATTGAAGTATTGATTGAATAAAAATAATCAGATGATGGGTAGAAATTTTGGCACTCTTGAGGCTTTATCAAATGGTAAATCTTGCTGTCATGCCATATACCAAGGGTTGAGACTGACCAATAACACTGGTATGTCATACTGGTATCAGACTCATCTATCAGCATTCCTGCACAGGTAAATGTGAAGTATAAAAGTTGCACCTAAATCTTCATCACCATCATTTCCCACCTCCTGACTGCTAAAACAAAGTCTTAGTCTGCTAAGGGCATAACTTTATAAACAACCTTTTGGGATGGAAGAAGTTCACCTAAAGAGGAGCTAGAATGTGAAACAACAGCTTCTGTTCAAACACTCCATTCATTGTCTTCCCCAGGGAGAGGCTAGTATATGAGCTGGACACAACAGGAGAGCTGCTAGTTGATCTGGGGTCTGACCAAACTTCGTGTCATAACCCATTCAGTGGGGGATACTATCCGGTACAGCTTGGGTTTGAGGAAGCAAAGCAGCTCCTTTCCACCAATCCGGGGAAGTTCCGGACCCTCGTACAAGAGAGGTAAATGTTTTGGCAACACATTTTTTTAACCTTTAAGTTTAGTTGCTCTGCAAGTGATCAGATCTTTGTCTTTCTCACAAGAAGTTTCTATTCTTTGGTATTTCAGTAGACGTCTGGGGTAGAGCTACAGTACTAATAACTCCCAACTTTGTACTTATACAGCTATCACTCAGAATCTGGCAGACGTCACTTACCATTTTAGGAGTAGTCTCTAGTGTACAAGGTCAGAGGCCTGAACTCTATTTATTTCACTTCTATAAATTCCGAAGTTGCATTAGGTTTTAAAAGTCTGGGACAATAAGTACAATTCCATGTAGCCTACCAGTTGGTTTAGGTTCACTGAATATAGCATAAAAACCTAATGGGTAAGCCAGAAAGTCCATCTAGCCTACCATGCTTCCAGCTGTGGCCAGTAATGCTTTTTTAGGGAAGGATATAAGGAGAGGAAAAACTCTCCCAGCCACTGCTCCCAGCTTCCTGCAACTGTGACTGAGTTCTGTTTAGCATCTTGATTTCGGGGAGCTACTCCTAATTTACAAGTTTGCAAGTGAAATTGGAACTGGACATTATAAAGGGAGCAATTTGGCATAATTTATATATAAATAAAGAACTGTGCAACAGAGGCAGCAAGCTGTAATATTGTTCTCAACTGGTACTTTTGAGACTTTATGGCTCCTACTCTGGTTTTGTTCACTTTGAACATTCCTGCTGGAGACCTTTTTCCAGTAGAAGGTAGAATATGGGCATATAATTTGTTTGATTTTGGATGAGGGACCTACAAGGACCTTTCCAGTTTCCCAATTCTGTATCATACTACTCTAAGACAAAGGTAACAAAAAGGTAAATTTCTGGAAGGGACTCATTTCTAACAAGCCAGGTATGACCTAAACAAATCTAATTTTATTTGTTAGGCGTTGATTTACCTCTCTAAAGTTCCAAGAGGTTACACCTATGCATGTACAACTCCATACGCAACTACGCATTGAGATTAGGACTGGATAATATTAAGTGGAAATGGTATCACAGAGAACAGTCCTGGGGTATGGTCCACTATTGCAAACAAAGGGAAATTTTGGGCTGTTTTGGCCAAGAGAGAGGCCAGAACAGTGATGTTTAGCCATTTTCAGTTTTTCAGTCTCTGCTCACTTTCTCTGTGAACTTCTTAAACTCTTTTGCAGTTTTGTGTAGGCTGTTTTTTGTTATTACCTTCCATCCTCAGAGCTGGCTGCATTTCTTTGCTGAAAGATGTGACCCCTCTCTGCTGATTAACAAAGTTCCCTTAATGACTATAAATCACTTCAAGATTTGGGGATAACAGGTGCTACAGAGATTGAAAGCATCTCAGTTGGTATCTTATGGATTTATGTCTGAATTTCTCTGAGGTCTTTCAGTTCTATCTGTCTCCCCCTACTCCCATGCTTTTAGTGAGTTCATGATATTATTATTTTTGATATTTTATCAATCTCAAGAATAACTGTTTCCTTCTTTATTTCAGTCTGAAGAGACATGTGGCTGCTATTAACAGACTAGCTGATAAGGGCATGTTTTTTTGGGATTATGGCAATGCTTTTCTCTTGGAAGCTCAGAGGGCTGGTGAGTAGATCTTGGAGTTGTTAGGTGGAAACAAGGACAATCCTGCATGCATCTTCCCAGCTGTATATTTTGGTAGGATAGGGTTGGCCACTGTGTTATGCTAACTCTTTAGTCTCTCTCTTTCTCTCGTTCTCTGAGACCCCTGACCTTCTCTGTGGCTGAGATAGAGCCTTCATGGGAACCCAGGTGCAGTCTGGTTTTACRTTTTATAGTTTTTCTTCATCAAGTCACTATCAAATTTATTTTATAGGTGCTGATGTTGAGAAAAGAGGAGCCAATAAAACAGAATTTCGATATCCTTCCTACGTTCAGCACATCATGGGGTACGTTGGGGAGAGTTTGGAATAAAGCTCTCAGGTCCCTTGTGACTCCCTCTGTTTAGGGGGAGAGTACTACAGAGATTCCACTTAGTGCAAATCTTGCAGTTTACTATACATGATGAGAAGGAGTCAACCGTAGCAGTCGGAAAATTGATCTCACAGGTGTTATGCCAGTTAGTCTTATTTTTCTCCACTCTGGAGTAATAATGACCAGTGTGGTTTAGGAAGATGTCCTCTTGGCTGTAGGGATCATACTCATGTTTTCTATCGGCTTCCTTAGAGTTACTCCTTGGATTTTCCTGGGTACAGGGGAAAAGAAGAGCCAGACCTGGAGGGACATGTTGCATGTGATTAATATAAGTAAACTCTGACAGCAGAAGTTTTGCTAATATTTTGCCTGAAAGGCATGACAAGTCTTGATAATTTGGTGTAGAGCTTTATCCTTTTTAGAATTAAAAGGTCTTATGAAAGCAGATACCAGATGTGTGAACAGTAAGCTAAAGCATTGCCAAATCAAAACTCTTCACTCTTTTACATGAATAGCTGCATTTTCTCTTTTGTAGCATCAATTTTCCTTAAGCAGTTCTACTCAAGAGAATAGCCAAGTCACAGCCTCAAACTGTAACTGTATGCAACTTCACTTCTAGGTGCTAAAAATGAAGAGCTTGTCTCTTCAGAGCAGTAGAGCTCAATTCCAAATCATCAAAGCCTATGTCTACACTGCAGTTAAAAGCACATCTGAAATAGGACACACTACTGCCCATATTGCCGACTGTGCCTCTTACCCAAGCTGTGCATAGTGCTTGTAGAAAAAGCTGAGCTCAGATTTGTTGAGGGATTTGGGTTTATAACACGTTTTGCGTCTGACTCATGCTTAGCTTGCCTATATCATGTGAATGAGAGCTTGAACACAGAATAAGGCACCAACCAGATTAGATCTCTTCTTCTGGAACTCAACTGAAGCATGTCTTACTATTGTATGTAAACAATGTGAACAGCAAATGAGTCTGGACTCAGGCACTTGTTCAGAACTTACACTTGTCTGATAGTGTAGATGCACTCAAGAGTTAGCCTGGGTTAAGGACGAAAAGACCAGGCAGCAGGGAGAGTATATTTGATGAAACAAAAGAAAAATTGCAATTCATCTGATGATGCACTTGTTTAATTGAACTGCCCAACATTCCCTATTCTGGCCTGACTGTATTTTTATACACCAGTCGATGGCTGTGTGAAATAGCACTGTTTAACTTCTCAATTAATGGTCCCTGATGCTTCTGTTTAGATTAGTTCATTGAAAATATTTCAAATTCTTCCATCTCCAGCTAATGAAAGAAAAGCACTGCTAGCAGCCAGGATAAATAAGGAAAGAATTTCAACTATCTCTTAATGAAACATGTTCTCTTCCCAGGGACATTTTTTCCCTGGGATTTGGGCCATTCCGCTGGGTTTGTACCTCAGGTGACCCACAGGATCTTGCTACCACTGACTCAATTGCCATGTCTGTGCTGGAAGACTCTATACGTCAGGGAGGTAAGACACCATCCCATGCCCCCATCACTGGCGGTGCTTTTGGGGAGAAAAGGAAACTGGGAGTTGTACAATGTGTGATAGCTTTTGGGTGAAACTGTAGAAAGCAGTCTTTTGCCTATTCCACAGGGGCAGGAAATCTCACTGTTCTCCAAACTCCTATAAGGAGCGTAGCCAGTAGGTAAGATACAAAAACACCACGTAGAGAGGTTATTGATCCCAAAGCTATTGTTGCAATTTTGGCTAAGAGCATTTCTTTTCATTTGTTACAGATTTTCCTGCACTTTGTCACCTTGAAACTTCAAGGCAAACAGTATCTTTCATCAATAGGTCTTCAGGAGATTTTTAAAGGAGTCAAATTGCTTTGCCCCTGTCTGACAGGTGAATGAGGCATGGGAATCTAGGGAGGTTTTTAAGAGGCTAGCAAGCAGATCAGTGGCAGGAACCCCAGGTTTCATGGGTGTGGTGCTCCATCCAGTGTCATTTATTTGTGATTACAATTTTGAGGTCTTTCCTTTTTGTCATTTGTTAGTAAATTGACAGCTGTTTCTACTCAGTGGTGGAACCAATCTGGAATACCTGCATGGCTCTGTATGCCTCTCTAGTATCTAGGAATTACTTTCACTCTTCCATATCCCCAAAAGTGGGCTATTACTGTTATCCCTTTCTTATGAATGAGAACTGAGACAAAGCTAATTTTGTGTCAGCAAACATGAATCCTAATCTCCCACGTTGCAGTGGAAGGTCCTACTACTTTCCCTTTCTTTGTCTGCTTTTACAATAGCTGGACAGCAGACTCGAAGACTTACGTGTCATTGTCCCCTAGCACTGAAGTCCTCAGCTCTTCCGTTTTGAAAGAGTAGAGCTTTGTGCTTCTCAGAATCAAGGAAGGGATCAGAAGGAAACGGATCACAAGTCCAAAGCATATTTTATGGGGAGGAGAGCATAATATTTTTATCTGGTAATATTGAAATTCGTTGCTTCTTTCATGAAAGACATCATTGAAATATGAATAGAAGTGTGAAGATTTTGAATGCTCTCCTATTTGTCCTGGAACAGTTAGCATTGYGAGGATCTAGGGTGGTATTTCTGAAAAGGATATACCACATTCAGATATGTCTCATTTGAAACAAAACTTCTGATGTCTTCCTATAATGTAAGGCTGGTCTCCAGCTTCCTCTTGCTCCCAAGAGGTGAATTATTGATAGAGTGGGTCTGACCCTCTAAGGTCCTTAGCTCTGTCTATTCTCTTAAACTTTCCTTAGGAGTMATCTTAAAGAAAATGCACTGGAGCATGAGGTGTTTTTGATGCAATGGCCCAGAAGTGCCTCCCTGTTCTATGGATATTGAAACTTCCATGTTTTTAAACCTGGTCCCTTGGCTTAATTGAAAGGAGGGTGAAATCCAATACTATAGTGCTGGCTCTGTCTTCAAAAATTTGCAGTAATTTTTCTGCCGTGTACTGCAATCTCCAGTCATCTTCTCTCAAGATTGAATTGATGCATGACAGTTGGATGGTTTGCATTGCAAGACTAGGAAATGAATCAGTTACTGTGTGCACAATAGTATGTGGGTGTTTATATAGACGGTAATGTAAAGCTGAGGAAAGAGGTCTCTTCCACAGACAAAAAGCATTGAACTCTTGCTTGATATTCTTAATTTATATGAAAAATGATATTTAAAAAATCCCAACAGGTGAAAACAGACTTAAGGGCAAGGCTATTACTGGATTTGCTGTTGAATTTGGCAGGACAATGGGAATAGGATTTCAAAGAGAAATGAAAACAGAATTTGGCCAGAAAATAAACAGCCATTCGTGGATTCATGTTCTCGAGTATTCCACTTGCTGTCCACCCCCTATGGGACCTGGGCTTGGACCAAATTCCAAGGTCTGGATATCCTCACACACATATACATCTAAAATCTGAACCTACCTTTGAATTTTATAAAAGAATCTGTTATGATGGTTGAGTGAAAGCTCCACAGAGCTGAAGTCTGCTGCATTCCAAGTCTAAACTTTTGACCTGGCGTTGAGTTCAATGTTAAACATTCTTCTCCTTTTGTGGAGTTGAATTTTTGCACTTAAACCTCACAAACTGYGGAAAAAGTACTATCTAGTTTTATTATCTGCTTCCACTTCTAAGGTACCCGAGCTTTTAATTCAGCCTTTGCACAAGAGATGCAGCACTGAGCATTGGAGTGTAACTCGGATTTATGACTGTGGTAGTTTGCAGGCTGAGCTGATGCATAACAACAATACAAATCTCCCAAGAGCAAAGGGAGCCAACCTCTGTGGTGTTAAGGACTGTTCCTCTGAGTACACAATGCTTTCTAGTATCTTTTAAACCCTAAATAAGTACAAAGGCCTATGAAATACCAGAAGCAACACAGTAGCTTGCCTGACTTCAAAATGTATTCCTCCTGGAGTGGGGAAATGGGGGCAGCAGTTTAGCGAATGAGACACACATGGAGCTAATCTAAGGTTAAAGTCTTTCTAGGAAGAGCTGTAAGATTTTTCAATTGCAGGCAGTAAGGCTAAATAAAAGGAAGGATTCTTCACTTCCCTAGGGGATGACTGATGAAATCCAACTTTGGACACACCACAGTTTAGGACAGAAAATGACTGTTTATTGGAGCTGGCTGGGAGGGACAGAGGTGCTGTATTGAGATACGTCCTTGTAGCCAATATTCTCGTCTGGCTTCTCTTCTGGGTATGTTCTATAGAATTAACAGACAGTAAGGTCTTTTCTACAAGTCTGTGCACTGTGGAGTATAAAATATGGTAAGTACTCTCTAAGATAGCTTATAAAAGTGATAGACAGGAACTAATTCTCTATTTGGTTTTCTAGAGTAACTCTTGTAAACTCTCATTAAATATCTGTAATAACTTAAGTGAGTACTACCCATTGCCTTCTAGAAGATGTTTCCTTAAAGCTTATGAATGGCAGCACAATCCTCCTAGGACAGCACTAGCAGATGTTTCATCTTTCACTCCCTGTGAAGCTAAGAGCTGACATGTCAATCCTCATTGCAGACTTTAGAAGCTATCACTTGGAGCCAACCTCTAAAGCACTGACAGGTCTTTTTAGAATCATTAAAACTCTCTGTATGGAAGGCCTGCCTCTGCAGGAATGAGCATATTTTATATTTCCTTTTAATAATGTGTTTAACCTGGATTAGATATGAGTATCATACCTTTTCCTCTTTCCTTTTTCTAGTTTTACTACGCATATCTGCTGACATATTGCCTGGTGGAAAGACAGTAGTCTTAAACACTTCTCAGTTACCAGGGACAATTTCAAGTTAACAGTGTGCAGTTTCTYCAGTTTGACTGACTTTCAAACATAAGTTTCAGATTTAAGACTCACTTTAAGATTCAGCTRGACMGGGTGCTGGGCCAGCTTGTCTAGAYTGTGCTTTTGCCAAGAAAGTTTGGACCAGATGATCCTTGAGATCCCTTCCAACCTGGTATTCTATGATTCTTTGAAGTTATATGTACATTACAATTTGACTTCAAAATGGGTGAGAGCTGGAAAGTGTTGGGGAACATGCTGTCTTGGCATCTGCAGAAACGATTATAACTTGAAGCTCTAATGCATGAGCAAATCACTGTGGCTTAGCATGTTCCCACATGCCGGCTGAGCCCTGGTAGCTGACCATGTCTCTCAGGACAAGGTAATGTGATGTAGCTTAGCCCATGGAGGAAGAGCCTACAGGCAGTAACTTCTTCAGCCATTGTAACCTCATCTGAGCTCACACTCAGCCTGCRTGAAAAGGCACAACTGTAAAAGCCCCCAAAACAAAGACAATGCTTCTGTCCCATTCCATACTCCCTCTCTCTTTTGTTACTCACTTGCTACAGATGGTRCCATGCCTGTGGAGGCAGCTGATTGTACTGAGGTCACCATGTATCTGACTGATATGTGCCATATTTCCCTGTCTTCCAGTTCAAGTATCTTTATTCTTACTCCTCTTTGGTTTGGCTGATTGAGATGGAATGGCACAGATATAAACGAGAGGAGAAGCTGGAGAATATAAAACCATTGTATATAATTCTCTTCTTAGATAACATATATATCTAACCAAGGTGTAGGGTGGATTTACACATAAAGTAGCTACTCCATAGTAAGCTTTTCTGTGCAGTTTGCGCTCCATAGTAAAGTGAGGCAACATACGTCCGTTTGTAGGATAAGAGACCTCGGTTTTATCCGGGGATAAAAACATTCATGTGGGCCGTTTAGTACAGAGCAACTGCTATGCTATAAATCTATATCCCAGCATTGGTGTAACTTATCCTCAAGTATGCATTGCCAGCTGCTTCTAAAAATGTCTGCTGGCTGACTCAAAGGAGTTATTTTACTACCTGATGCAAGACTGGACTGTAGTACCCCATGTCATGGAGCTTGCTAAAGCTACTAATTTACCAAAGTCTTGGAAAGGGATTGGGCATTTAGTAGGCAGCAAGCCAGGAGACCAAAAATGAACCGTACATGTAACCCATATTTCAAGGTTTAGTTTAGTTTGTTAAAGATCTGAATGGGAGTTATCATTCCAGCTGCCTCCTAGGCAATATCTCATACCTTCYTCTGAATATATGGTACCAGTTACCGCATTGGCTGCACAGAGGATTCTATATAGCATTTCCTATATGCGTGCTTGTATCTGAGAGTAGAATTTGACTTYCTAGTGCTGTCAGATGAATTAAATTAAATTTAGAGCATATTGCATTCATTTTCAAAACCTCTTTTCTTTCTTGCTTTCTCTTGCAAGTGAGCACATCTGTGAAGCAGCAGTACCATGACAACATCCGCTGGATTCGGGAAGCTGGCAGGCACAGCTTGGTAAGTGCACAACCTCCGTCAGCACATGTGACYGCTCCTGGTCCAGAATGCAGTTTTTGAGTGCTGGAATGAAAAGTGGGAATGAGCATGAATGAAAACACTGGCTGTAACTCCCACGGCTGATAACTTAAACCTCTCTCCACAGCAGGGTTTCAGGGTGAGCTGAAGCAGTTCTTTCCTTTCACTTCCTCATCTGGAAATGTTCAAATAATCCAGCAATATCTAGTCTTATATCTGGAGTGAAACGCATCAATGATTCACTGTCCACCTCATTTGTAACTACCTTTCTTTCAGAGCACTATTCAAAATGTCCTTCTTGGCATTGCTTTGGCCCAACCTCTTCACGCCTGCAGTTCCCAGTACCCTTTTCAAAACAGGGGATGAGGCCAAAGAACTACCATCCTTTTGCAYTGTGGGAAGCAGGATGGCAGTGAAGCATCCTGTGTTTTTCTTTCAGGGCAGGCTCTCACTGTGAAGCTAACCGGTAACACTGTAGGGCTCATATGTGCTCTCCTCATCTGGAAGCCAGATTGGTGTGTGGGGTAAAAGCTGGAAAGGAGCATAGCTGTGCAGGACAGATGTTCTTTACCATTCTTTGTCTCCATATTTCTCTTCCCTTCCAGCCCACCATCGCCAGTTCCAAACCTCTGCTTCTCAGCTGTTGATAAGGGATTTGTTGATAGGGGGATTATAGCCTAGCAATCAGGTTGATTTTAAAAAGTGGGATTTATTGGACAGTAGCAGCTGAATACAGAAATACGTCTCAGTGATTGTGTGAGTGGAGATAAAACTCAGTTCAAAGAGGGATTTTAATTTCTTTTTTTCTGGAAGCTGGATGTTGATGAAGAAATAATCTGCACTTTCTCCTACAGAAGGGGTCARTCCTGTGACTCCATTTATCTGGGGCCTGAAGATAAGCCAGTTGCACAGAGAACCTTATCACTCTGGCATTTTTATCTTCCAGGTTGTTGGCTCTCAAGCTAGAATCTTATATTCTGATCAGAGGGGTCGTGTGTCTATAGCTGTTGCTATTAATCGAGCGATTTCCGAAGGAAGGATTAAGGTTTGCCTTTTTTGTCTTGATATGATTTGGTAATTGTGTTTAATATCTGAGACTGGGGTGGCAGGTGGRAAAGGAGAAAGCTTCAATCAGTGAAGCTTCAGCTTCAACCACTGAAGAACAGAAGTGCCTGCTGTTTACATGGGACCAGTATTCTGTTAGCATGTATTAGAGCTCAGTCATCGTCTCTGCCTGTCACCAGWATTGCGCTATGTAATAGAGGAGAGATGGGTTTAGAAACTTTCTGAAATATGCTACCTTTATTTCATGGTGGGAATCTGCCTTATTTTCTGTTTGGGCATCTACAAGCACAACATATCATGCTGTGATTTGCTGAAAAGAGAAGGCAGGGACTGTAACTCCTTAGCAGTGGCCCAAACATTAAAAGTAACAAGAGACTGTGCCACTGCCCAGTGCTTCTTACCCTCTGTTCCTCACTTTCAGCCGAATCATGGCTACAGCCAGCTCTGCAGTCAATTTTCATTTGCATTGCATATGTGAATGAAGAAAATCGTTAGGCTTGGCACTGCCACTTTAGTGCATAATGAGTAATATCTCACTCATCTGAGTAAAATCCCACTGACCATACGTGGTGGTGGTAAAAGTACATACTACGGGCAAGATTCTATAGGGATTTTCAAATTTCTTCATGAGTATTGTAGGTAGACGTGCAATATGTGACATCCTGGGGGACCAAAATCCTGAAGGCGCCACTCAGTAATTATACCCATTACTTGCTGTGTGTACCGCAGCATCAGACCAAGGCATATTCACTCATTCATCTCCATCTCTTTTATAGCTGAATTACAATTACCCTTTTTAAAGGGTCGAACTCAAGTAAAACTTAAAATGGATTCTAGCTAGGAAAGGTCTGTTTTTTGTTACTCAGAAAATGTTTGTTAAAATATTTCAAATGCTGTTGACCTTCTCAGGATTCAAAATGAACGTCGCTGCAAGCTRGTCTTAAAAAATAAATCTGACCAAACAGAGCATTCCCTTGGAGCTAGGACTGACAAGGTCAGACTCCCAGGCCCTTCAGATTTTGTTGCATCCTTTTTTCGCTTCTTCAAATCTCCATTCCCCCTCTCAATTTTCTAATTCACTGCCAGCATAAAACAGAGCCAACTAATTCCAGACCACACCATGCCAAGAGTGAATTATTCTTATATAAACCCTGTGCATGGCAAATGATAATGAAGACCTGCAAGCTGATCTAGATTCATACTGTCAATTAAATTCCAGATCAAGAATGGACTTGTTTGAGCTGTATGAAATCACTGATTTTCATTGCTAACCTATTTTTAGTCTTGAAGCCTTCCAAAAGAACAAAAAAGTGTAAAAATTCTTACTGTTAGTTTTCATTTTCAAGAGCAAAAAAGAACTATTTTTGAATGAAGATTTTTGCATACGGAAATGTCTTTGAAATTGAAATTGAAACCATACTGGTTCCCCTCTTCTCCCTGCCCTCCTTTGAAGATGCCATTGGCATAAAAACAAGCTCTTGTTCTTAGTTATGAAAGAATGCTGTCTTTCATGAACAGTATGTGAACAACTGTTTTATAATAAATAATAGCAGGCAGAGAAGGTGTTTCAGGGGGTTTAGGAGAGGGGACAAAGCTGAGGTTTGAAATGGCTTAAGACAGAAGTGAATTCAGCAAATGATGATCCTTGGTAGCATTGACAGTCCATGAAGGATTCCATTTTCTTGTCCTTGGCTTTTTGCAGGCTCCAGTAGTCCTCAGCCGAGATCACCATGATGTGAGTGGGACTGACAGTCCTTACAGAGAAACGTCAAACATTTATGATGGATCAGCCTTTTGCGCAGGTCAGCAGAGCAGCTGAGGCTTGTCTGTCCAGGCAAATGAGGAAATTGCTTTAAAAGAGAAATTGGGTTTGTTATGCAACATTTTAAAAAAGTTTTTGTTTAACAATTTAATCCMAATTAATCAGATTTCCTGAGCAGCTTTGTGGGATTTAATAGTGATACAGACATGAATGTGGAGCTAGTTAAATAGAGGTCCAGAACAATGATGAAAATTCAATGAAGATGCATCAGATTTACCTGAATGTAAATGGAGAGCAGACTRTCTCAGAGGACTGTATCTTCTGTTTGATTTTAATTTTGCACCTCACTGTTTCAAAGAGGTGATCTGAGCAGAATCACAGCTTATTTCCTTGGGATTCAGAAGATCAAAATCAGGTCTATAATAGTATTTTGCTTAAAGAGAAAAGATTCACAGCTGCGTTCATTTCATTGCCTGAGGACTCAGGGAAACAGTCTGGAGTTTCTGAAAGGAACTTTTCTGGTCATAAGGGAACATACTTTGATAGTAAAAGCATAAGAATAGAAGTCAGGAGTTCTGGATTAGATTCCAAGCCTTGTTGCTCACTTACAGTGTGACTGTGGGCAAATCATGTAGGTTTGCTATACAAAAGGAGCCTTTAATTCTGCACACCTGACCTGAGCTAGCTAGACTCTGCTTTTAAGTTTGTGAAATGGTGCTTTAGAAAAATAAACCCAAGAAATATCAGATTGGAGACCTGAAAAAAAATGAGTGAAGCACTAAGCAATTTTTAACCTAAATCTTCCTCAATTTTCCATCCATAAAGTGGAAATTATGATAATAGCTTTAGCCCAGTAGTGTTTCCGCATGTCATGAACTGACAATCACAAAGCGGCTTGAGATTGGAGGATACAAGCTGCTGCAGAAGAAGAAATTATGATAGAGGTAGCTGAGCATATTGAATTACTTCCATTATGGGAATTCATAATAGAACCAAATTATGGCACAATTTTAAGGAGAAATCCCTGCTATCTTAACTGGATTTCCTGATGAAATGAGGCTTTTAGCTGTGTCTGTCATCAGTCCCACTTCAACACTTTTTGAGAAAATGGTGCGGCTGCATAAAGAGCAGCAATGCAAAGTAATGTCTCCACCAAAGGGCTTAAGAACATAAGTAAACCTCAGGCAAAGCCCTCAGAAGAGGGCAATAGAAACAAGGCTTGTGAAACCCCATTGCTCATCATGCTATGTGTTTTTCTTTGCATTTTGTGATTTACATAAACCATTTGCCTTCTCCAAGGGCTTATCTAAAGCCTCTTGACCACTGATTTCATTGGTCTTTGAAACCAGGCCTAACTCTGTTTTACCAGATGAGCCTCTGGAGGTAATAAAAKAACATCTTAGGTCTTCCTCTCCCCCTTCTTTCCTGTTGTTTTAAAACCACATTTGAGCTGGTTCAGTTGAAATTGGCTCCTCTAGCACACAGGAATTTTCCAGAGTGTTTGCCTGTCTTATTTTGTTTTGCAGTAAGTACCTCAGCCTGATCTTTGGCAAACATGGGTCATGGCTGCTCAGCAAAGTGTAGTTCAGCACAGACATTTGCACAGTTAGTGACCTTTTTCGAAGCCAAGGAGCAGCACGTTATTACATCGTTATTCCACTTGCCATGCTCCTTGCCCAACCTCCACTCTTATCACGCTAGTGGCTGAGGAAGAAACCTGTACGTTTTTAGAATATGGGGATTTTGATCTCTCCCATTCCCTCTTGACAGCACTGTAATTATGATAATTGGGTTATTAAAGTGACATAATGCCAGATAAAAGATGCCATAATGGGCCTTTTGACAGGGTTTAACATAGATTAGTGCTCAAGTAAACTCATTTTTCCATCAGACATGTAACAACTGTGAGTCTACAGATGTGGCTGGTGGGGATATTGCTGTTTGTTTCTTATTTTTTTGCTGTTAAAAGCACAGCAAATGATCTATTAAATCTGTCCTGAATTAAATCTGGACAAATGTTTTGAGTGAATTTTACCCTGTTATACTTTATGTGTACCTCTTTCCACCTCTCTGGGTATATCCTTTAGCACAAATTGTAGTGAACATACATACAAAATTCTAGTGAACATTTCAGTGGAAATCATACATGTGACATCAGTCAAATGACATTTGTCTGCTAAATAATTTTTTCTTCATTTTTTTAAAGCAAAACAAACCTCCTGTGTGATTTCAGCAGTTCATGTTCAGGGTAAAATTCCCCCATGTCCAGAGAATCGGGGCCAATATCATTTTCATCCCAGCTGTGTTCCCAAAATGCAACTCCTTAGCTTTAGACTGGCTTTCTGCACAGGGCTGAGTTAACTCTGCAGTCTGATCTAAAAATACTTCGGGCTTCTGAGAACTTCAAGGTGTGTAGTTTTCCAGGTGTCCCCCATTTTGAAACCCTTCACATGGATGTCTCCAGCCTGTTCTTCCATGACTGAGGCATGCCCAAAGGAGAGTACTGTATTTCTCTCCACCCTGAGGAGGTATCTCCCAGCTGAGGAGTGGTAGATTCTTCAACTGCTTGAATTGGATCACAAATGAAGAAAGCACCAGGGTCCTCACAAACCACAGGGTGAAATTAGCATTTGCTTCCTCCAGTGTGGGGGCAAAGAATGGGAGGAAAATCTCTCTTGCCTGTTCCTCCCAAGAATGAGATGTTCAGTGTATATCTGTGAGAGAAGCTGTGAGTAAACCCTGCGTCCAACACTGCCTTCACACAGCCAAAATCAAGGTGTTAGTGGAGGAAGTGAGCAGCACAACAAAAAAATGAATGCAGCATGTCAAAGCCATAACACCTTTCCTCTCCTCCTAGACATGGCGGTACAAAATTTTGTAGGAGAYGCGTTCAGAGGAGCGACCTGGGTCGCATTGCACAACGGTGGTGGAGTTGGCTGGTAAGAACTTATTTATGTTTCTAAAGCTGGACTCTGAATCCTGTTACCACTACTGTGTCTGCACGTGGGGAGGAGAGACAGGAAGAGAATTGCAGAAAAGATGTGTGTATTACTAGAGTAGTACAATGTCATGATCGTGGGAAGGATGGGTTTGGAGACAAGGATGTATTATAAGGTAAAGTGTGGTGTTGTATGAGGCTTTTCTAATTAATGCCCATATGTCTAGAAAAAGTGTTTTGGACATTGGCCACAGYGCAGTTTGGAGAACTTAATTTGCCAAACAAGTACAGTCTGACGTGGTCTTTTTGAACAGATCCTACTTCCAAAGTTGTCTTCACACATGCACAGCCAGAGTGTTAGCGGATGGATTATGTTTAGGTTTCCCCTTAAGCTGTATTTAAATCTGTGACCTTAGGACCCCAATATAAATGCCCATGTGCTAAAGTGCAACGAGGGGTTATTGATACAAAGCAGCTGAGGTGCCAGCAAACCCCCCAGTCTTCTTTCTCTCCTTGCTCGTGCCTGGTAGGATAAAAGACCACAGCCAAGTAAGGACTTGATGAAACACCTCCTTCTTCACATAAGATGCAGAACTAAGAGAAATGTCTAAACTGAGATGCAGAATGAGAGAAATATTATGTATGAAGAGGGAGATTAATCTCCTTCATGTGCCACTAAAAGGTTACTCTGGGTTGGCAGAGGTTTAGGGAAAAGGAGAGCCTGGCCACACTGCAGAGTCTTTAGTTCTGTTTTTTTCTTTCCAGCATAGTCCAGCAAAGCCTCTCCCATTTACAGTCATGTCTTCATTTTGTGGTGTCGCCAGTCAAAACGGGGACAACCCTCTATTAAATGCTGTAGTGAACCCTCCCACTTCCCTGTTCCATCCAGCTCTGGAATATGCCAACAACAGCAAGCCAAAGAACTTGTAGCAGATGTTATCCTCAGAGACATTTGATGATAATTTATTATTACTCATCTGGATGATCTGGATCTAGAAAATATCCCTTCAAGTCAGATGGAGAATTCCCTCTCCTGTACTCTAACTCCTTTGATTTCAGTGAAGTAACTACTGAACAGAAGGTACATGAGGGCAAAATTGAACAGTGGGATAAGAAGGCTTTCTGAGGGCTTAGACGCATGGAGTGAAAATCTGGCTTTACTGATTTCAGCAATAACACCCACTGTGGCCAGGATTTTATTCACAACTTCCATAATTCTGAATGGAAAATACATACCAGAATATATGCTTAACTCTGGTCATCTCAGTCTCAGACTCCAGAGATAACAGCAGACTAGATCTGTCTGAATGGCCTTAGCTGAGCTTAACCTTTTAAAATACCTGCTTATGAAATACAAGCAAAGAAAATAACTTTCCACTATCTGTGCAAAATATTTGGAATATTTTTATGATAAGTGATAATTATAATTATTAGAATTGCTAAAATAATTGCTTATGCCACGAATGTTCTGTGCATCAATGATGCTTAATTCAAAGGATACARATAATCATATTCCCTACCTCTCTCTGGCCTCTGTGAGGCCAATCCCTCCTGCATGTTTCTAGCCCTCTGAGCAATTCAAAGTGAGATTGGCTGAATGGTGACACTGCCCTTACTTCTGGAAAACTGGCACTGGCCACACTGCGACTTCAGTTTTATTGTTTTAGTTGTTTCTTAAGTGGAGTTACATCATTAGAAAGAAGCTCTTCCCCAAGGCAGAGCAGAGATGCTGTCATTTATGTAATGCATCCGAAAATTAGTGTGTGGCTGTTCACTGAAATCAAAATATCGATGGAAAAACAGGGTTTGGTTATCCTTTTTGACATTTCCTATGGCTGCTTAGTGGCTTGTCATTGTGGAACAGTATCTGCTCACCTTGTTCTTGGGAGCAGTCATAGCCCTCTCTGATTAAATTACTGTGCTTCAGTGAAGAATGCAGAGCYTGAAAATCAGGCCTGTCTCTGCACAAGCCTTAATAAGCCACCATGCTGAGACTCAGATGTGGTAACAATGTCGTGCCGTTAGATGCCGTGGTCTGGAGAGCCCCCGAAAGCCACGGCCCGACAGGTGGTTCTGCTCCGCTTAACTAATCACGGCACCACCCTGGCGAGCTAAAGCCCTGCACCCCTTTGCCTTCTAAGGAGAAAGAGAGGAGTAATTTAAAGGTGGTAAAAGAAGCAAAACCAACCCCCAACCATAACAAATTACTCTCTTTGCCTGGAAAAGACAGATGCCTTTAGGTTTTAGGACCCTGTTTTTCTTTTTCTCTAGAGAGCTAAAAATTCAGCTGACTTTGCCATAAAGAAATCTCCATGTGCCTGATAAAATCTTCTTGTCATCAGCTGATTTGGAAACGTGAAAGTGCATGTGGAACCTTATATATATTTATAAACAAATATGCACGTGATTAGAGAGAAATCAAGTTGTCATTGGSAAGTTTCTGTTCAGGAAGTTCAGAAATGGCAATGGCGCTGGGTTCAGCTAGCAGTCCTCCCTGCAGAGGCTGGGCTTGCCTGGAACTGCTGACAGATCTGCCATGTCTTCCCCATGAGACTAGAGAAGTGCCTTCTACCTGCTTTGATTTTTCTGTGCTATAGCCTTGTGGGACAAACAAAAAAAGCAGGATTAATATTTATTTAGCTGGAATCTGCATCACATGTACTGTTTGAGAGACTTAAGATTAACATAGTCTTGACTGTAATTACAGCAAATGAATGTTATTCATTTCTTKCTGCCTGTTTATTTGCAGGAGAATGTATGTTAGCACGGAGCCTGACTAACCTGTAGTAACAAAAAGGCAGAAGCAATTTAAGAACCGAACTGCACTGTTGACAGTGTGACTTCTTGATTGTGAGAGAGGCCTTGTTTTCTTTGATCACCTTAGAAGGAGACATCTGGAAATTATAGGAGGTAGCTTAGGTCAAAATGCCACATGTTTCTTTAATTACCTGAAAATGTGACCCAATGCTAATGAAGGCAGAGAGCTCCCCTTTAAAAGTGAGAGGTTTTGCTAGAAAATCCATCCTAACAAACATTGGCATTTAATTTATGAGTGATTTTTAGACAGTAGGACAGATTCTGATGAGTGATTCTGATTTACACTGGAGTAACTCCGTGGAAATCAATGGAGAGGCTCTAAATTTATGGAGTGCAAGTGAGATCAGACGGTCACTGTTCGTGCCTAAGCTTCAAAGGATGCTCTTTGGGATGCTGTGCACAGAGGGGATCTTTGCCACTGAAAGGACATCATCTTCCTGTACTGAATATCTTGATAAAGCACTGGGCCAAAGGTCTGATTTTCTTATTGTCTGATATTGCCAATAGGCTGTCTTGAGGTGTGCTCATAATGTGATCCCAATTACATTGCAATGGCATCATTGACATTCCTAAGTGTACTCTAGCTTGCTATTTTGACAGTAAAGAATAGTGCTAATTTGGTCTCTGTACACCGAAGCATCAGAGTATGGTGAGGTAACTGGCCCTGGTCTTGATATAATTACATTTGTAATATTGTCATCCAGTTCAGTCCCCTCTTTTGGAAAAGACAGTAACAACATGAGCTATTAGAAAAGTAGAATTTGCAAGAAATGGATGTTGTTTTGAATGTTTTCATACCAAAATGAGACTAAGAGCAGAACTAATGAAAGATTTCACACAGTAAAAAGATCCTGGGAATTAAATTCCAGGCTGGAAGGTGTTGACAGTGTCAATATCAAAAAGAAACATTTTATTTTGAAGAGTCAGAGCTTACAATATTCAAACATCTCAATTGAAAACATGACTTTGTTTCAGATTTTCCTGTTAAAGATAAGAAACTGATTCATTCACTGACATTCTGCTGTGAGAACTGTCAGTTCAAGAAAACTGTGCCTTTCAACAGAAAATGTGTTTGTAATAATGACATATCTAATAATGGTAAAGTGGAGGGAATTCACAGAATGGTACCGTGATGGTGAGATCTGGAGCTCTAAGTTCCTTGCTCAGCTATGTGATAGGGTCCTACTTAGCACACAGGTAGTATATATAACTAGTGGAAGGGAATCAACATCACGTAAGTAACAACATTACATTGAAAATGAGAAAATGTGAGTTCTAGTTTCAGGAAGAAGATCTCAGGTGTGTGAGGTTCCAGTGTAGCCTCATTTCCCCATTCCCTGAGAAGCTCAAGTTACTGCTGCAAAATATACAGAAAGAAATTATTCCTTTCTGGACTGGAAGACACCTAGCTCCTGTCTGATTCATGGATATGTCTGATGTTATTCTATGTAAATTTTGTAAACGTATTCATTATATTAACTATAAAACACAGAGGACAAAATCCTGCCTCCAGGGATCTCCATTAATAGTGTTTCATACCATGTGTTGTTGTATGATATGCCCCGTCTCTCAGGTATTGCTGATGCTGAGTTACATGCCAGAACTCTCATGGATTTACAGCAACAGATAATTATCCAAATGCATTCACCGCTATTCACCATATGCAACAAAACAAGAACTTGTGCAGGCCAGACTCTGAAGTCAGACAAGATGTTTTGCTCTATGTGTTTTCCCTGTCCTTTTAAAACCAGACTGGTATTTCTCCCAAGTATAAACTGTTAGTTTTAACATGTTTCTGTTCTTCTTCTGCCAATAAGTCTGCTTCCTGAAAAGTTGGCACTGATGTCTTTAAACATCTCTGTATCTCATACAAAATGAATGACTGTTTCTGAAATGATCGAGGCAGATATGCATTAAGTGGTGGTTAATGCTTTTTTAATAAAATACTTATGCTCTCTCATTTGTCCCGAGAGAATATAAATAGATCCATCTGTCTTCTTCAGTAAGTACACAGTACAGTCCTCCTCGTGATCCTATCTATATGGCAGGCTTTAGTGTAGCAAACATGAACAGCTTAACCTTTAAAAATACCCTGAGATAGGTAGCTCTCCAGCCCATCAGAAGTGCTAACCTTTCTTTACTTGTTTCTAGAGCGAGTACAGCGTGCAGTCCTCAGGAGATGCAGCGCAAGCTTAATTTTTGGCACTCCTGCTTGGAGCAGATACTGACTGCTAGCTGGGCATTATGAGAAAGGTGGAATAGGTTTGCTGCAGGTCAGGAAACTAGGCTTTTGCCCTGCTAAATTAATTTTATTTTTTTTTTTTAGAATTACAAAAGGTCATTGATAGTCTCTTATTCAGCACCATTTCTATATTCTCATCCTTCTTCTTGCAGCGCAACTGAACAAATTAACTCCTGTGAATTTTGTGGAATTATTTTGAATTATTTTGATTTAATTCTCTTACATTTATATTTTTTAGGGGTGAAGTGATCAATGGGGGATTTGGCCTGGTTTTGGATGGGTCCACACAGGCTGAAGAACGGGCTAAGATGATGCTCAGCTGGGATGTTTCCAATGGAGTAAGAAAAGCTCATTATTTATGTTCACTTTAATATCTTCCTGCCTCTGGGACTGTGTTTATTTAGGTACTCAGGTTCCAGTACTCCTATTCTTTTTAACCGAATGGGAGTATGAGCACTCATGCAGAAGTTTTTGGGATCTGTCTTTTTGTATCCCAGGATAGTCCTAATGGGCCAAGTGACTCATTCTATTCACTGCTTCTAATACGGGTGGTTATGAGCTCTACTGATTCCAGTAGAGCCAACGAGTTGTTTTGTTTGGTCGKTTTTTTTCTCCAACCAACCTCAATAAAAAAGAGGATGAATAATTCTTGGGTAAGGAACTTACTGTAAAGTGTCAGGACCACCCCCTCTGACTTTACAACATATTGGAGCCCAATAGTTTCCACATATCTCAGTGTGTGTTTTGCTATTTTTTAAGCAGAAAGGGAAGCATGCTTATGACAATTTTGTTAGATATGCTGGCATTGTTGTTGGTCTACATAATACAGTTGACAACTATATGAACTTTAGTCTCATCTATTCCTAACTTCGAGATCTAGGTATCTCGAAAGGCTTGTCATTTAAGTGCCATTTCKTCCAGCCCTTGCTACCATGAGAGTTTTTGCATTCCATTAGTGTCCAGATAGATCCTGTCTGGGTTTAACATTAGGATCCCATCTCTGAAGTGGCAGAGAGGTTTTGATTCAATACTTGCAGGGAACCTAGTCAGCAGGACATAGTGATGCATAGTGCAATTAAAGGACAAAACCTGTTGCGTTTCATTCACGAAACCTCACAAGGACCTGATGTRTTGAGGGAGCTTCTTGCCAATGCTGACATGAACTGTTCTGTTTTACTTCTCAAAGAACTGCAGAATTCCTTCTTGCCTTAGACCTAAACATTTTTTTTTTCTCCCCATAAGACCTGGCATGACTGGGGGTAGAAGAGGAGGAGGAACAATTTGCTAGTATTCCCTGTCCCAGATCTGAAATAACACATTAGTAAACTATTAAGGAAGAAGGAGGAGGACAATTATATTAATTTGTAGATTAGAGTAATGAAGACAAACCCTTAACATGCACTGTGTATCAGAGACAGCCTATTAAAAACCCAATAAATCTTTTGCTGCTCTGATTTATTGCAAGTAAAAGCCCCACTCCTCCACACATATGTTGAAAAAGGACAATCTGAGAATGCTATCCATATTATATACAAGACTGGAAAGAAACTGGAGTGYACCCTTGAAAATACACTGCCAGGAATAATCATAGGTGAGTAGCAGGGAAATCGAGTTGTTAACTTGAAAGGCCATTTCTAGCTGTAATTGCTAGTTCCTGTGAATTTATTAGGCTTACATTAATCATATGCTTAAATATTTTACTAAACTGGAACCTAAGTATTTTCTTCCTTGAACACTTTTGAGTCTAAATATTTCAGGCACCAATTTGCAATTCATAATAGAGATTTGTAAGGCATTGAATAGAAGGAAGGACTTAATTTCCTTTATGCTAAATCTTGACTTTTTCTCATCTGGGGAACCTTGCTTGTACACAGATCAAAATGCAGAGCTTTGCTGTTGGAAGAGGCGTTTACCAGTTCCCTGGCTGTCCATAGAGTTTCATCCTTATGTGCTGGCAGAGAATTTGGGTCCTTGATTTCATAGTTTGAAAATACATTGAGTGACATTTTCCTTTTTAAATAGTTATCCCACTACAAAAGCATTGATTGCTTAAATGACACTGTTATCTAAAGCAAGTGCTAGTTTYACAGAGCTGGGATGGAGTGCACAATTATTTTTAGTGAGAGAATTTTGTAAAGTTTATAAGGTACCCGGCTCTACCAATGTTATCTGTCCARTGTTATGTTTCTGCTTGAAAATGTACCAAGTCTATCCAAATACTACTCATAAAAATTAAGCAGGTATTACAAAAATTACTTCCAAAATCAGTAAGGAAACTAGAAACTGGCAGAGGGTTGAAAGATTTGTTGTCATGAAGTTGGGTGCCAGTGTTTGCGTAAATATTGTGTAAGATGATGTGGCAAGAGAAATGCACGATTTTACACCCATTGATTTTCTGGTCTGACAGGTCGCCAGACGCTGCTGGTCGGGTAATGACTATGCTTATGAAAGGATCTGCCAAGCAATGAAAGAGGATGCCACATTGAAGGTGACTCTCCCTCACAAGGTGGTGGATGAGAACATCTTGGAACAAGCCCTGAAACATTAGTGGTATTCCTAGTGCAACATTGTCCTTGCAGATACATTTGAAGTTGCTTCCTTGATATCCTATTTTGCTCCCTGGCCGAACGATAAAAGCCTTGCAAATGTCTCTTCCATGTGAGTTCTCTTTCTCCGCTTTAACTTGTTAATGGGGCAAACCTGTATCTGGCTGTGACAGGTCCACTGATGTCAGGAACAGCCTTTTCACTAACATATTTGGAACAATGTTTGCAATAAGAAACTATTCATTGTAAGGAAAGGAACTGGAATTTTGTCCCAGAAAATTAAACAAAAAAAAAATCCACTTATCCCTGATAATTCATAAATTAAGGAGACTCTTAGGTCTGGTAGATCAAATGTGGAATGGAAATTGGAACTCTTAGTTCTAATCCAGAGTCTGCTGCTATCAGCAAAGAGCCATGAAATCCAGTAGCCAAACATATGGGTATTCTTTAGCTGGTGGAGGATGTACTGGTATCATATGTGCCAGACTCAAGCTTTTCTGTATTGCCATAAAAGYGTTTGGTGATCACAATAGAAAGCGACAGATGATAAACTGTAACTGGTTAAGCGCAGCTAGCTTGCATGTGTTTTTCCCTGAAATTTTCACCCAAGATTTTCACCACAAGCARGAACAGAATGCAGTGCCAGGTAAGTGGGTGGAAAAGCCTGAGGGCAGTAAGTACTAGACCATTTCCAAACATTTTACAGCAAGGCCAGAAAAATATGGAACAACTCATGMTATGAATTAGTGTGAGCCAAATTCTGCATCTGAGATGGTGCCATTCTACTGAATCTGATGTTGTGTGCGCTTTGCTGCCTCACAATGATGAGTTTGTTCTTCTTTAGAAGCCCATTCCACTTGAGCAGCTTCTAGATGGATGAAAACCTCCAGAAAATCTAGATCCTTAGTGCTGGCTGCTTCTTTTTAATGAAAAAACATGGACTACTCACCCATTTGGATGTGAGTGGTGCAATTAGTAAAGCACTGTAACAAAATGATCATGTAGACTTTCCTTCTGAAATAAAACACAGCTGATGTGAAAAAAACTAAAGCACCAAAGACAAGACAGTGTGGGCTTCCTTCATGCAGAAGTTGATTATAAAGTAAAATAGAGATAGAAAGGTCTTTTGCGTCTCCCTTCTTCTTCCTAGGAAGAGTTAGGAAGGCACACAACCCAGCGTGCCTAGATGCAACTGAAAGAAACCTCGTATTTTGCACCTGAGCCTGCTATTATATTTGTGTTAACAGTAACTCACRGAAGTATTTTGTTCTCATCAGCTATGACGCAGAACCAAAAGTTGAGGCTTACTTTGAACCCCCTATACACATACATATTGACAGATACATATAGATTTACAGAAACATATTTTACATACACATCTATATGTGTGTGTGTACAAAAACAATTCTTAGCTATGATGTCTCATGCTAAGCATGGCCCTTGCATATGGGCCTCATTCAGACTTGRACACAGAGCATCAGCAATCCCTTCCCCCAGTGCGCACGTGGTACTGGACTTGATCTGGTCTGTCCCTCGGTCTCCTTGGCACTGTATCCATTACCCCTTGGAAGGGAAAGGGGTTACACAGGTAAACCTGCGTTGGCTGCTGCAGATGAGGTGTGATGAGCTGCAGTCCTCAGGACTGTGGGGTCTCAAGGAACTATACAACTGTGGTACTTGCCAGGTGAGCACACTCTGCAACTCTGTATTGCGTCTGGTGCCAAGTAAAGGAAACCAYTTATTTTGCATCACAAATCAGTTCTTTACTCTGTTCACGTACAGTATCTGTCTCCAGATGAATAGTGAGAGCCTGGCATCTGCTTGTAACTGAACCTTCTGTGAAGTGCAATCTGCAGCTGATCGGAATTGCTTTATATTATGGAAAAAAACACCCACATTGCCAAGTTATATGATTGAGATGTGAGTAGTTGTCAGCCAGATTTGACAGCCTTTGCTTTGACATATGTTATGCATTACCTATTATTAATAACCACACTGGGCTGGGTCCAAAGTTAGTATCTTGGTATTGTACAWAACCACTCTAGTCTTTGTAGCCCAAAAGCACTAGGGTACTGTTTTGTGGGGAACAACCAGAAAATACACTGGCTTTTCTGTACTAAGGAATGTAGAGCTGCTCCATAGATTCATCTTAATTCTGAGTTGAAAATCCACAAAAGACAAAATATTGAAGAAGCATTTATTATGAACTCTTAATCTTTGTATTGTTTAGTACTGGRACACTTGCCAGTGTGTTCACCTTCACATCCCAGACAAAAAAGGAACCTTGTTTTCATCCTTATAGCTTTACTGACCGGGGGACATAACCTTGCAAGTACACCCGTGCTGAATGCCACTCAAGTCCCTGGGAGTTTATAACTCTGGACTACTTGTAGGGAAACATAGAACTGGAATGTAYGAGCACAATTCAAGAGCTACTGGGTGAAGTTCAGATTATAAAGTCTTTGTCTGTTAACTAGGTAGCATGAGTAAGGCAAAATGGGTTACAGAAAAGCAGTGAACTGATGAGCAGTTGGTCATGTTTATGACTACTCACTGTTGTTTATTTTAATTATGAAGTATATATAATTACGTGTATACATTTAAAGCTACTTTGGTCTTTTAACTGCATATCTCAAGTACTTAACAAATGTGAACTGAGGTTTACAATACCTTTGGGAGGGCACAGGGAAACAGTAACCGTTACTGCCTGGGATGAAATAGGTGGTTTCCAGCATACAGAAACCATAAACAAGACCAGCATGAAGATTTCCTTTCTGAGCTCTGCTGCTCATTTTATCTGTTCTCTACTTGTTTGCAGAGAAGCTGGGACTGTGAATGGGCTATTGTTCTGTGGGGATGCTGATGTCATTTTTAGGTAGTTGACCTCATTGCTGGACAAACCCAATATAGGGAGAACAGTCTTCAAGCCATGCATCTGTAGGCATTGCACCAGATCCAGACAGTGGATATAGAGGTAGTGAATTTCTGTAGTGAAGTCTCAAGCTTGCCGTAGGCTGAAGCATCCTTCCTATGAATCCTAGTACCTTAATGCTTTCCTCAAAATCCAGACACTTGTCCTGAAAAGCTTGTGTCTGGTTGTGGATAGAAGCAAGAGCTTGGTGACAAAGGGTAATTCAYGCAGGACACTCATGTCTGTAACTACAGTGGTTTTTAAAGGTATAAAGCTTGTGACATGAGAGAGCTGCTAGCTCTCCTAGTTAGGGACTTGTTGAATCTCTCCAGGCTGTGGCAAACATAAGAGATTTGTGGCTTGATTTTTTTTTTTTTCTTTTTTTTAATTTTTTCCTTTCTCCTTCAGGTTTGACGTCTTTCAACCAGGGATGCACCTATGTGTTAAGCAATAAACTCCTGAGCAGACCTTTCTTTTCCTAGGAACATGAAGGAAGGTACTGCAAAGACCTCCATAGGGAGATCAGGATGGCTAGGGGCAGCGAAGAACAGGAATGACCTGTGGGGTAAGGGGGAGTTCAGAGGAGGCTGAGCTCAAGCACCCAGAGACCTGCACAGATGGCTGTGAAGGTGCACMGTGGAGCTCTGGGTGTACCTACAGCTCTATGGCAAGAAGTACCAGCTTCCCTGGAGCTGAGTGTGCCTAGCCAGCAGTMTCCCATCCTTGCTGTTGGAGATTTGATGCAAAACTGCTCAGCAGACAGAATTTGCCCAATGGAAGGATGACAGCACCATCTGCTGGGACCGCTCGGTCCCGCAGCAGGAGGGGGCTCGTGTCATTTCCACGGCAAATGCAAATTTCCTCTTTAAGTATTGGAGAGCCAGAAGGCAGCTGAACATTCTCCCAAAGAAAGCGTTGCCCAAGAATGAAAAAAACTGTTTTATGCCTTAGGTGAATTTGTAGGGGGGTTTTGCCTGGGTTCAACTGACTTTCAGCATCTGCATTTGAGAGCTGCTTTCCTACCTCCAATCTTTCTTCTCAGTGTTTGTCCTTTTTCCCTCCCTCCTTCGCAGCGTCTTCCCTCTTCACAGCACCGCAGCACTTTTTATTGCCCTCCTTCACTCAGGTCCACTTCTGTGAGTCTGTCTCGGGCGATGGAGAGGCACGGCCATGCTCGGAACAGGAAACCTGCATCGCTCAAGGCTGGTTCATAATGCTGTTTTCGTATTTCTACTGAAGGCGCACAGGATATTGTGCTGAAGTGTTTACCTATTGCAACTCCCCAAATGTGGCTGCAAGCTTAGAATTGTTCTGGCACAGCTTCTTCCTTGCTATTAACAGGAATACATAGATACCAGAAATACATAGATACTGAAGTAATTCCAACCATGCCACTTTGGCTATGGAGTGAAATTAAAGGCACAAGCAGCTGTGCAGCAGCTCGCTAGTGAACGCTAGCCACCAGGGCAGCCTTCCCCCAGGAGAGGGGAGGCCGAYAGGGGCGAGCGGCCCCGGGGCAGCCCCTGCCCGCCCGCAGGAGCCCCGCCGCCGCCCGGGCTCCGCTCCGCCCCGTCCGTGACTCCGCGCTCCGGGTTTCCCCGGCGCCTCCCGCTCCGCGGCGCCACGCTCCGGGTTTCCTCGCTGGCCCGCGCCGGCCCCGCCCCGCGGCTCCGGTTTCAGCCGCTGCTACAGGGACCCCCAAGATGGAAACGCAGGGGCTGCCCGCCGCGGAGGCGGCC